>WOXC01001900.1:0-321507 GCA_011680675.1 Gymnobelideus leadbeateri | reverse complement strand
GAATGACTGGAAATGGCCCCTTGCTTGGTGTACAGAAGAAGGAAGAAGGGAGAACTGACAATAAATGACCTGTTTTCCCACGAAACTATAAAGTGGAACTAGTTCCTCTATGAGAAAGGAAAGAAAGGGAAAAAAGTGGTGGCATACAGGTCTTGAGGAGAGAAATCTGTAAGAGAGTGGGGAATGTGATGGGAATAAAAGGACTTACATGCAGCAGTTAAGGTCCACCTGAGATTAGATAGTTTGTAGTGGAACCAGTTGGGATAAATGCATTACTTTCTCCAGAACACATAAAAAGGTGGATGGTAAAGCATAGGTAAACCAAGTCTCAAGTTTGGCTAGGTGTAGGGTAATAGATTTAAGGGTAAAAGATATGACTCAATCAAGTCAATCAAAAGGATATGAGACCGAAAGGGACAAAGTGAAGCTAGAACAAAAGTGATGGACTGACTAGGACAACAAAGAATAGGTTTAGGACAAGTTAAACAAATAGAGAGATGGAAGAACAGAAGGTTATGATCAAAATTCTCACTGTGACATAAAATTGATCCTAGGATCTCAAAGGTTACACCAGTGGAAAGCAAGTTTTACCAAGTTTGAATACTTCTGCCTATCGCTCAATGATTAAAATTGTAAAGCTACTGTCTAAAGACTAGCCTAGTCATTCAGAGGCTCTCACCCCCAGGTTAGCCATAAGGTGATAAGGGACATATTTTAGCTACAACAACTCTCAAAGGTCACTTAAAATTGTGCTTAAAGGTTTAAATATGCCTTACTTAAAGGAATGCCACACTGACAAAACTACAGCTCCATAATATACTGAGGTATTTGAAAATTTTAAAGTAAAAATCTACCCAGACTACTACTGAGAAATCATTAGCACCAACATAAAGCCTTATTAAGAGCCAAGAAGGAAAAGCCAAAACATGCCTAAAATGAAACCTAAATCCTAGATATCATGACATCTAACAATTTCCTACGCACACCCAATATTATTGATATAATACTGCCTGAAAATTGACAAGTAGTTTCTTCATCATGATGAGCCAAGAAAAGTTGATCGCAGTTACAAGCAGATCTCTAGATGGCCAGTATACACTCGCAACCTAAGCAGTATAGGATGTCCAAGATGAGAGGATCTTCAGGCCATGACAAGAGTCAGTGGTAGGCCTCTAAATGAGCAAATAGGTTATGTCAAATTCTCCTATTACTTCAGTATGTGTGAATGTCTGGATTCCCTTCAATACAAAAGGCTTACTCTCTGGATTTCATTCAATATAACATTCAATATAACAGGGCCACTCCCTGATACAGAAGAAGGCCAATGATAATATAGGAAGGTGTGAGGTCTGACTCAGGTACCTCTAATTAATTTTCCCTTCTGATATCCAAGGCTGATGATATACACCAATTAACTAGGAAGCCAGAAATCTCCAGTAAGAAGGATTCCACATATGGGAGGTTCCAGAGAAAAGACAGGGGTATACACACCCAAAAGGAAAAGGGGATACATGTAGATGAAAGACAACCTATCACAAAAAAAGCTAAGGAATCCCTAAACCAGAAGTTGGCAGGACTATCAAAACGACTAATAACAACTAGTGTTTCTTCCCCATGTATTGAACTACATAATCATCACAGATTTTATGTTAATTTTTTGTAAAAAGGCAAGGTGCAACCATTATGTGAAGCTTTAAAAACCTGTGCAGGTATTACTTTGTCTTTTAACTTCCACCAGTCTCATACCAACTTTTCACTCACTGTCTTTCTGTAACATTGTTTCCATGCCATTCAGTGAACACAATCACTTTCAGCTTGAAGCCCCCCCCCCCCCCCGAATAGTTTTTTCTATTTACCCACAATCAGAAAGAAATGCCTTGCGTGTTAATGTACCTTTGGCAGTTGAACTGTACAGTTTAGCTAGCATGGAAAGATGCAAGCCTTACCACCACCTGACTACTCATGGCAGCTTCGCCTGCCTGCCTGTCTGCCTGATCCCCCTTGAGAGACGATACCCATTAGTCCTGCAGCACTCTAAACAAACCATGCAAGTTGGCATTTGGGAATATACTGGCAATACCCATGCACTGAGAATTCTAGGCTGGTGGCTCATAATGGGCAAGAGATAAATGTGTATCTATATGCCCCTGGTGAATACATTGCTGTTTTGTTTACCTTTAAGCCACCTTATAAACAGAATGATACCATATGATACCAAACTATGAAAGATTATAAGCCAATTTTTGGACTGAAAAACCAGGACATGACAATTATGTGATGGAACGCAGTACTTCAGTGTCCTGGTCAAATGCAGTCAACACACTCTGACTAGCCTTTCTGAGGAATGCTTCCAGACCCCTTAACCTCAGGCTGGGAACACTCTTTATTTCCCTTCTAATTCTGTGACAGTGAGAAGGTTGCCATTTTGTCTATACTCTGATTTACATAAATAACACTCTCAGGTAGTTATGGCTCAGGGTAATTACAAAAGTACCCTAAGTAAAGAACTTGAATCAGAGGCTTCATATTTCTACACAAGAGTCAGGAGTTCATTTATATCTGCAAAGAATTTGTGTGACATTAAAAAGTTTACTGACCCAATTAAGAGCAGAAATCAAAGTGTTCTGGTTTAAAAGAAGAAAAGAGAGACTCCGTTTTAAGAGTCAGGTGTAGAAAACTAATTTCTAATAATTGTCAACTGTAACAATATCTTAAAACTGGTCAATGTCTTATAATTAAAGAAGCATTTAAAATACTTAAAATTGACATAAAATTGCCATGATGTAAACATACAGATAAGACAGAAAAAAAAAATTCAAACTATCAATTACCAAGAATCAACTTATTACCAAAGGGGCCTCAAACAAGAAAGCCTTGTCACATTAATTGCTTTTAAAATGTCATCTGCTATCCAAGCATCTTAAAAAAAAAGTCTAATGAGTGTCCTACCTTTGTAAAAGGCCAATAGATGTTGTCTTGCTTACCAGTATTTTTATCCACAGCATTTAGCATTATTTAGCATATTTAGCACAGCATATAGTTAAGTGCTTTAAAAATGCTTTATTTAAGGAATAAGATAAAGGAAGGACTCTTAGAAAGCTGTGCAGATCAAGAAATAGGAGGGTAAGGGCAGATGATAATGGAGGGATTTTTAGACGGAGTGAACATAAGGCAGGCAGTGTCAAGAAACAAATTAGACATTGGAGGAGTAATTGGGTAAAAGACAAGAGGAGGATCAACAGTAAAGAAAAATAGGAAGGAAAAAAATATACAACTAGTAATTATAACTTTGCATATGAACGGAATGAACTCACCCATAAAATGGAAATGGATAGCAAAAAGGATTAAAACCCAAAATGTAACAATATATTGTTTACACAAAACACATTTTAAAATGAGAAATACATATATAGTAAAAATAAAGAGCTGGAGTAGAATTTATTATGCTTCAGCTGATGGGAAAAAAAAGCAGGAGTAACAATCATGATCTCAGACAAAGATAAAGCTAAAATAGATTTTTAAAAAGAGACAAATAGGGAGTAACATAAGACGTGCTATAGATAATGCAGTAATAGCAACACAAAGCCTATGTGTACCAAATGCCTGAGCATCCAAATTTTCAAAGGAAAAGTTAAATGAATTACAGGTGGAAATAGATAGCAAAACTGTAATAGTGAGGGACATTAACCATCACCTCTCAGAACTAGATAAATCTAACAAAAAAATAAGAAAAAGTCAGGGAGATGAATAGAATCTTGGATAAGGTTGATATAACAGCTACCTAAGAAAACTGAATGAGAATAGAAAGGAATATACCTTTGTTTCAGTGGTACATGGTACAAAAATTGACCATATAATTAGGGCATAAAAACCTTAAAATTAAATGCAGAAAAGCAGAAATATTAAATGAAAAGGGTGAGTGTACAATCAACAGGGATGAATTTAAAGCAGTTATTTGTTTATTTTGCCCAATTATGTCACTAAAATTATCTAAATTAAATAAATATTTACAAAAATTAAAATTGCCCAGAATAACAGGAAAGAAAATCCAGTCTTTAAATAACCTTATATTAGAAAATGAAATTGAACAACCCATAAATAAGCTTCCTAAGGGAAAAAACCCCAGGATCAGGTGTATTTACACGGAAATTCTACCAAACATTGAAAGAATAACTAATTCCCAATACAATGTCAACTGTTTGGAAAAATATATAAGAAAGGAATCCTACCAAATTCCTTCAATGACAAAAACCTAATTCTGATATGTAAAATATGATGAACAAAACCAGTAAGTAAACTACAGGCCAATTTCTCTAATGAATCCTAATGCAAAAAATCTTAATAAAATACTAGGAGACTACAGCAGTATAGCACAAAGATCATACACTATGACCAGATTAGCTTAATTAGAAAAACTATGAATATAATTGACTGTTCCAATAATGAAAACAACAAAATATATCAACAGAAGCAGAAAAAGCTTCTGACAAGTTACAACACTCATTCCTATTAAAACCACTAGAGAACATAAGAATAAATGAAGCTTTTCTTGAAATGATCAGTATTTAAAACCAAGAGCAAACATCATCTGTAAAAGGTATAAAGTAGAAGCCTTCTCAATAAAATCTGGAGTGAAGCAAGGATCTCCTTATCATTCAATGTCATACCGGAAATGCTGACTACAGCAACAATACAAGAAAAAGAGACTGAAGGAATATGCAACAAGGAAACAAAACTATCAATTCTCTGTAGATGAGACTAAGGCATACTTAGAGAACCCAAGAGAATCAACTGAAAACACAGATGAAACAAAAAACAACTTTAGCAAATTTGCAGGATATAAAATAAACACCCACATAATCATAAGCATTTCTATACATTACCAACAAAACCCAGCAGGTAGATACAGAAAGAGAAATTCCATTTAAAATAACTGCAGACAATACAAAATTATTAGGAGTCTTCCTGCCAAGACACACACAGGAACTAGATGAACGCAATTCCAAAACACTACACATAAAAACAGATCTAAACATTTGGAGAACTATTAACTGTGTGTGGGTAGGCCGAGACAAATAGAGTAAAAATGACAGAGCTACCTAAATTAATTTACTTATTTAGTTGCTATACTAAAATACCAAAAAAAAAAAAAAAAACCACCCCTATTTTAAAAAACTAGGAAAAAAAATAACAAAATTCATCTGTAGTAACAAATAGTTAAGAATATGGGGGGTAGGAGGGGAAGTGAAGGAAAAGCAGCCAAGCAGTACCAGATCTCAAACTTTATTACAAAGCAGTGTTCATCAAAACAATCTGGTCCTGGTTAAGAAATAGACTGGTTGATCAATGGAAGAGATTATGTATATAATATATAGAAGTAAATAACCACATTAAACCATTATTTGATAAACACAAAGATGCCAACTACTGGGGAAGGAATTCACTATTTCACAATAACTTCAAGAAAAACTGGAAGGGTGGCAGAAAGTCACAGACCAATATCTCACATCATATACCAAGATAAGGTGAAAATGGGTACATGATTTATACATAAAGAGTGATATGATAAATAAATTAGGGAAACATGGAAAAAATTGTCTATCAGATCTATATAGATGAGAGAAGTGTTCATGACCAAACAAGAGATGGAGAAGATCAACACAGAAGGTAAAATGGACAATTCTGACTATATGAAATCAAAAGGCATTTTGCAGAAACAAAACCAATGCAGCCAAAATCAGAAGGAAAGCAGCAAATGGGGGGATTTTTTTCTAACAAGTTTTTCTGACAAAGTTCTCATTTCTCAAATATATGGGAAATTAAACCAAATTAAAAAAAAAAGCCATTCCCCAAGTGGTCAAAAGATATGAACAGGAAGTTTTCAGAAGAATCAAGGCTTTTAATATTAATAGCCATATGAAAAAAGATGCTCTAAATCACTAATAATTATAGAGCTGCAAATTGAAATAATGCTAAAGTACCACCTCAAAACCATTAAATTGGGTACTATGGCAGAAATGGAAAATGACAAATGTTGGAGGGGAATATGGAAAAACAGGCATATGAATGCACTGTTGGTGAAGCTGTTAACTGGTCCAATCATTCTGAAGAACAATGTGGAACTATGCCCAAAGGGTTATAAAACTGCATAACCTTTGATCCAGTAATATTACTGTTCAGTCCATACCCAAAAAAGATCAAAGGAAAAGGGTCTATATGTACAAAAATATTTATAGTAGCTCTTCTTTTTGTGATGGCAAAGAAATAGAAATCAAGGCGATGCCCTGGATGAATGATGAAGAGGATGAACAAGTTGTGGTATATGATTGTGATGGAATACTAATGTGCTGTAAAAAATAATCAGAGGTATGCTTTTCAGGAAAACCTGGGAAGACATATAAACTGATGCAAAATGAAGTGAACGTAACTAGGATAAGATCATACACAGTAACAGCAATACTATAATAACAATAAACTGTGAAAGACTTAGGACAATTCCAAAAGACTTATGACAGAAAATTATATCCACCTCCAGAGAGAGAACCAATAAACTCTGAGTGAAAACTGAAGTCTATTTTTTCTTTATTTTTCTTCAACATAGCTAACATGGAAATGTTCTGCATGATTTCATATATGTGAGTGTATGTATACATATGTATGTATATATTTAAATACATACATATTTACATATACAATGGGTGTCCTATTTCTTGCCTTCTCAACACATGGGGAAGAGGTAGAGGAAGAAAGAGAATTTAGAACTGAAAATAAAAAAAAAAAAGCCCTCACATGTGTTTTTAAAACACATTTAAAAAAAAAAACCCTCACAAAACTGTCTTCTTTTATGAATAAGGTCTTGAGAAACATGGCAAAAAACATGTCAAAAAGCATTCACCGTATAACTATTTTTAAGTTTTACTGATGCCTTTCACTTTTTGCATCACAATCACTTCATTACCAATCATACCATCCTCCTACCCCTTCCAGGAACATAAGAAAAGCATAAGCAAAGCCAACAGGTACAAAGACTTCATTCCATCAGGGAGTGTAATTTTCAGCGTCTCTATTTCCCAACCTCTCTACAGAAAGAAAAGAAATGTGTTTCATTATCTAGCCCCTAAACACAAAGGTCAACCGATTATAATCCAAGCTCAGCCCTCAATTACTGTTTCCATTTACATTTCTGTAGTGACTGTATCTACTCCTTTCCTGGTTCTGTTTTCTTTCCCCAATTATTGGACATCCAACTTAGTTTCTAGTGGGTAGGGGAATAACGGGGGGAAAATGATTATAACTCAAAATCTGGTGGAAATGAATGATGTAAAACAGAAAAAAAATTGTTTTTATGTGTAATCAGGGAAAAATAAAAATATTTAGAAATTAAAAAAAAAATTAAAAAAAATAGGATCATAGACTTAGAACTAAAAAGACAAAAAGTTCTAGGGCAAGCTCTTCATTTTGCAGATGAGGAAACTGAGACCCCAAGTAGTTAAAAGACATGATCAGGATCACAATGCTAACAAGTGACTGAGGAAGGATTCGAACCCAGGTTTTCCTGACTCCTAGTCTAGCACTCACTCTACTACACCTCACTGCCTCTCTAATGACTAAATTGAAAAAAAAAAGAATGAAAATAATTTTACCCAACCACCTCATAAATATTAAATTCTAACCTAATATACATCCAAAATGATCTCCTGTCATTACTGCATCTACACTCATTTTACAGAAATTCAATGTGTGTATAATATGTTGTTACGCTTTTTTAATGTAACATTTTAAGTAAACATTTCCATGAAATCAGCACAATATATGTAATGATCATTTTAAAAAAATGTTTAGATACAATTAAGATATTACTTATATCCCCAAAGGTTATTTAAAAATAAGCACTTAATTGTAACTTTACTGGAAACAGATTTTACTGAATAGATTAATGAAGTAAATTACACATATCCTTTTATTAAATAAAGCCCTTTATCAGATATGCAATTCTCTGATCACATGCATGATATGTAAAAAGGTGTCAACTGGTGTCAACTAGAACTGGAAATGTTTGCTCAGAAACGTTTCCTTTAAGTCTTAAAGATTATCTTTTCAAAATGTAAACTCTTTCAACAACAATTTCTGACATGTAACTGAAGAAAATTACTAAATACGGTTTTTTAATCACTCTATACTTGAGTTTCTTGTTACGGAAAGACAAAGTAGACACTATGAGAATAAGCCAAAAGCCAGCAACAATTCAAGATAGCTTATCTGTCCTATTACCACATAGTTAAGGGAAGAAAATCTTTCCTCATTCCTACAAATCCCAGCACAGATTTTCTGTTATACAAATTTTTTGCTAATGTTTGCTCTATGTTCATTCTTGTGTTTTACAAAGTTAATAAAAATAACATTCTTTGGGTGAAATTAACTTCACACATTGTTTTAGAGACAGTTCAAATATATTTTGAATGTTTTTTGTTTCTTTTTTATCATGATAAATAACTTGCCTCAGCTAACCACCTAGTACAGAACAAATGGGCTATTCTAAACTGCAGTGCAGTGTCCTTTTACCAACAGGCCATTTAAAATGCAGATTTGGCAGGAATCAACAAATCAGGTTTTACCACATTAGTCCAACTGGATACTACCTATACTTTACAAGAAATAAGAGTATCAGGAGCCCCACTGACCAAATAGCTAAAAAATATGTGGTTAACTAAAGGTAAAAATAAAACCTCAGTATAGAATTTCTTGTACAGCAATCACAGAGACCCAGACACCAAAATATCAACCTGGTCAAGTCCTTACTGAGACAAGCAAGGACACGTGATAGAAAAGGCAAGACTAGGAAGTCAGGAAACTGAATGAAATTCTAACTCTGTCACCAACTTCATGACAAGGGACAGAACAGTAACTACGGCTGTTTTCTCATGTATAATATTAAGGTGATGGACCATATAATCTTTAAGGTTCCATTAGGTCATAAAATCCTAAACCATTCTAATGGTAATCCTATAAAAACACCAAAAAAAAAATAGCTAAAAACAAATGTTTTATGAAGACTATACTAACTCAAGAGACAAAATCTTGTAAGAAATAAAATTAAAGATTCATATTTTCCTTCAAGATGAAGGTGCTGAGTAGAACAGAGGGTATAAAAGTACATATTAAACACAAGATTTTGAAATAAAATCAATTGATTAATTTTCATTTACATCACAATTAATAACAATCATAATATCATTTTATATAGCACCTACTATGTGCCAGGTACTGTGCTAAATGCTTTTTACCTTTTTTATATCATTTGATCTTCACAACAACGCTGTGAGGTAGATGCTATTATTATCTACATTTTAAAGCTGAGGAAATAAACAAAGGTTAAGTGATCTCCCCAGGGTCACACATCCAGTAAATGTCTCAGGACAAATTTAAACTTGGGTCTTTCTGACTCCAGGTCTAACACTCTATCCACTGTGTCACCTAGCTGCCCCTAAAACGGAACCTTGATTTAACACATTTCCCTAAAAATTTCATCCAAGGGGCTTTATTTATTAAACAACCTCTTCAAGCAGTTGAATGGGATGGGCTCTAAAGACAACATTATTGTGAAGGTTAACTACTAAAACAAAGAAAAACAGACAAATTTCTCAATAAAAGCAACATAATATAGTAAAGAAAAGCCTAGAAAAGCAGCAAAACCATTCTGCTCTCAACCTCAGTTTCCTTTTCTGTAAAAAGTGAGGGATTTGGATTAAATGAACCTTTAAGTTTCCTTCGAGGACAGTGTCCTATAATACTAGAAGGCAGTACAGTAACAGGTGCTCACATCTGGTTCTAACCTTTCTTTCCAGACTTACCACATCCTATTTCTCCTAAACTAGACTGTCTACCTCTCCCATCTCCTGTCATCTCCCACCTCTTTCCTCCCAGGAAAATAACCTTCCACCTCTAGGATGGTCTTCACCTACAGGAAGGAACCTCAGAGGACATCTCATCCAAACTTCTCACTTTACCAGGAAGAAAACTGAGGCTCAGGGAAGTTAACCTTCGAGCCCCAAGTCATTCTGGTAAATAAGCGTCATTGATGGCATTTGACTGCTGACCCTTAGTATGCCCTCCACTGCAGTTCCCTCTGTCTGCCTCTACTTAAATCTCTCCTTTCTTTCCAATCCCAGCTCTGATGTCACTTCTATGTGAAGCTGTATGTACACAAATTCCAGGTCCTGCCTCTGGGAGTGTATACTGGTAGTTCCCCATGTCTGGAAAACAGGGATTAGTTTCCTCCAAAGCACATCTTGGGCACCACTTCTTATACAAGGCCTTTCCTGATCTCCCCCACTGTTAGTGCTCTCTCTCAAAATTATTTTGTATTAATTACCTTCAAGATAATGACATTTACGTAACTTTAAAGTTTGCAAAAAGTCTTGTTAGCTCATGTGAGCCTCAAAGCAAAATACTCTGTATTTACTTAGCAGTGTACACGCTGTATCCCTTTCCCCATCCCAATAAATCCCTCCTTAAAGGAAAGGACAATTCATCTTGTCCTATTATCTGACACATAATAGGCGCCTGATTTTGTTAAATTAGAGCCTTCTTAGAGGCGGCTAGGTGGCTCAGTGAATAGAGCACTGGCCCTGGAGTCAGGAGGGCCTGAGCTCAAATATGCCTCAGATACTTGACACACTTACTAAACCACTAGACAAACTTATTAGCATGTGACTTTGGGCAAGTCACTTAACCCCAACTGCCCTCCAAAATGAAAAAAAAAATTAGAGCCTTCTCCGGTTCCCCCTCATAACTGTTCTGCTTGTGCTTTTATTATATATATATATATATATAAAATGATGTTTTATTCCATCATGGATATGAATGCTGGCTCCTTGAAGACAAGGAATAGGTCCTGTTTCATCTTTGTATTGCTACTCTGCAAGTATGCTGTATATAGTAGGAACTTTGTTGGAAATAAAATTTTTAAAATCCGTGACCATTTTAATCCTAGGTATTGTCCTACTTTGCCCTCTGTATTTTGTGACTTGACCACTCAGCCTCCCTAGCCCCCACCCACCCTTTCCAGCTTTTCCAGGTCTTCTCCCCATAGTAAACTCCTTGAGGGCAGGTGTTGCCTTTTTTTAACTTAAGTTTTTTTTTTAATTATTTGTATCTCCAGCAATTAGCACAGTACCTGACACATAAAAGGTGCTTAATAAATGTTTACTACTGTCTAAATCCCCAAGGATTTCTTCCTATTACAGTGTGCCCTCATTAAGCACAAAAATGTCATCTTATACTACTATTTACTTAGCTTTTCACATGTATGGTTACCAAAAAAAAAAAAATAGGGACAGAGAGAAGACACTGGACCTGTGACTTAACTGGTTTAGACAACTCTCAAGTGAAGAAACTTCCCCTACCAATGGAGGCCCACACTTTTCCCTGCAAATTACAGTAACAGTTCTATAGACTACTGACTTGCTCAAAGTGACAGTCAATTTATGTCAGACTCTGGACTTGAACTTAGCTCATCCTGGCTCTGAGCCCAGCTCTCTATCCATTCATTACTGGATGCTGTTTCCTGACAGTTTATTTTTTTTAATTGTATATAAAAGAAGAGTTTATTTTTATTGACTTTGTAAAATTAAAAAATACTAAAAAAAAATTCATTTTAGCAACTATTTATTGTCTATGGAAATACTACATTTTTCCGCCTTCTGCTTTAAACCAGGTGATATCAACTCAAGATGGCATGCTGAGAAGTTTCCAAACCTCACTTTAGTTCTTGTCATTTTTTAAATGAAAGAAAAAGCATTTAGTAAACACTTATTGGGGCAGCTAGGTGACTCAGTGGATAGTGTACTGGGCTTAGAGTCGGGAGAAACTGACCTTCCTGAGTTTAAATCTAGCCTCAGACACCCTGTGACCCTAGGTAAGTCACTTAACCCTGTTTGCCTCAGCTCCTCATCTGTAAAATGAGCTGGAGAAGAAATGCAAACCACTCCAGTATCTCTGCCAAGAAAACCCCAAATGGGGTCATGAAGAGGCAGACACTGCTATTCAGTCGAACAGCAACAACAAACATTTATTATATGCCAAGCACAATGCTGACCATTTAGGAACTTACCTTCTAAGAGGAGAAAATATGTTTGACCGGTGACCAAGAAGAGATATTTTAGTTCAAAAAGTTAGAATTTATAGAGCCACGAGGGAGAAGCTTGATACACCCTTGCCAGAGCAAAGACATTATTTATCTAATTAGCCTCACTATGTCAGCAAGTTCAGAAACTGGTTGGGGAAAGAGACAGGAGAACTGGGGCAAGGCTTCTATTCTATGTAGTGGGCAACTGAGGTTGGCAACAATCTTAAGCATATGGTGTCAAAAGTTACAAAAATTTCATTTGTGATAAACATGTCTAACTAAAACAATTTATAACTGTATGTACATAAAGGGTATTGGAGAATTCACTTTTTAAATCTGAACCATATAAACATGAATTGAATAAAGTAGTGAGTAATTTTACAATAGCCTGAAAATTTTAATGTCATAATGTTACTGCCACATTCTCTAAGCATAAACTCAGCCAAATCAGAAACTGTCATTGATTGCCAAGGTTCAAACAAGATGCTTGTCATGACCTTCTAAACATAAAGGAAAAGCAGTTAAAGAAATACTCATTTGGGGAGGCTACGTGGCAAAGTGAATAGAGCGCAGGCCCTGGAGTCCAGAGGACTTGAGTTCAAATTTGACCTCAGACACTTAACACTTACTAGCCCTGTGACCTTGAGCAAGTCACTTAACCCCAATTGCCCTACCCTCCCCCCTGCAAAAAAAGAAGAAAAAAAGAAAGAAAGAAAGATGCATTTGGGAAATAAAAAAGAACAAAGGAAAACAAAATATATTTAAATAAGAGAGGGGCAATAAGTAATTAAGAGGCTGAAAATCTCAAGCAAACACTTTTGTACTTGGATGAAAAGAATTGTAAGGTTTTGAAAGGAAACTGGTAGGGAAAACTGACCCAGGAACATTTTAACTAGTTCCCACTTAGATTAAGGTAGTGGGAGCATAGTTCAAATACCAAGTGAATAACTGTGGATAGAAACCCAAAGTTAAAAATAAAAGGAAAACTATATAATGAGGATATAGAATTTTGGGAAAAGGAAAAATGGCTAAGGAAATATTAAAGAAGTAAAAAGACAAATATAGTGGCAGCATACTGGAAAGAGCAAAAGAAATGTAGACAAAAAGAGTGAAAAATAGAAGATATAAGTAAAGATGTTCTAAATCAAGATTAGTACTAATAACTAGAAGTCTTACTTCCTTTAACATAAATTGTATCATATGATTACCATTTCCTGGCCTTAAAACAATCAATCACTGACCTCTGCATACATCAGTTCTTATAAAGTACCTAAGTTTGGGGGGCAGTTAGGTGTCTAGTGGATAAAGCACTGGCCCTGAAGTAAGGAGGATCTGAGTTCAAATTCATTCTCTAACACTTGACACTTAACTGTGTGACCCTAAACAAGTTAGTTAACCCCCAAAGCCTTGCAAAATAATAATAGGGATAACAATAATAATAATGTACCTAAGTTTTAAAATGACTGAACTATGCCAAATGCAATGGTATTATTTTAAACTACTTTGTTTTAGGGTTTGTTTGTTTTTGTTTTGTTTTGTTTTGCTTTTTGGAGGGGGGAAGGCAGGGCAATTTGGGCTTAAGTGACTTGCCCAAGGTCACAGGGCTACTAAATGTTAACTGCCAGAGGTCACATTTGAACTGGGGTCCTCCTAACTCCAGGGCCAGTGCTCTACTCATTGCACCACCTAGCCACCCCTTTAAAACTATTTTGGTCTGGAATTATTTACTGCAAAGTTTGAATGTCAGAAGGAGGAAGAGTGAGAGCAAAACATAATGACAAAGCAGTAGGCTATGCAACAAAAATGTACTGCGTTAACAAGAGGATAAACTATGTGAAAAGATGCATTAGATGAAACAAACCTATGAGAGAAAAGGCAGAAAAACCCTGAAATAAAATTGTCAGAGGATTATGTATTCAATTTTCTGAATCAGCAAAGGTCACAAAGACTAAGGTTCATATTTTCATACTTTCATAAGGCTTTGAAATATTCATGTGTCTAAGAAAAAAAATTTTTTTAAATCGTGAATTTTGTTACATTATCTATGGACGTATACTGAACAGAAAAAAAGCTAGCAAATCATAAGCAAGAGCTAGAAACTCAACTAATAGTGCTGTATTTAAAGATAATATAAACATGATGGATTCTTTGGCTAAAATATGAAGTGAATTTTTCCTTCGGAAATGCCTAATTAAAGATAAAATCAGCATAAATGTAAACAAACAGAAGCTCAACAGAAACTTGCAAAATAACATTCTGTTATTGCAAACGCATACTAATTCCTGCTACCAATCAAATTACCCATGAGAAATCAAGGGCCAACTAAGTTAAACATATTAAGGGAAAGGGTCGTATTCACATACACTAAATAACAGCACTCCTTTATGAAATGGAACCACGACCCATTAAATGAAGCCGGGTTCCAGAGGCAGTCAAAACGCTATCAGCTCACTGAAAAAAAAAAAAAAAAAACTAATGAGGACTTCTTTAGACTGTTCCACAACCAAAAATTGCAGAAGCTGTAGTCAAGTGAAGGAAAGAAGGTGAACTGGGAAATGCAACCACGAGCTTGCGGTGACGCACAAAGAGAAGAGTTCGGAAAGTATTCTCGCTGTTCTACCTTGCACTGGGCAGCTTGAGGTGCCTGGGAGACATCACTCACCTGTGGTTGGGAGTGGGTGGGTGGGGACGGTTGGGGTTGTTTTTTTTAAATACTTATTTCATCAACTTCTGCTTTGAAATCAATATTCAAGATACACCCCACCCCACCCCCTAAGCTGGCAGGGGGTTGGCAGAGTCGGTGCCAGGCAGTACAAATACAAAAGCCCCTTTTCTCTGTGCCACGCAGTACCTGTCATCACCTCCTCCTCCTCCTCCTCCTCCTCCTCCACACTTTTCCCATCACTCCCACGCAGCAGCTCGCAGCCTCCTCCAGGAGGCACCCCACCCTCCCCCGCTGACACCCGCCGGGTCCCCATGACAACCCAGCCCCTCTGCTCCTCACCTCCATCACACCCCCCACTGCCCCTCTCCCTGGGCCATTTCGTCTCCTCCACACACCCCACTCTGCGCCTCTCCCCGGGGGGTCACGACCCGTCTCCCCTAAACGCAAACAAGCCCCCAGGGCTACAAGGAGGCGGAGCCCCCCCCGTCGGCCTGCCCCCCAGCCCAGGCGGGCGAGGGACTCCCGGGGCAGGGAATCGGGGACCGAAACTTGTGCCGGTGTCCCCGCTGAGCCGCGTCCGCCGGGGCCGGGGGGTGGGGGGCGGGGGAGAGAAAGCCGGCGAGGCCGCTCACCTTGAAAGGGTTGTTGAGATCCGGGTCCGCAAACGGGTTACTGTCAAAATCTGACATCTCGCTCGCGGCGTTGGGCAGCGGAGGGCCCAGGGGCAGAGAGAGGGAGAAGCCGCCGCTGAGGCTGCCGCCGATGCCGCCGCCGCCGCCGCCCCCCTTGCGCGCTCACGTCGCCGCCGCCGCGGAGCCGATCTCGGGCCAGCGCGACGGGCTCCTATTGGCGACCCGATGGGCCCCGGCTACTGAGCATGCTCGGTGCGGCCCGGAGCAGCTGCCCCTCCCGGGCACAATTCCACCGCTCCGGGTTTTCGGGGAAGCTCAGTCAGGAATAGCAATAGGAGCGGGGGGGGGGGGGGAGCAGGGAAGGAGCTTAGGTTGGATCCACCATTTCAGCCCCGGAAGGGACATGGCTGGTGATTGGATCGTGTGGTCTTATCCGTAGCCCGGCTGAGCAGATGCCAGGGACAGGAAGCAGGCATGTGGCACTGAGGGCTCACCTATAGGCCAGGTGAACGGAGAGGCTTTTTTTTTTCTGGGAAGGAGACACCCACTATAACTCCTCCCTTCCCTCTGCCCCTCCCACCATTTGCCTCCCTTGGGAAAATACCCCCCTGCCCCCACCCTTCAGGTAGGTGGGCAGTTTTGTGGTTAAAACCCACAGCGGGGCCCTGGGATAGTCTTTAGAGGTAAACGATGGTATGGTGTCATGACGTGGCAAGTTACATTTTGCAGTTCTCCAAAAGGAGAAGGGTAGACGTCCCCGCTCCCCTCGACCCCCTCCTGAGTTTGGTGTAGGTTCTCCGCCCCCACCCCCACCCCCAAGAGTCCACCTTAAAATCCCTCTCAACTGTTTTAACTGTTTTTTTCTGGCACTTTGGGTAGTCTCCAAAAGATGGAGAAGTGGATAACACGTTTATAGACTCTACTCATTGAGCATGCTCAGGAAGCTCACTGGGGTTACCCCAGGGGGCCTCCTGGAGAGACCTCCCCAAAATGGCTACTGCCCCGGAAGTGACGTAAATGGGGAGTGGAGGATTGACCAGGGCTCGAGACTGGGGTGGCCACGTGCGTTTTTCTGAAATTGGAAAAGGGTGTGAGTCCCCTGGGTTTTTTTGTTTGGGACCCACTCAGAGCTCCTGCTCAGCTTTGGAATTACCTACCAGTGTCTAACTCAGAAAGGGATGGGAGCAGGGGTCAATTGATCTTTACTGAAGGATTCTCCCTATCCACATGACTTAAAGTATCATGTTACCTGCCATACCAGTCAATCTAACAAGAACTTATTTTAGAGAGCTAGAAAAAATATTTACAAGATTCATCTGGAAGAACAAAAAGGCCAGAATATCAAGGGAAGGTGGACTAGCCATATCAGATTTCGATCTGTATTATAAAGCAGCAGTCATCAAAATTACTTGGCACTGACAGAGAAACAGAGTAGTGGATCAGTGGGATAGATCAGTGGGATAGATAGGAGACACCTCCAGTAATCTACTGTTTAATAAATCCAAAGACCCCAATTTTGGGAATAAGAACTCACTATTTGCCAAAAACTGCTAGGAAAATTGGAAAATAGTATGGCAGAAACTGAGCATAGGCCAATATCTTACAGGTTATACCAAAATAAAGTCTAAATGGGTGTACAATCTAGATATAAAGACTGATACTGTAAGCAAAATGGGAGAGCAAGGAATAGTTTACCTGTCAGATTTATGGAGAAGGGAAGAATTTATAACAAAACAGCATTATGCATTGCAAACTGTATAACTTTGATTGCATTAAACTGAAAAGTTTTTGTACAAATAAAGCCAATGTAACCAAGATTAGGAGGGAAGTTTTAATTGGGAAAGAATTTTTACAGTGTCTCTGACAAAGGTCTCATTTCTAAAATATACAGAAAACAGTCAAATTTACAATATAAGTCATTCCCCAATTGATAAATGGTCAAAGGATATGAACAGGCAGTTTTCAGAGGAAGAAATTAAAGATATCTATAAGCATATGAAAAAATGCTCTAAATCACTGAGAAATGCAAATCAAAACAACTCAGGTACCACATCTCACCTGTCAGATTGACTAAGATGATAGAACAGGAAAATGATAAATGCTGGAGGAGTTGTGGAAAAATTGGAACACTAATGCATTGCTGGTGGAGTTGTGAACTGATCCAGCCATTCTGGAGAGCAATTAGGAACTATGCCCAAAGGGTTATAAAAATGTACATACTCAAATACTACTTCTAGGGCTGTATCCCAAAGAGATCTTATGGGAAAAGGACCCATATGTACAAAAATATTTATAGGAGCTCTCTTTGTAGTGGCAAAGAATTGCAAATCAAGGGGATGCCTATTAACAGGGGGAATGGCTAAGCAAGTTGTGGTTTATGAATGTAATGGAATACTATTGTGCCATAAGAAATGAGGAGCAGACAGACTTCATAATAACATGGAGAGACCTATATAAACTGATACTGAGTACAGAACCAGGATTACTTTGTACACAATTACAGATACATTGTATCTGTGATGACCAACTTTGATAGATTGGACTCCTCTCAGAAATGCAAGGTTATAAGACGACTCCAAGCGACTCATGATGGAGAGGGCTATTCAAATCCAGAGAAAGAACTAAAGAGTTAAGTGACTTGCCCAAGGTCATACAACTGGTGTCTGAGGCAGGATGTAAACCCAGATCTTCCAGACTTCACAGGGTTGCTGAAAGGGCAGCACCATGTAAACAGTAAAACAATTCTAAATATGAGCTGAAATTAGTATTTCTATTCTAATCATATACTCTATAATGTAGTTTGCAAAGCCTATGACTTTTCATTTTCAGGTTTTAGACAAATGTAACAATGCTTGAAATCTCCCAAGGTAGTACTTGATTAATTGTCAAATGACAAATAGGAAATAAGTGCTTTAGGGATTAGATGGTAGGAGACAACATGATGGGTGAGAATGGTTTTGAAGGCTTTATGGAGAAGAAGGTATCAAAATATGAGTAGAATTTGAGTAACTGGAGAAAATGAGGGGAAAACAGCATAAGCAAAATTTCAGGAGTTATAGTGAGCACACTTAGTTTGGCTGGAAGGGGTTTCAAAAGCTAATTGAAGATAACATTATAGATGTAGGTTGTAGATGGCTTTGACTCAGAAGTAATTCAGGGCAAATGTGCAACAATATATCATTAAGAAACCACAAAACACTGAGTAGTATTGAAAGTAAAACTTCTATGCACAACCAAAGTCAATTCTTCAACTAGTATATCCATGATCTTTGAGAGCCTTTTTAAACCACTTGTTCCCTAAAGCTGTGTCCATGTTTCTTTTCTACTTATCTGTCCAATTTAAATTGTAAGACATCTAAGAGGCTATATGTTAATTTCATATTGTATACACTGCTTCAGGGTACAACCAATACTCAGTAAACAGAATTAATCATTAAGGGGAATGGGGAATTTATTTATCTTACCTCAAAGGGATTGCTGAGGTCTGGACTCACAAATGAGTCAGAAGTGTAAAGGGACATGTCTCTCACTGGGTCCATGCAGAAGAGTTATTACTACTGCTTCTGTTTACTACATTATCAGATGATATGACCTTTCTCCAAGACAAGTTCAACTCTTCCATTGGCTGGCCTTCATTAAGTGTCAGAGGAGATGGTGGCACCTGTGGAATAAGAAAAGTAATACATAATTTTGTTTTTTGTCAAAGGCAGGGTTCATTTTTTTTTTAAAGCAATTGGGGTTAAGTAACTTGCTCAGGGTTACACGGCCAGTCATTATTTGTGTGTGGGTGCTCATTTTCTGAGGCCGGATTCGATCCTGGGTCATCCCAACTCCGAGACCGGCACTCTTACTCACTGCGCCTCCTAGCCGCCCCTGCAGGGTTCATTCTTGAGGAGAAAGGGTGAAATGATTGCATTGTATAGACAAAAATCAGCAATTAAACTTTACAAAAGTATTTTTCATATAGCTGATGCCCAAGAGGATTTAGAACAGAGGTTCTTAATCTCAGTCTGTGAACTTGTTTGGTTTTTTTAATAATTATATTTCTGTATAATTGTTCTCCTTTGTAGTCCTATGTATTTATACATTTTAAAGCATCATTTTGAGGTGTCCATAGGATTTACCAGACTACCAAAGGGATCTGTGAAACAAAACAAGTTAAGAACTCCTGATTTAGAAACAGAAATTCCTTCTTAAGGAAGAAGTTCAGATTATGCTTTTTCTTTCCCTTTTAAATGCCAAATTTATAACATGTAGCAAGGATTATCTGGGCTCTCTCTCCCATGCCCAGGCTGTTACATCTTCCATCAGGGTACCATAAAGGCACCATGAAAAGTTGTGTCTCTCCTCTGCTGCTATGGGCTCAAGTCTACATTGGTTGCATTCTCCCCATCGTTAGGCACTTGTTAACCAGCATCCCAGTTCCATTTAACCACTTAACATCAGGTAGGTTTTCCAAAGGCATATAACTTCAAAGCTATAACAAGAAAAAGCATACAAACATTTCTCCCAGTATCTCCAAGGCATACTTTGCCTTATATATTTTCAGTCTCATCTCTGATAGACTGGGCTCAAAAATTAACTCAGTTCCTAATACCATTGGTTTTACCAAGTTCATATCAGATGTGACATGGCTACCATATTAATCCATCAAATGGGCTGAGGTCCCAAAGATCCCTCCCCAAGACTACTCGCTGCTCTTTGGGACAGTGATGCCATTGGTGCTTCATTGGCCCTGGAACCCCAGCCTGAATGCTAATTTCCAGATGTTCATGGTTCACTTCCCTAGCTTGGACAGGGGAGTCACTAAAGCTGACAGGCCTTTTTGAATACCTCTGAAGCCAGTAAGATAGACTTCCACTCACCATGTGGTCTGAAGACTAGAACCAGTTACACAGTATCTATGCATGCTCTACATTCTCTGCAAGGCATTTCCTTTACTCATCATGACAATTTTCCCAGTAGCAACTCTCTAGCTTCCTCAATGTAGAGCAGTTATATCAGCCAAGCAAGCTAATGACCATGCACTAGGTTGCATTAGACATATATTTATAATAAAATCCAAACTGCTCACACAGCATTAACACCTAAGTAAGGCACATATATTTTGGGAAGCTAGGTGACTCAGTGGATATAGTGCTGGGTCTAGAGTCAGGAAGACCTGAGTTCAAATCCAGCCTCACACACTCACTATGTGACCCTGAGCAAGTCACTTAAGGTTATTTGCCTTAATCCACTGAAGAAGGAAATGACAAATCACTTCAGTATCTTTGCCAAGAAAACCCCATTGACAGAATTGATGTGCTATGGTTCATGGGGTCACAAAGAGTTGGACACAACTGAATAACAACAGATATATATATTGGAAACATAGCATAGTCTGTATAAAGTTTACTCTCATTATCTGCCTATAGTAGGAATGGTGCTTTTGGGCAAGATAACCAAGACTATGGAATTGTACAAACATTACTTATTCTGATGAATTTGACAGGTCCTGTAAAAAAAATTTTTTTTAAAAAGCTCCTACAGAAGAATTTAAGAAAGTGAAAAATGAATGGTAAAATCAGCACAAATGAATGTGTTTCTGGAAATGCTAGGGGAAAGTTTTATTACTGTTATCTGAAAGGACGTAAATCCATATAACAGTTTTCCCTTTAAAAATGGTTTCCAGGGGCTGGCCCTGGAATCAGGAGGACTTGAATTCAAATCCAGCCTCAGACACTTGACTAGCTGTGTGACCTTAAGTCACTTAACCCCAATTGTCCTGCCTTCCCCCCATCCAAAAAGCAAAAAAAAAAAAAAATTGGTTTCCAAAATTTCTCACATTCATAGAAGCAAACTTTTTTTTAATCTACATTAATTTGAATACACTGGAAAGGAACATAATGGCACTTGTAAAAACAATTTTGCCAAATGCATAAGATTAAAAATAAATCCCAAACTAAGCACATGCTACTAATTGATATTTTCTAAAGATCCCCATGGTTTTCCCATGAAATAAATTAGATAACAAAAGCCAAGTATTGCCAGGTCTCGATTGCCATTATGTCATGTCAGGCAATGCTGTCCAAAAAATAAAAGATTCCTGCCTAATCATGAGAGGGAGCAAATGCTAAGAAGTGGAAGACAAATGGGAGACATTTTAGTCAGTTAGAGGAAATAGAATGAGAAGTGTGTTTAAATGGGTCTGTTCCATGTACAAGTTCTATACTGACACAGAACTTGCAATGAATAATAAATGTCATTTATATATGACAAAAAAAATTCACTTTCTGAATATGGAACAGGAGAGATTGATCAATGAGCATCCAGTGCTTAGATAATGCTTTTTTTCGTATCAGCCCACAAGGAGCCCTGGTGAACTTCTTAAATAGGTACCCCAATTCAAAGCATGCCTAAGTATTCTTTGACTGTTCTGCTGACTTAGGCATGTTTATGAAAAGTTGGCTACTCAATCAGAGCAGACTATGAAAAAAAAAAGACTTATAAACAGACTATGAAAAAAAAAGACTTATAAAAAACATAAAAAAACTTATAAACTTATAAAAAACTTATAAATTGCTTTCTCTGGCATCTTTCAAGTGAGGAAGAAGAAATACAGTGTACCTCCAAGTAGGGAGGGAAGTGGAAAAACACCACCAGGATGTACTATTTCAACTGTCTTTATCACCCCACCTGGACCATCACATGGTCACAAATGCATGGTGCCTATGTTTCTTTTGTCCCTGATGTATCTGTTCTTTGATGATCTTAAACAAATGAGTTTAAGATAGCAACTAAATAACATTTATGTAATACTTTAAGGTTAACAAAACACTTTCCATATGTTATTTCATTTGATACTCAAAACAATACTATAAGATAGGTGCTATTATTATCCTCATTTTATAGGTGAGGATTTTGAAGCTGACTGAGATCAAGCAACTTACCCAGGGTCACACAACTAGCAAATATATGAGGCAATATTTGCACTCAAATATTACTGACTATAAGTATAGTGTTCTATTCACAATGCCACCTGAATTCCCCTTTACAATGACATCACTATTTACTACCTACTATGACATCTACTATTTTAATAGAGAAGAACAGAGAGGGTATATAGTTAGGTAAAAACAAATTAAGAAAGAACACGATCTGTTTTCATCTTCTATTCTATTGAAGGTAAAAGAAAAGACACAATGAAAAAATCTCTTTGAGTTCTCTGACTTTGAGATCAAAGGACCTGGGTCCTTTCCTCTCTGGGCCCCAATTTCCTCAATTATAAAACAAGATGGGGTGGCTAGGTGGCGCAGTGAATAGAACATTTGGCCCTGCAGTCAGGAGGACCTGAGTTCAAATCTGGTCTCAGAAATTAAATACTAGCCATGTGACCTTGGGCAAGTCACTTAACCCCAATTGCTCTGTCCTGTCACTTAACTCCAATTGCTCTGTCCTCCTCCCCAAAAAATAAGAAAAAAAAATTTTTTTAATTCTAAAAAATCCACAAGAGAATTAGGCTAGAAGACCTTTAAAGTCACTTCCAAATTTAAATACTGTGAATTCTGGGCTGGTGAATGTAGGGGTGGCCTGTTGAGTATCTCATAATGATTTCCAAATATGTTTATGAAATATATAGAATAAAAGATTAAGAATTGTAAGATACCTGAGAGTTCATCTAGTCCAGCACACTTATTTTATGGATGAGGAAACTGAGAAAACAAGTAATTTGCCCAAGGTCACATAGGTAATAAGTAGCAGAGGGAAGATTTGAACCTGGTGGTTAACTCCAAGATTAACATACTTTCTCCTCTACTACAGTGTCTCCTTAACTTTCTTTCTCACCCATGGTTATAATGTGCTGATCCCTCTGGTTTCAAATTAAAATCACTATCAATTATCAAGTAAAATTCAACAAGCAAATATTCAGTTCAACCAGTGTTCAGAACTGAACTAGGTACTGGGAATACAATGACAAAATTATGAAAAATTCCCTGCCTCAAGGAACTTACATTCAACTAGGGGGAACAACAGATATGTAGCTAAGTAAATACAAAACATGCAAAAAGTAACTACAAAGTAATTTAGAGGAAAAGAAGAAAGTACCAACAATCAGGAGGCTCAGAAAGGCCTTTGAATAAGATGTGGGTGGTCTGCCAAGTCTTAAAAGGTGCTAAATGTAGTCAAGAGTCTCTTAAGGTTGTACCCCGCCTTTGGAATGTGGACATGTGGACTACTACAATGTGGACTACTTCCCTCATCCTCCCACAAAGTAAAGACTTCTCTAATAACCACCCCCAACTCCAGCCCTACAGAGATATTTCTTTGAACTTTCTTGAACGGGAAAACAATAGATAAGCACTGTGATTCAACAATGCCTACATCCAATCATCAGACAAACACTATTTTTAGCTCATGGGGGAGAAGAGGAGAGTCCAGGTTTGCCCTACTTTGGGAGGTTTATTTACAAAAAATAAGAAATCAATATCAATTAAATTCCCTTTCAGTTCCTGAGGCTGGTTAGGGGAAGAACTTCTACCCTTACATTCAGAGTGGGGGCCCATTCTCTGTGATTCTTTATCTTGCTTTCATTCTCTGCTTAGCCACTTTCTCCCTTCTCTCTTTCTTATCCTTCACCAATAACAAAAGACACAACCAGGAACATCTGTGGTATTAATGAAAACAGAAGGTGTAAACATAAGTTTAAAGAACAGGAAAATTTAGGAATAGGAACTGGCTTTCCAGGGCAGGGAAGAAAGAAAGAAGATAAAAAGAGATAGAGGGAGTAAGAGTCATCCTACTCCTCAGCAAATTTCATCAGTCACAGTCTCTCTCCTTTTAGCCCTGGGGGTATCCCCATGACTTAACCACCCTGATCATGACAGTGGCAGTCAGAGCTCCTGTAGCCAGCTTTTCCTCTCTCTTCTCAACAAACTAAAAATGACAGGCCAAACTTGAACTACTCATGATAAAACACCGGCAATCAGTTCCAAAAAAAATCACACAATGAGCTGCCTTTCACCCTTTGCTCGTATCCCTTTTCTGTCCATTGATCATCTCAAGCCAAAGGATTCCATGCTTTCCAGTAGGGCATCATCTTCCAGAAAGTATTTCTCTCTCTCTATTAAAAAAATACATTAATTTATTTATTTTTCATTTTCAACATCCATTTCCATAAGATTTTGAGTTCCAAATTTTCTCCACCTCTCTCCTGTCCACCTACCCCAAGATGGCATGCAATCTGATATAGGCTCTACATATGCATTTATATTAAATACATTTTCATACTAGTCATACTGTAAGAAGAATTAGAACCAATGAGAGGAACCACAAGAAATAGGAAACAAAAAGAGAAAGATCAAATAGTCTGCTTCCATCCACATTCAGAATTCGTAGGTTTTTTTTTTTCTGGATGTGGATAGCATTTTTCATCATGAGTCTTTTGGAGTTGTCTTAGATCCTTGCATTGCTGAGAAGAGCTAAGTCTATCAAAGTTAGTCATCACACACTGTGGCTGTTAGCATGTACAATGTTCTCCTGGTTCTGCTTACTTCACTTAGCATCAGTTCATGTAAGTCTTTCTAGGTTTTTCTCAAGTCCTCATGCTCATCATTTCTTATGGAACAATAGTATTCCATTACATTCATATACCACAACTTGTTCAACAAATGTGTTTCTCTTTAGAAGAGAGAGATGCTAAGAGTTATATAAAGATTCCAAGACATGAGGTGAGAAGGGAAATCATTTCCAGCATTAGGGACAACCTGGGCAAATGCATGGAGCCAGAAGGAAGATCCATTACTAAGCATTCCTATCCAGCCCACTGTTATTAGCCCCAATTCTTTTTTTTAAAAGCAATTGGGTTAAGTAACTTGCTCAAGATTACACAGTTAGTTATTATTTTTATGTGTGAGTGCTTTTTCTGAGTCTGGAACTGATCCCAGGGCCTCCCGACTCTGGGGCCGTTGCTCTTACTGTGCCACCTAGCTACTCCTATTAGCCCCAATTATAACCACTTCTCAGCACCAATATTGCAACAGTGACTGACTCTGTTACTAACAGGAGTTAGTGATGTTGTGAAACTAAAATATTGATTATGTATTTTGTATTCAATTCTGTAACTCTATTCTAATATTTGATGCAAAAACCCAACCCTCTTCAATGTCTAAGTGAAGAAGCTCATGAGTCCAAAAGTTCAGTCTCTCTCTGCGCTAGATGCCAAAGGGTTAAGCCTTCACACAATTGCTGTTAATTAAATAGAAACTCTGAGCTTGGATTTAGAAGTTCAATTTTATCATAAAGCATTCTAATTCTGTGGGAATTGTTATCTCAGCTACACCTGCAAATCATTCCTGCCAAGGGAAGCGTGTCATTTCTCATAATGTCAGTCTCTGAAAAACTGAATGATTATTTGTGTGTTATCCTTCAGAATCATATTAGATGACCTTGTCCCATCTTAAGGGCCCATCCTTGTAAATTTTAGGTGGCCTTATCTTATGCCTAGGCACCTTTGAGTCTGGCTTCCCTGTCTGGTATCAGTGACCTGGAGATGCACCTGCCCCCATAAATTCACAAAAAACATTCCTTAGAGACAAAGAGAGGTTGACCTGGTCCCATGTGTGCTATATGCCCTTCCTTAATGTAACCAATGATGATTCTCAAACTCCATAGGATTGCCAGTTCTATAACCAATGATAAGATTTTCGTTCTGTTCTTTGTTTTATGCTCATAAAAGTGAGTTGTTTCTTCAATTTTGCATCCTTTGTCAGAGACAGTGCCATCAACCCACCCTCTATTAATCAGTTCTGCACCCTATTAATAAACTTATCTTTCTTGTAGAATTGCCTCAGTTTACCTTTTTATAACTCTTTGGGGAATGACTCATATTCTTATAAATTTGACAAAGTTCTTTATATATTTGAGATAGGAGACCTTTATCCAAGAAAACTGTCTATAATCCCCCCCCCCCCGCCAATTTTCTGCTTTCTTTCTAACTTGGCTACATTGGTTTGTCTGTATAAAAACTTTTTAATTTAATGTGATGAAAATTATCCACCTTAAAAGTCATAATGTTCTCTATCTCATTTATTCATAAATTCTTCTCCTATCCATAAGTCTGATCAGCTCTATGCTCCATGTTCCTTTAGTTGTCTTATGATATCTCCCTTTATATCTAGGTCATGTGTCCATTTTAACCTTATTTGGGTAAATGTAGGGAGATCCAGCGATCAGTCTTGGAGGTTAATCACTCTTGCTTTAACCTGCTTGGATCTGGATTGTGATCAGGGGGGAGGTCTGGGGTGGGCATCCAACTTGCCAGAACCGGAAGTTGTGAAGACCCCAATGATCAAGATGGAAGCTCCCCTGTCTGGTGGCAGAGTCCTACTGTGGCAGCAAGCCCAAAAGTCAAGTAATTAAGTGGCAACATGCCTAGGCAAAGGAAACAAAATAAACAGAAAAATGCAACATTAGACTCCTATTTTGGGGGCAAAGAGGATTGAAGCAGGGAACAGGAGGAAGACTATGAGGTCAGAAACCCTGCTCCAAAAGCCCCAGAGGAAAATATGAGTGGGTTACAGGCCATAGAGGACATTGAGAAGCAGATAAGAGAAGTGGAGGAAAAATTGAGAAGAGAAATGAGAAGGATGCAGGAAAAGTATGAAATGAGGGTCAACAGCCTGACTGAGGAAAACAACACCCTAAAAATAGACTAACTCAAATGGCAAAGGAGGTCCAAAAGGGCAATGAGGAGAAGAATGCCTTAAAAAGCCAAATTTGCCAGAGGGAAAAAGAATCTCAAAAGCTCACTGAGGAGATTCATTCCTTCAGAGTTAGACTCGAGCAAATGGAAGCTAATGACTTTATGAGAAATCAAGATGCTATTAAACAGATCCAAATAAATGAAAGAATAGAAGGCAATGTGAAATATCTCATGGGAAAAACCACTGACCTGGAAAATAGATCCAGGAGAGATAATTTAAAAATTATTGGACTACCTGAAAGCCATGATCAAAGAAAGAACCTAGAAATCACCCTTCAAGAAATTCTCAAGGAAAATTGCCCTGATGTTTTAGACCCAGAGGGCAAAATAGAGGTTGAAAGAATCCACCGATCACCTCCTGAAAAAGATCCCAAAAAGAAAACTCCCAGGAATATTATAGCCAGGTTCCAGAATTCCCAGATCAAGGAGAAAATACTCCAAGCAGCCAGGAAGAAACAATTTCAATATTGTGAAAACACAATCAGAATAGCACAGGACCTGGCAGCTTCTACACTGAGGGATTGAAGGGCATGGAATATGATATTCCAGAGGGCAAAAGAGCTGGGATTGAACCCAAGGGTCACCTACCCAGCAAAACTGAGTATTTTGTTTCAGGGGAAAATATGGTCATTCAGTGGAATAGAGGACTTTCAAGCATTCTTGAGGTAAAAACCAGAGTTGAATAGAAAATTTGACATCCAGACACAAGAAGCAAGAGATGCCTGAGAAGGTAATCAGGGAAAAGAAATCAAAAGGAACTTATCAAAGTTGAACTATTTACATTCCTACATGGAAAAACAATAACTGTGTCTGATGAAACCTTTCTCAGTATGAAAATAATGGAAGAGTATATGGGCATATGAATACATATGTGAATGTGTGTATATATGTTTACAGTTATACATGGATAGAGGACACAGGTTTAATTTGGTAGGAAGGGATGATATTTAAGGGGTGAAATTATGAGGTGAGAGAGGAGAGTGGAAAGAGGAGATGGGGAGAGACAGGGTAGGGTAAATTATCTCATGTAGAAGAAACAAGGGGAAGTGGCTACAGGGGAGGGGAAGAACAGGAAGGCAAAAAGGCAAAACAATATTCACATTGAATCTGGCTCAGGGAGAGAATGACATACATACTAAATGGGATATCTCACCCTGCTGGAGAGTAGGGGGAAGAGGGATGAGAGGGGGAATGATGGAGGGGAGGGCATTCTGGGGGAAGGGTAGGTTGGAAGTACCCACTTTTGAAGAGGGACAGGATCAAAGTAGGGAATGGACCAGGTTGGGGGTGGGATGGGTGGGAGGGAAATATAAACAGCCTTTTACAATATATCTACTATGGTAATGTTTTGCATAGCTATATATGTACAACACATACTGAATTGCTTATCTTCCCAGAGGGAATGGGTGACAGGGAGGAAGGGAATGGATCTGAAATTCAAAGTCTTAAAATGAAATGTTTCAAATGTATATAAATACTATTATTAATACTATTTTGCATGTAATTGGGAGATAAGATGTTCAGGCATTGAGGCACAGAGATTCACCTTGCCCTAATGGTAAAGTAGAAGATGGTATGGGAAAAGATATGGGAGAGAGCAGATTGGATGAGGGGATATCTTGTGGGACTGCTATTCTGGGGTGGTGGGTAGGGGAAAAAATTGTAACTCAAAATCTGGTGGAAATGAATGATGTAAACTAGAAATTAATAAAGCATTTGTTTAAAAAAAGTCATGACATCATCTTCCTGATGTCATGGTCCTCTTGGAGAATGAAGGACAAATAGCAAAAACTGATGAAGAAATGGAGGTTGAATGGTTAAATGACTCATTCAAAGTTAGTCAAATAAATGTAAGAAGTGAGACTTGAACCCTGGACTTGAACCACTCAAGAGTCAGTGGTCTTGCCAATACACCAGGTTCATTAAGTTCTCTCAGTATCCAAAAAAAAAAAAAATTTGGTACTGTTACTTCCTTCCTTTGACATTTTAAAAATTAATTCCTTTGCTATACTTGACCCTTTTGGTTCTTCCAAATGAATTATTTTTTTTCTAGCTCAATAAAATATTTTTTTGATAATTTAGTTAGAATGTCATTGAATAAATAGATTAGTTAGGCAGAATTGTCACTTTTAGTATATTACCTCTGCCTACCCATGAACAATGTATAATTCTCTAGTTATTTATATCTGACTCTTTGTATAAAAAGTGTTTTATAATTAAATTCATCTAGTTACTGGGTTTGTCTTAGCAGGCATTTTATACTTTCTACAGTTATTTTAAATGGGGTATCACTTACTATCTCTTCTTGTAGGGCTTTGTTGGTGATATATAGAAATGTTGGTGAGTATATGGGTTTATTTTATATCCTGTTGCCTTGCTAAAATTATTAATTGTTTCAACTAGCTTTTTTGATGAATCTTTAGGATTTTCTAAGTATATCCTTATATCATCTGCTAAGAGATAATTTTATTCCCTCCTTGCCCATTCTGACTCCTTCAATTTTTTTTCTTCTTTTATTGCTATTGCTAACATTTCTAATACAATATTGAACAATATTAGTGATAATGGGCATCCTTTTTTCACCCCTAATGTTATTGGGAAGGTTTCTAGCCTTTCCCCATTTTACAAATAATGTTTGCTGGTGGTTTTAGGTAGCTGCTTCTTATCATTTTAAGGAAAAATCCATTTATACCTATGCTTTCAAGTGTTTTTAATAGGAATGCGTGTTGTATTTGTCAAAAGTTTTTTCTGCATCTATTGATAAAATCATGTGATTCTTATTACTTTTTTTTAAGCAATTGGGGTTAAGTAACTTGCTCAAGGTTACACGGCTAGTCATTATTTATGTGTGGGTGCTCATTTTCTGAGGCCAGATTTGATCTCGGGTCATCCCAACTCCGAGGACGGCACTCTTACTCACTGCGCCACCTAGCCGCCCCTTTTAGGGCAATTGGGGTTAAGTAACTTGCCCAAGGTCACACGGCTAGGTTTTTGTTTGTATGGGTTAAGTGTCTGAGGCCGGATCCGAACTCAGGTCCTTCTGACTCCAGGGCCGGCGCTCTACTCACTGCGCCACCTAGCCGCCCCTGATTCCTATTACTTTTACTATTAATATGATCAATTATATTAATAGTTTTATTTATATTACACCATCCTTGCATTCCTAGTATAAATCCCACTTGGTCACCATATGGTAATAGATTGTTGTCTCCTGTCTAGTATTTTATTTAGAATTTTTGCATATATGACATTGGTCTATAATTTTCTTTCTCCGTTTTTGCTCTTCCTGGTTTAGATATTAGCACCATACTTGTTTCATTACAGGGGCTTAGTAGGACTCCTTTTTGCCTATTATTCCAGGTAATTTATTTAATATTAGAATTAGTTGATCTTTTAATGTTTGGTAGAATTCACTTGTAAATCCATCTGGTCCTGATGCTTTTTTCTTAGAAAGCTCATTTATGACCTGTTCAATATATTTTTATAAAATAAGTTTATTTAGATATTCTATTTCCCCTTCTCTTAATATAGGCAGTTTTTATATTTCTAAGTTTTCTTCCATTTCACATAAATTGTTAAAATTTATTGTCATATAATTGAATAAAATAACTCCTAATAATTGCTTTGATTTCATCTTCCTTAGTGATGTATTCACCCTTTTAATTTTTTATTCTAGTGTTTTGGTTTTCTTTTTTAATTTTATTAACTAATAGTTTTCTATTTTATTGATTTTTTTCATAAGACCAACTTCTAGATTTATTTATTAACTCACTGATTTTCTTTCATTCCATTTTATTAATATCACTTTTAATTTTTAGGATTTCCAATTTGATGTTTAATTGGGGATTTTTAATTTGTTCTTTTTCTAGTTTATTTTTTTAGTTGCATATCTAATTCATTGTTCTGCTCTTTCTCTATTTTATTGATGTAAGCACTTAGAGACACAAATTTTCCTCTGATTACTGCTTTTGCTGCATCCCATAGATTTTGGTATGTTTTCTCATTATTACCATTCTCTTAAATAACCATTACTTATTGTTTCCATTCCTTGTTCTTTAACCCATTCATTCTTTAAAATTAGGTTCTTTAGCCTCCAATTAATTTTTTTTTCCTTTTTGGAGGGGGGAAGGCAGGGCAATTGTGGTTAAGTGACTTGCCCAAGGTCACATGGCTAGTAAGTGTGTCAAGTTTCTGAGGTCACATTTGAACTCAGGTACTCCTGACTTCAGAGCTGTGCCACCTAGCCGCCCCTCCAATTAATTTTTAATCTGTGTTTTGATGGTCTATTTTTAAAGATAACTTTTATGATTTATATTTATAACTATTATTATAACTGCATTATAATCTTTGAATAATGCATTTAATATTTCTGCTTTTCTGCATTTAACTATAAAGTTTCTATGCTCTAATTACATGATCAATTTTTATAAAGATATACTATGTACCACTGAGAAAGTATATTCTTTTCTATTCTCATTCAGTTCTCTCCAGATAGCTATCATATCTACCTTATCTAAGATTTTATTCATCACCTTGACTCCTTTCTTATTTTTTTTTTTTGGTTAAACTTATCTAGTTCTGAGAGGGGAAGGTTGAAATCCCCTACCATTATAGTTTTGCTATTTATTTCCATCTCTAATTCATCTAGCTTTTCCTTTAGAAATTTGGATGCTCTACCATTTGCTACATATAGATTAAGTATTACTATTACTTCATTATTTATAGTACCTTTTAACATAATGTAGTTCCCATGTTTATCTCTTAATTAAATCTGTTTTAGTTTTAACTTTGAGATCATGATTGCTACCCTAGCTTTTTTTTTCACATCAGCTAAAGCAAAATAAATTCTACTCCAGCCCTTTATTTTTGTTGTATGTGTATCTTTCATTTTTAAATGTGTTTCTTGTAAACAGCATATTGTCAGATTTGGTTTTTAATCTATTTTGCTATCCATTTCCATTTTATGGGCAAGTTTATCTCATTCACATTTAAAGTTATAATCACTAATTGTGTATTTGCCTCCATCCTATTTTTCCTCACTGTTTATCCTTCTCTCCCTCTATTTTTACTCTATCCTCCCTCAAATATCTAATTTACTTCTTATTGCTACTTCCATAACTTGTATCTCTTCTAAGAGTCCCTCCCTTATCCTCTCCCCTTACCCTCCTATTTCTTTATCTGCATGCCCTTCTAAGAACCCCTTTCATATCCTATCCCATTGCCCTCCTATTTCTCTGTAAGTCAAGATTCTTATACCCTTCTAGATGTATATGTTATTCCCTCTTTAACCCAGTTCTCATGAGAATAAGGTTCTAGCATCACCAGCCCTTTGCCTCCTTATGCCTGTCACTGTAATATTTCTTTTATCCATGCCTCATTTGAGATAATTGCTCCATTTTACCTCTTCTTACCCAGTTTACTCAACTCAATCCCAAAAGTTCTATCTATATATGCTCTTTCAGACTGCCCTGGTAATGATAACATTCTTTTTTTTTTTAATGATAACATTCTTAAGAGTTTTAAATCATGTTTTCCCATATAGGAAATAATAAATTTGACCTTATTAAATCCCTTATAATCAATCTTTCATGTTTACCTTCTTATATTTCTCCAATTTAACCTATATATACCTTTTTATACACAATTGTTTGAACAATTGTCTCCCCACTAGACTGTGATCTCCTTAAGGGCAGAACTGTCTTTTGCTTTTCTTTCTATCCTCAATGCTTAGCACAGTAGCATATAGTAGGTACTTAATAAATATTTATTGACTGACTGAACACACACACACACACACACACACACACAGAGATTTGTATAGAAGCAATTCAAATCAATGATGAAACTGGCAGAAACGAGGCAGGGAGTGGTACAGGCAGGTTATGAGAGGGAGTATTCAGCAAAATAAACTCTAAATTCAGAGAGTAGATTATGAAGAGAGGATTTGGAAAGAAGGAAGGAAGGATAATAACCCATGAATAGGGTCCAGGTAAGGGGAAGAGAAGAGGGGCAAGAGAGTGTAAACAGATTGCATTAAATGTAGACTACTAGTGCTGAATACACTTCTTTCTCACAAGCCTCTTATTCTTTGTAAAGAGAGAGCCAGGAAATGAAGAGAGGGGAAAGTATAAGGGAATAGAATGGAGGGAAATATATAACCAGAAATTATAACTGTAAATGTGAATAGGATTAACACAGTTAAATGAAGAGACTGGAGCAAAATCTAGAATGCTTTAGCTGAAACACAGATAGTAATCATGATCAAAGACAGGGCAAGGGCAAAAATAGTCTTGATTCTATGAAATAAAGAGGGAAATACATTATGCTGAAAGGTACCATAGACAATGAACTAATATTAATACTCAACATATATGCACTGAATGGAATAGTATCTAAATACCTAAAGGGAACACCAAATAAGTTACAGGGAGAAATGGTAAAAGTCTAATAGATAGGGACCTCAAAGTACCCATTTCAGATCTAAACAAATCTAAATAAAACAAAGAACAAAAAAGAATTCTTTAAAGGCCCAATTAGAATTTTAGAAAAGTTAGGCATGATATTTTGTCAATTATTGAATGAAAACAGAAAGGAATATACATATTTTTCATACCTATGTGACACCTTTGTAAAAATTGACCACTTATTAGGACATTGGAGCCTCATGAATATATGAAATTGCATATTTAAAGGGTTTTTATACTTCATTGAATCCATGATTTCATCAGTATGAGTAACTGATTGCACAGCAGCTTCCAAATATGATCCAGTCCTCTCTCCTTCTCATCATCTTTGGCCCTCAACCTGACCCTCCTCCTAATACGCTTATCTCTCTTTAGAACATTGCCATCTCCAAGTCACCCAAATTTCTGTATGTTCTATATGAGTATGACCTTCCCATTTTCCTTTCCTATCCAAACAATTTCCAAGTCCTGGTGATTTTATCCCTGTAGCATCTATTCCATTCTTTCCACTTACACAGTTACCATAGCCCTTCAACACTACTAAAAATCTTTTAATTGGTCTCCCTGTCTCCAGACTTTCCTTCCTCCAATTATTACTTTATGGGGCTGCCAAAATAATTATTCCTAGGTGCAAGATTGACAGTGTCATGCTCCTTTAAAAAAATCAATGTGTTCCTAGTTCCTAAAGAATAAAATATAAACTTCTTAGCCTGGTATAAAATATAAACTTAGCTCTTTACAACCTGTTTTCAGACTACCTCCTCAGACTTATTTCATATTACTTCCCTTTCCACACTCTAAATTCTAGTCAAACTGGTCTACTAACAATTTCCTGAATAAACCCATATATATTTAGAAGAGCTGTCACACATGCCTGGACAATATTTGGACAATGTTGCAATACCTTATCAGAAAGAAAACATTTAGTTATTGAAGTGTGTGTGTGTGTGTGTGTGTGTGTGTGTGTGTGTGTGTTTATAGGGGTTGGGTTTCCATTTTGAAATCACCCTTCTCTACAATCAAATTCGTTGCTTAGAATGGATAAGAATGAGAAGGCCCATGAGTAAGATTGCCAGCCTCGGAGTTGGGATGACCCGAGATTGGATCTGGCTTCAGAAAATGAGCACCCACACACAGATAATGATTGGCTGTGTAACCTTGAGCAAGGTACTTAACCCCAATTGCTTAAAAAAAAAAAAGAATGAGAATGCCCTATAAACACCACAAGAAGTGCAATCTTACCTATCTAAACACATTGTTTACTCTAGGAAACGAATAAAACTAAATACAATGACCTTCAATATCACCATTTCTCAGAATATTTTAACCAACATAAAATATTTACTATAATGAGAAAACAAAAAGAGCTCAGCAATCACCATATCTAGCAGCCAATCTCCTTGCCAAGTGAAGAAACATGGCAGATGCAAGCAACATTAGTTTTGAATACAAAGTCATTTATAAATCATTGGGGTAGAGAATGACAAAAGATTATGAGCAGTATCTCTTCACGAAAGAGTGAAAAACAAAGGAGGGGTGAATGAACTTCAGAAAGCTTTAAAAAGGGACAATTGAGTCAGATCATACCAAGAATATTTATAAATCAAACTATAAAGATGACAGCAATAAATGTGAAATACAGGAGGCATGCCAACATTTCTATAACATTCTAGTCTCACCATCAATGATAGGGTAAACCCTAACCTTTTCACTCTTATTTCATATTGTACAGAAATCTTAAGACTGTTATTCAATTGTGCTAATACCTCACATTCCCAAATAAAAAAACTTATGGGTTTTTTTAGCCTAGCCTTTTTTTAAAAAAGAAATTGGTCTTTATTAATTTGTTCATATACTTTGAGGTTACAAGATTGAGTTCCACGGTTCTTTGAGTTTCAAATTTTCTCCCCCTCCCTCCCCTTACCCCTCCTCCACCCATGGTGGCTTACAATCTAGGATCTGCAGATACTTTCACATTAGACATTGGTCAGGTTATAAAGAAGGATTGTATCAGATGGAATGAACAATGGGAAAGAGGAAACCAAACCAAACAAGAGAAAGAAAGAGAGCAGGTAATTTGCTTCAATCTGCATTCAAATTCTGTTCTTTCTGGTTCTTTCTCTGAATGTAGACATCTCTCTCCATCATGAGTCTTTTGGAGTTTACTTATAGCCCTGAATTTCTGAGAAGAGTCTGGTCTATCAAAGTTGGCCATCACACATACGTTGTATCTGTAATTGTGTACAGATTTTTCCTGGTTCTGCTCTTCTCACTCAGCATCAGTTCATATATGCCTCTCCAGGTAGATATGAAGTCCACCTGTTCTTCGTTTCTTATGGCACAAAAGTATTACATTACATTCATATACCATGATTTGTTTAGCCATTCCCCAATTGATGGGCATCCCCTTAATTTCCAATTCTTTGCCATCACAAAAAGAGCTGCTATAAATATTTTTGTACATATGGGACTTCTTCCCCCTTCTATGATCTCTTTGGGATACAACCCTAGAAGTGGTATTGCTGGGTCAAAGGATATGAAATTACTTATAGCCCTTTGGGCATAGTTCCAGACTGCTCTCCAGAATGGTTGGATCAGTTCACAACTCCACCAGCAATGTATTAGTGTTCTTCAGCATTTATCATTTTCCTGTTTTGGTCATTAGCCAATCTGACAGGTGAGATGTGGTACCTCAGAGTTATTTTGATTTGCATTTCTCTAATCATTAGTGATTTAGAGAATTTTTTTTTTCATATGCTTATAGATATCTTTAATTTCTTCCTCTGAGAACTGCCTGTTCATATCCTTTGACCATTTATCAATTGGGGAATGACTTTTGTTCTTATAGATTTGACTCAATTCTCTGTATATTTTAGAAATGAGGCCTTTATCAGAGATATTGGTTGTAAAATTTTTTTCCCAATTTCCCACTTCCCTCTTAATCTTGGTTATGTTGGCTTTGTTTGTACAGAAGCTTTTCAGTTTCATGTAATCAAAGTTATCCATTTTGCATTGTATAATGCTCTCTAATTCTTGTTTGGTCATGAAATCTTCCCCTTTCCATAAAACTGACAGGTAAACTCTTCCTGGCTTTCCCAGACTGCTTACAGTATACCCATTTAGACTTGATTTTGGTATACTGTGTTACATAATGGTCTATGCCCAGTTTCTGCCATACTATATTCCAGTTTTCCCAGCAGTTTTTGTCAAATAGTGAGTTCTTATCCCCAAAACTGGGATCTTTGGGTTTATCAAACAGTAGATTACTACAGTCATTGACTGCTGAGTCTCCTGTGCCCAATCTATTTCATTGATCCACTACTCTTATTCTTCAGCCAGTACCAAGTAGTTTTGATGACTGCTGCTTTATAATACAGATTAAAATCTGGTATGGCTAGACCACCTTCCCTAGCATTTCTTTTTATTAATTCACTTGATATTCTGGACCTTTTGTTCTTCCAAATGAATTTTGTTACTATTTTTTCTTGCTCTATGAAGTAATTTTTGATAGAGTGATTGGTATGGTATATGTAATTTAATTTTGGTAAAATTGTCATATTTATTATATTAACTTGACCCAGCCATGAGCAACTGATGTTTTTCCAATTAGTTAGATCTGACTTAATTTGTGTGAAAAGTGTTTTGTATTTGTGTTCATATAGTTCCTGGGTTTGTTTTGGCAGGTAGATTCCCAAATATTTTATAATATCTACAGTAACTTTAAATGGGATTTCTCATTCTATCTCTTGCTGTTGGATTTCATTAGAGATCTATAGGAATGCCGAGGATTTATATGGGTTTATTTTATATCCTTCAACTTTGCCAAATTTATTTATTGTCTCAAGTAGTTTTTTGACTTGATTCTCTAGGATTCTCTAAATATATCATCATATCATCTGGAAAAAGTGCTAACTTGTTCTCTTCTTTGCCTAATTTGATTCCTTTGATTTCTTTTTCTTCTCTAATTGCTATTGCTAACATTTCTAGTACCAGATTAAGGAATAGGCATGATAATGAACATCCTTCTTTCACCCCTGATCTTACTGGAAATGCTTCTAGCTTATCCCCATTACATATAATACTTGCTGATGGCTTTAAATAAATGCTACTTATTATTTTAAGGAAGACTCCATTTATTCCTATACTTTCTAGTGTATTTAGTAGGAATGGATGTACTTTGTCAAAAGCCTTTTCTGCATTTATTGAGTTAATCATGTGGTTTCTGCTAGTTTTATTGTTGATATGATCAATTATATTGATGGTTTTCCTAATATTAAACCATCCTTGCATTCCTGGAATAAATCCTACCTGATCAAAGTGTATTATTCTTGTGGTAGGTTCCTATAGTCTTTTTTTTTTAAAGCAATTGGGGTTAAGTAACTTGCTCAAGGTTACACGGCTAGTTATTTCTGTGTGGGTACTAAGTAAAGAGGCTGGAAATGATCCCGGGTCATCCTGACTCCGGGTCAGTGCTCTTACTCACTGTGCCACCTAGCCACCCCTTGCTAATATTTTATTTAAAATTTTTCATTTGGGCTTCTAGGCGGCTCAGTGAATAGAACACCAGGGGTGGAGTCAGGAGGACCTGAGTTCAAATCCAGCCTCAGACACTTAGCACAAAAAATTAGCTGTGTGACATTGGACAAGTCACTTAACCCCAATTGCCCTCCAAAAAGCAAAAAAAAAAAAAAAAATTTGCATCTATATTCATGAGGGAAATTGGTCTATAATTTTCTTTTTCCATTTTATCTCTTCCTGATTTAAGTATCAGTACCATGTTTGTGTCATAAAAAGAATTTGGTAGGACTCCTTCTTTACTGATTTTCCCAAATCATTTGTAGGGTATTGGAATCAATTGTTCTTTAAATCTTTGATAGAATTCACTAGTAAATCCATCTGGTCCTGGAGTTTTTTTCCTAGGGAGTTCACTGATGGCTTATTCAATTTCTTTTTCTGAGATGGGGTTATTTAAGTAATTTACTTCCTCTTCAGTTAATATTATATTTTTGTAAATATTCATCCATTTCACTAAGATTGTCAAATTTATGTGCATATAATTTGGCAAAATAATTCCTAATTATTGTCTTAATTTCCTCTTCATTGGAGGTAGATTCACCCTTTTCATTTTTGATACTCATAATTTGGTTTTCTTCCTTCTTTTTTTTATCATATTGGCTAAGGGTCTATCAATTTTATTGTGTTTTTTTTTTTTTCATAAGACCAGTTCTTAGTTTTATTTATTAATTCAATAGTTTTCTTAATTTCAATTTTATTAATCTCTTCTTTGGTTTCCATCATTTCTAATTTAGTATTTAATTGCGGGTTTTCAATTTGTTCTTTTTCTAGCTTTTTCAATTGCATGCCCAATTCATTGACCTCCTTTTTCTCTAATTTATTCATGTATGAGCTCAGGGATATAAAATGTCTGCTAAGAACCACCTTTGTTGCATCCCACAAATTTTTGTATGTTGTCTCATTATTATCATTATCTTGAATGAAGTTAATGATTACTTCTATGATTTCTTGTTTGACCCACTCATTCTTTAGGATTAAATTATTTAGTTTCCAATTTGTTTTTAGTCTGTCTTTCCATGGCCCTTTATTGCACATGATTGTTATTGTATCATGATCTGAGAATGATGCATTTAATATTTCTGCCTTTCTGCAATGAATTGTGAGGTTTTTGTGTGTTCGTATATGATTGATTTTTGTGTATGTGCCATGTACCACTGAGAAGAAGGTATATTCTTTTTTATCCCCATTCAGTTTTCCCCAGAGATCTATCATACCTACCCTCTCTAAAATTCTATTTACCTCCTTAACTTATTTCTTGTTTATTTTGAGGTTACATTTATCAAGTTCAGAGAGGGGGAAATTAATGTCCCCACTAGTATAGTTTTGCTATCTATTTCTTCATCTAATTCCCTTACTTTCTCCTCTAGGAATTTGGATGCTATACCACTTAGTGCATATATGTTAAGTAATGATATTGCTTCATTCTTGATGGTGCCTTTTAGCAGGATATAGTTTCCTTCCTTATCTCTTTTAATTAGATCAATTTTTGCTTTTGCTTTATCTGAGATAAGGATTGCTACCCCTACTTTTTTTACTTTAGCTGAGGCATGATATATTTTACTCCAGCCTTTTACCTTTACCCTGTGTGTATCCCTCTGTTTCAGATGTATTTCTTGTAAACAGCATATTGTAGGATTCTGGTTTTTAATACACTCTACTATCTGCCTCCATTTTAAGGGAGAGTTCATTCCATTCACGTTCAGTTATGATTACTATCTGTCTCTTTCCCTCCATCCTATTCCCTCTCCTGTTTATGCTTATATTTTCCTCCCCTTCTCCCTTCCCTTCCTTAAAAGTTTTCCTTTTGACCACCGCCTCCCTCAGTATTCCCTTCTTATCAGCTTTCCTTCCTTTTCTTCCCCTTCCCCCATACTTCTTCCCTCCCTTCTGACTACTCCCCCACTTTCATAGCCCTTCCCCACTCCTACTGCCTGTAGGATATTTTTATACTTAATGTAGTATATTATTTCTCCTTCACACCAAGAGTGACAGGAACAAATCTCATGCAAAGCTCCTCTCTCTCCCTTTTCCTTCTATTATGATACATTTTGTGTCTCTTCTAGATAGAGTCCTATGCTTAACTGGTTGTGTTATTCCCTCCTTGCACCAGAACCAGTGAGGGAAAAGGTCATATAATACTTATATCCCTCCCTTCTTTCCCTCTGCTATATTGTTTTTATGTCTCTTTGTGTGGCATAATTTACCCTTTTCCACTTCATTCTTTCCTCTTCTTTCATTGTAGTCCCTTTGTAGGTTTTTTTTTATCATCATTTTGTGTAATTTATACTCATACCCTCTACTTGTCTATAAACAGTTTGCTCTTATTAAATAACAGGGTGTGTGTGTGTGTGTGTGTGTGTGTGTGTGTGTGTGTGTGTTTTCCTTGTTTACCTTTCTATGTCTCTCTTTCGTCTTGTAATTGGAGGTTGAATTTTCCATGGAGCTCTGGCTTTTTCATCAGGAAGGTCTGGAAATCTGTTATATTGTTGAATGACCATTTCCTTGCCTGGAAGAATATGTTCAGTTTTGCTGGGTAGGTGATCCTTGGTTGTAACCCAAGCTCTTTTGCCTTGTAAAAAATTGTATTCTGCTTCCTCTGATCTTTTAATGTAGAGGCTTCCAGATCCTGTGTGGGCCTCACTATGGTTCCTCAATATTTGAATTGTTTCTTTCTGGATGCTTGAAGTATTTTCTCCTTTACCTGGTATTTCTGGAATTTGGCCACAACATTTCAAGGACTTTTAAATTTGGGATGTCTTTCAGGTAGTGACTGGTGGATTCTCTCGATTTCCGTTTTACCCTCAGGTTCTAGTATCTGAGGGCAGTTTTCCTTGATGAGCTCTTGGAGGATGTTGTCCAGGCTCATTTTTTCATCATGATTTTCTAGTAGGCTTATGATTCTCAGATTATCTCTCCTGGATCTATTTTCCAGGTCAGTTATTTTTCCATTGAGATAGTTTACCTCTTTTTCTAATTTTTCATTCTTGATGTTTTGTTTGACTAATTTTTTTTTCCTCATAAAGTTATTCATTTCAATTTGGTTGATTCTAGTTTTTAGCAAATTATTTTCTTGGTTAGTTTTTGGAGTTCATTTTCCATATCACACATTTTTCTTTTTAAGGAGCTGTTTTCTTCATTGTAATGTTTTCCTAATTTTGCAATTTTGATTTTAAAAGAATTATTCATTTTATCTTCTATCTCTCTAATTTGGTTTTCAAAGTTCCTTTTGAGCTCATCTAAGAATGCTTTCTGTGCTTGAGACCAGTTTCCTGTTGAGGCTTCAGCTGTGGGTGTGGAGTCAACACTGTCTCCCTCTGAATTTGGTTCTTATGATACTATGACTCCAGAGTCTTTGTCTTTGCAGTCTGCTTTCTACCCATTTTGAGGCAGGGCCCTAGCCATGCCCTTCCTCTAGGGTTCCTAAGCCTTTACTGTTTATGGTTTTGCCCTGGGGCAATAATTACTGTGTTTTCAGGGTCTGGGGGGATGATTGGAGCAGACAGGGTCCACTCTGCCATCCTGGTCCCTGGATGTTCAGATAGGGGCTTTTAAAATTTCTGGGTTGTGGATTGGTAGTCCCAGGAGTAGTTGTTGCCCCTGCGAGGGTCCCTGCATTTGATTCTTACCCTACTCTGTCCAGTCCCAGCCCTGTGGTGATAGGCCTGGCAGTGGCCCTTGTGGTTGGTGGGTCAACTTGCCGCCCCATTGATCAGGCCTTGTCCAGGCTTCTGTCTGCACACCGTGGCATCCAGGCCTTATAGCCTAGCCTTTCTATGTCCAACAGACTACTCCCCAGTCATGTCCTCTTCTCCTGCCTAACATCCCCTTACTCTGTCCTTTTCTAGAATCTCTTTTTATCTGGACCTTCTATTCTAGAAAGCTTCTAGGTTAGTAACTTCTAGCTTAGTGATTAATACTTCTCTATCACCTTAGGGGCTGAAAGCCCATCTGAGCAGGACTGCTTCCTTCCTCATAAAACACCTGAGCAAACCTGATCTAGTAATTTGGAAAATGTTTCCTTGAATTATAAACCCTGAGATCCTAAACTATCATGCCATCCTTTCTCCCATGGCATGAATACCATCATGCCTAAGTCTTCCTCATGACATTCCTGGGTGTATCACTTTTCTGTCTTTTCCTAGTCTTGCTTTAGAAGTGTTAATCCTAGCTCTAGTATAGCCTCTTGGCTGAAGATTTCCAATAGAGGAGTCTCCTGAAACAGCCCATTCCACTCTTAGACAGCTCTAATCATTAGCAAATTTTTCTTGACATCAAGTCTATATTTCCCTTTTTGCAGCTTCTGCCTATTGCTTCTGCTTTTGCTCTAAGGCTGAAGAGAACAAGTCTAGTATTTCTTCTACTCAACAGCCCCTTCAAATACTAGAAGATGGCAATCATGTACCTAGTGAGTCTTCTCTTATTCAGCCTAAATATCCCCAATTCTTTCACACATATTCATATGACAAAGACTCAAGGACCTTTCCCACCCTGGTTGTCTTCTGGGAGTTCTCCAGTTGGTCAAAATCCTTGTACATGTGGTACCCAGAACTTAACACAATACATCAGAAATGGTCTAATCAGAGCAGAGGATAGCTGGACTATTACTTATTAATAGTGGCTATGTCTTTCATTGAAGCCTTGGCTTTATCTTTTAATATACTATTTCACCCTTCCAAGAATCTATGTTGTTTCTAGAGACTTTTTTAGAGATTTCCTTCGGAAAAAGGCATAGTTGGTATGTGTATCAAATTTTCAGATGACAGAGTTGGGAGGGATAGCTAAAATACCAAAAGATAGAGTCAGGATCCAAAAAGTTATTCACAAATTAAGAGCATGGGGCTGAATCTAGAAAGATAGAGTTCAACAGAAATGAATGTGAAATCTTACACTTGGGTTAAAAAAAAATCAATGCCACAAGTACAAGATGGGGGAGGCACAGTTAGACTGAAGTTCATATGAGGAAAAAAAATACTTGAGGTTTTATTGGACTACTAGTTCAATATGAGTTAGCATATTGAACTAGCAGGCCAATAAAACCATCCAAACTGGTCTTGCTACTGTCATTCATTCCTAGCACTCCATCTCTCATCTCTGTGCCTTTCCTCTGGTTGTTTCCAGTGTTTTATTCTCTGGAGGGCCCCCTCTTCAAACTCTCTGGACTTCTTTCCCCACAATATTCACCTACTTTTCCTTCCCCTTGCCCCATCCCACCCCTTTTGACTTGCTTTTATAGGCTATCTTCCCTTATTAGGATTTAAGGTCCTTAAGGGCAAGGACTATCTTCTTTTTGTTTGTATTTGTATGCCCATTCCTTAGAATCCTGCAAATGCTTTATACTTGACTTTGACTTTAACTTCTGTATTCCCTTTCTAAAATGCAGATAATGATTCTTGTAGTACCTTCCTCATAGAATTGTTGTAAAGTAAAAATGAGATAATGTTTGTACTTTGTAAGCTTAAAGTTAATGTTTAAATGTCAGTTATTATTATTGTTGTCATTAAAAAAAAGCATTTGACTCAATAAAATTAAACATAGCAGTAAACAGCACTTCACAGGAATAACATTATATTTAAAATATTATGAGAACAACGTTGGCTTAAGTTACTGAAGCTCACTAAGTCATGTTGCTTATTCAAATTTTTCCTTAACCTTGTAGTTTAAGTATATAAATTTGTATACATTATTATATTGCTTATATAAATGGTACAATGTATTAGACTAGAAGTATCAAAGTTGTAGCCCACAGGCCACTTTGCAGCCCAAAATACTCTAGCACACATATTAAAATGTAATTGGAAAATTTAACAAAACAAATAAATAAAACTATAATAGGACGTAGTTATGTTAACATGTCCTTACCTAATTCAGTATATTTTACAGGATCCTTATATATGCTTTAAAGATCCCATTTCTTTCTGAATTTGGCACTATTGCACTAGACTACATTAACATAGGAAAAAAACAAACAACCAGAAAGTACCATTCCCCAGTGGAAAAGTGGTCAAAACGAAGCAAAGAGTTCTCAAAAGAAGAATAGCAAACTACTAACAACCATATGAAAAATCAGCCTGTCACTAATAAGAGATATGTACATCAAAAGTACCCTAAGGTTTCGTGTCATACCCAGCAAAATGGCCAAGATGACAAAATATAGGAATAGTCAATAATGTAGGAACTAAAGAAAGATAGGTCCACTCATTCATTAATGATGGAACTGTGATATGATCCAACCATTCCAAAAAGCAATTTGGACTTATAAGAAAATGACTAAAATATTCCTACCTTTTGACCTAGAGATCCCAGTGTTGTGCATATATACCAAGAAGATCAAAGAAAACAAGTTGAAATATATGCCAAAGTATTTATAATAGCAGTTTTTATAGAATCAGGGAACTATAAAAAGAAAGCAGAGGCCCATTAATTGGATACTGGCTAAACAAATTGTAATGCATAAATATAATAGAATGTTACTGCATGTAAGAAATGATGAAGAGGAAGAATACAGAGAATCATAGAAAAACTCATGAACTGATACAAAATAAAGTAAGCAGAAACAAGAAAACAGTATATGCTCAACTACAGCATTGTAAATGAAAAGAACTACAACAGCATCAATGAGAAAGATGTGAGAGAGAGAGAGAGAGAGAAAGAAAGAGAGAGGGGGAGAATGCAGTATAATTTTAATGACCATCTTGTTCCCCTAAAAAGAAAGCAGCAGCTATACCTCTTCCCTTCTTTAAAGAGATGGAGAATTGTATGTGTGAAACCATTATATACATACAAAGATACACACACACATACACATATCTAAAATCAGGCTTAGTTGATGGGTTGATTTCTTTCTTTATTGTTGGAGGGGAACGTCTCTCAGTGTAAGGGAGAGGGAAAGGGTATTATTAAGGAAATTAATATGATATAAAAATTATGTATACATATAAGTCAATATATTCTTATTATGGGTCTAAATTCTACAGTTCAGATAATTGTGGTATGATGAGTCTCAGAAAATTCAGGAGGAGTCTATGAAAGTATTAAATATGGGTTTTCTTTTTCTATATCTTCCCTGTAATATAAGTGGTAATGGATAGTAAAATGGGAGTAAAGTTGGATGAAGCATGTGGGAGAAGGGATTGGAATGATCCAAAATAAGAGTATTTGACCTCAGTTATGGTGAATTGACCATTTACTTACCTTACAGTAGAGATTAACACAGTATCTGTAAAGCTGAAATTTTCAAACTAGAAGTATAAAATATAATGTCAAGGACAACCAAGTGAGAACAGAATGTAGCTACTATTGTGATAAAATGTTCTAGGACAGAATTCTTGATGATAAATGATGACTTCATAGAATTATTGTGGAGGTATTTTAAACGGCACTAGTCAGATCAAGGCAAGAAATACCTTCATACATAGTTTATTTTGTTAGAACATTCTGCTTAAGAAAATTATTATGAAATTATACTACTTTGGGAAGCAATGGAGGAATTACTATAAGCCTATTCATAAGTCTCATATACATCAAAATATTTATTTATAGTAATACTTTTTGTAGTAGTAAAAAACTAGAAACAGTAAATGACCATCAACTAGGGAATGGCTAAACAAATTGCAGTACAATGTAAATGGAAAAAATATTCAAAACTGAATGTTGTATAATTATAATTCCAGGAAGGAGATCGAGGAGAAGGCATCTTCATTCTTTGCAAAGTTCTACAGTATAGGTGTAGAACACACTATATACTGTCAGATTGGATTGATGTGTTGGTTAATCTTGATAAATCCTTTTTCTCTTTCCTTTTTAAATTCTTTTCTATAAAGGGTGGCTTCCTATGTGGTATAGAAGTGAAGAAGGAGTATTTTGGGAAATAGAGGTGATAGAAAAAAGATATCAATAAATTTCTAAAGATACACACATATATAATACACATATATTTATGTACATGTATACATCAATAGATTTATACAAATTTAACATTCACCCAGAAGTCAGAATTCAAATGGGTGTAAAAGGAAAAGAATAGAAGTCTCTTGACTAAATGATTAATCTTAACCTTTTCCCTCTCTCTCAAATCTTCAGTTTCTCCCTCTCTACTAGTTCCTTCCCTACACATTTCAAGCTCTGGGCCTAGAGTCAGGAAGACCTGAATTCAAATCCAACCTCAAATACTTACCAGGTTTCACCTGCACAAGTCATTTAACTCCTGTCTCCCTGTTTTCTTAACTGTAAAATAGAGATAAACAGCACTTCGCACTTGGCACGATGCCTGGTACATAGTAAAAATGCTATTCTCTTCCCTTTCTCCCACCTTAGTTCAGGTCCTAATCATTTCTCACCTAAATTACAGCAAAAGCCTCCTAGTTGGTATCCCTGACTTAAATCTCTTACCATTCCATTCCATCTCATACATAGATGCCCAAGAAATTTTCCTTAAACTCAGATCTGACCATGTGACTTCTCTCCTCAATCAACTCCAATGCCTTCCTCTTGCCTCTGGGATCAAATATAACTCCTCAGTTTAGCTTTTAAAGCTCTATATGGTTTCAGCCTACCTTTTCAGCTTCAATGAACATTATTCCTCTTCCTGCACTCTGAGTTCCAATCAGACTGGCCTTTTCTCTGTTCTTCACATACAACTTATTCTAGTACCTTGGCACTGGCCATCTGTCATGCCTGGAATCCTCTCCTCTTTAGAGAATCTCTGTCTTCCTTCAAGGGGCCACTCAAGCACCACCTCCTACTTGAAGTCTTTCCTGATTAACCCAACTCTGTCAGTGCCTTCTCTCCCAAACTACTTTGTAGTTAACTAGTTGTAACACTTTGTATTAATTCTCTTTATATTAATTCTCTCTCTCTCTATATATATATCTCATTAATTCTGTGTGTGTATAGATAGATATTTCTCATTCATATATGTAGAGAGATATCTATATCTATCAATATAGAGAAATCTATATTTATAGCAAGTTCTCTATATCTATCTTTATAGGGAGATGTCTATCTATAGAGAGATCTATATCTATCTTCTATCTCCACATCTATACCTCTCTATCCATATAGGCAGAGAGAGAGAGAGAGAGAGAGAGAGAGAGAGAGAGAGAGAGAGAGAGAGAGAGGTCTTCTTGGGAGTAAGAATTGTTTCATCTTTTGAACTTATATCCCTGGTGTCAAGCATGATATTTGGACATCTAAAAAGCTCCTTAATTAACACATGTTTACTACTTGACTACTTGAAACACATTCAACTCTTTGTATACTATGAAAATAGAGCATAGGCACTAGTTTATTGTTTTTTTTAATAACTTTACAAGAAATCAGAATTTACTTTACTACTTATGGTCTTAGAAATGTTACATTCTTCAAAGTTTCTGGAGTAAGAGCACTTCACTTATAAATTGAAACTGAAGAAAGAATCTTCAGCAGTGCCTTGAGAAATGGGAAACAAAGCAGTATTAACAGGAGTCTAACCTATTTCCTCACGTCCAGAAAGAAACAAATCCAAGTATATATGAAGCCTGTAAGAAAAGAAAGGCTATTTTCAGGTTCTCCCATTTTTCTTTAATGAAGGAAATTTTGGAAAACAGAAATGTTTGTTTAGAACCTACATGACATAGTAATTGTGACAGTAGTTGTTTTTATAAAATATGTTCAACATCTTTGTAATATATGCTATACTACCACATCTTTTTATGTTCTATGAAATTAAAAAATAATCCTTTCAGTTATTTAATCATTCCATGTTGGCCTGTGAGCATAGGAAACAGCTTATCTTCACTCTCTTCCAATCATTGCTTTCAAATACCTATTCTATCAATAGCTCTCCCATCAGCCACATAACTCTCCACTTTTGGCTAAAGCCAAGGAAGTTTTGTTCACATCAAATCCTAGATTCTACCTCTATAATTTCCTACCTTTTCATTGTTGTAGTTTAAGTTGTGTTTGACTTTTTGTAACCCCATTTGAGGCTTTCTTGGCAAAGATACTAGAGTGGTTTTCCATTTCCTTCTCCTGTTCATTTTACAGATGAGGAAACTGAGGCAAAGAGGGTTAAGTGACATGTCCAGGATCATATAGCTAGGAAGTGTCTAAGGCTCAGATCTTTGAACTCAGATCTTTCTGATCTTTCAGCATTCTATCAACTGCTCCACTTAGTTGCCCTTTCCTATCTTTCACCTATGCTTTTATGTAGGCTTAGTTTTCAACTTAAATTCTTCCTGCTACTGTCTTTTACCCTGGTAGGGAATACCTATAGTAATAGATTCATAGATTTTTCTAAGATCAATGAAATATAAGAGAAACTAAAATCTGCTTTTAAATTAGCCCTCCTAGGATAGAAAGAATTCATGGAATTGTGGATGAAGAGAAGATTAATAATGCATCAGTGGTGATATTAAAACAAAATAAAATAAATTGGGAAAATTCATTTTGTGCAAAGCACATAAGAAGTGAATTATATTATCACTATGGTAATACCCCAACTTCTCATGGGCAAAACAAAAATGTAGTATAAACTATATAGAGCTTGGTGACATTAAATTTTAAAAATTAAATATTGAGCTTGAAATAATTAATGTCACAATCAGCTCTGTAAATATAAAAGAAATCATTAATAGTGTTCCTTCCTTTGCCTTCCAATGTAAAGCTTTCAGGAAACAAGATGTGAGATGTATTATATGCCATCTTTTGGTATTTACAGGTAGGGAAACCTATGTTATCTCAGAACTGGGCAGACAAAAATATTACCAGCAATTATATTTTTCATGCAAATTATATTTCTATGTGGCTTCCATTTGTAAGTATTAATAACTGCTGGTGTTCAGGAAGGACTAGGACCTCTGCTGTGAGGGCTATAAGTCATTTTCAGGGCTGTGCATTACCTTTGGTGTCCACCTTCACCCAACTTTTATCTGTGGCTTCAACAAGCTGTAGCATGGGCAGTGGCCACACCCCAGTAAAAACGACTTGGCAGATGCAGTAAAGCAGGTTGAGGGTAACTCACAGACCTCAAATCTGAATGAAAGTGAGTTAAAGGGATGTCCACCTTCCCTGATTGAATGGGCATATGAGAACAATTTGTTCCAGTGCCATGAAAGCTGCTGAAGCAGGTACCATGGAACACTTAGAGCTTGGTCAGACATCAAAGATGCCAAGGTCACCCATTTCCACCCCAGGCCATCGTCAGTTGTCTTGACTTTTGTCTTGCCACTGAACTTCAACAACTCTGGAAGAGACAATGTGGTTTTCATGCAACTCTGCCTCACTTAAATCCAATTCACACATGAATTAAGGTATCACCTCATGAAGTCATTGGTCATCTTCAATTCAAAAGACAAACAACAATTAACAGGTGGTTCTGTATACTGTTCTCAAACTTTTTGGTCTCAGGACTCTTTTATACTCTTAAAAGTCACTAAGGATTCCAATTGCCATGCATGAGCCCAACTGGAGAGAGTGTGGTGGCCACCCCTTTCTCACCTGGAGGCTTACAGCCTTCTTATTTACTTGAAAGCCATGAGAGAGAGAGAGGGAGATTTGGCCTGCTTGTGCCTATTATATCCATGCTCAGTTATAGCTCAGAAGCCAGTTAAAAGGTTTTTCCTCAGCATATAGTAAACACACTGGGAGGCACAGCCTTACACTGTCCATGCTTAGAAGCAGCCTCCCCAAGCATCCAAGGGGGTTGGTACCAAGCAGAGCAGATTGTATGTGCTCAAAGCACTTAGCCCCTGTTAGCCAGTTTCCTATTAAGTATGTTTCTATTTTAACATAATAGTTTTGATGAAGGCACAGGTGGCATATTGATCATATTTACAGATTATACAAAACTAGGAAAGTTAACTGATAAACTAAATAGAAGAATCATAATCCAAAAAAAACCCCTTAAAAACCTACTATCATAGGAGCATAGTTTTTTGATTTGGAAGGTACGTAGTGGTTATCTAGTCTAGGAGTCAGCAAACTATAGCCAGTGGGCCAAATCTGGTTCTTTGTCACTTTTGTATGACCCATGAGCCAAGAAAGTTCTTTTCATTTTCAAATACGATGAAAATTTATTTAAACATATAGATTCCATTCTTAGCTCTCAGACAGAATAAAAGCAGGTTACAGGCTGGATTTGGCTCATGGGCCATAGCATGCAGGACCCTGATCTAGTCTATGACATACCCAAGACCACATAAACAGAATGCAGCAGAATCAGAAAGCAACCAACTTTTCTTTCAAATACAGTGCTTGGTCTACTATGCCCTGTTGCTTAAGAAGATGAAGCTGAATAGAGATAAATGTAAAGTCCAGCAATGGAGTTAATAAAAATTAAATGCACAAGTATAGTATGGGAGGGGATGTAGCTAATTACCTATCCATGAGAAAAAAAGGCATAGAAATTTTAGTGAAGTGCAAGCTTACTATAAATTATCAGTATAACAAGGCAACCAAAAACAAATAGCAGTCTTAAGCTATGTTAATAGAATGTGTCAGTAAAGTAGTAAGATACAAAATAAACCTTAAAAAGGACACAGAATTTATATATAGTAATAACAAAATACATGAGGCAATAATAGAAAGGAAAATCATATTCAAGATAATCCCAAAATATGTAGAGTACCCACAACTCAAACTACTGAGACACACATAAGATCTGTATGTATGGCATCATAAAGTACTCTATAAAGAAATTAAAATGAACTTAATTAGAAAGCTATTCAGTACTCACAATGCTACACCAGTATAATGAAAAAAAATATTACTTAAATTAATTTACAAATTTGCTGCTATACCAATCTGACTTCCAAAGGAATACTTAAAAGAACTAGAAAAAATAAAATTCATTTGGAAGAAAAAAAGATCTAGAATCTAAAGGGAAATAATGAAAATGAAGGGAAATAGCACTTTTAGACCTCAAATTATATTGCAAAGTACTAACCATAAGAAATTTTAGGTATTAGTTAAAAAATGGAAAAGCAGATAAGTAGAACAGACTACAAAAGAAGAATTAGAAACATGTGAACTCAACACACAGAGTTTGATAATCCAGAGAACATAAATTACATGGGGGGAATTTCCCATCTAATTTGAAAAGAATTGCTAAGAAAATTAGAAAACGGTTTGCATATGCTATCTACCTTCTAATTGAGAGATGATAGATTCAGGGTACAGATTGAGGCATTTGTTTTTTGGAAATAGTCAGTGTGGTAAACCATGTATATTTATTACAAGGAATTTGTTTTTCTTTTTTTCCCTCAAGGAGATGAGGTAGGAGGAAGAGAAAATAGATTTTTGTTAAGGAAAAATTACTTATAAATAAAAATTTGACAAATTATGTTGTTTCCAATATCTTACACCATAAAATACAACAAGTTCAAAATGGATTTCCAGTCTTAATATTAAATAAAGATTATTCTATAAAAAATTATAACACCACTAGATTATATATCTATCTTTCATGGCTATGACTAAGGAGAGAATTCATATCCAAACAAAAGATAGAAGCAATCACAAAAGATAAAATGGATGATTTTGACTACATGAAATTAAAAAAAACTTTGGCATGAACAAAATAAATGCAACTAGAATAAAGGAAGTAGTAGATTTTGATTGGGAGAAAAATTGCATCAAATACTCTACTTGTATCCAAGATGTAGAAGGAGCCAACATAAATATATTAGCTCAGAAGAAATTTCTTAGTGAATTTAAAGTCAAAGAATATAAGCAAAAATTCCTCAAAAAAGAATTACAAACTATTAACAATTATTTGAAAGATTGATCCAAACCACATAAAATAAGAGAAATGCAAATCAAAACAAATCTGAGTTTTTACTTTACAGTCAGCAAATTGGCAACGAAGACAAAATTTGGCTAGAGGAGATATGGAAAGACAGACATACTAACATCCTGCTGGTGGAGCTATAAATTGGTCTGACCATTCTGGAACGCAATTTGAAATGATGTTAAGAGAGTGACTAAAAAGTTCATACTATTTGCTCTAAGGTTGCTTGGTATGTAGTTATCCCAAGGTCTATATGATGCCACATATAATGTCAGATTTGTTTGGTGACTTGATTAGCTTTGTTAAACTTTTTTCTCCTCTTTTTCAAGTGATGGCTCTCTTGATGGGGGAAGGGGAAAGAAAGAATTTATTGAAAAAGAGAGAACATATAAAAACAAAATCTCAGTTAAAACATTTTTTAAAAAAAAAGTATGAAACATGGAACAAGGGAAGTGACAGTATTGCCCTGGTAGGGCATCAAGAGGGAGTATTGTGTTTAATTCTGGGTACTCCATTTTTGAAAGGACAGTTGACAAGTTGGAATATATCCAAAGAAAAGTAACTGAAATAAGAATGGAACTTGAAATTACTCTCTATGAGAAAGAACTGGGGATGCTCAGAGAAAAGAAGTTTTAGCAAAAAACATGTTAGCTATTGTTTGGGCCCAGATGATAGAACTAGGAGTAATGGGTTTAACTTGCAAAGGGGAAGATTTGTGTCAATATAAGCAATAAATTAATTACAATTAGAGCACAGTGTCTGGCACAAAGTAAGTGCTTAATGAATGTTTATTGATTGATTAGTTTAGGAAGGAGTTCTGCTCACATATATGTGGAATTAGATAATCTGAGATTTTCCCCAATGATGAGATCCTATGATTCTATGAATCTGTTTCTTTCTTACATACCTGATTTAATGGTTCCATTAATGTCACTCCCCTGGACCATTTTGTCAAACGCTTTTTAGAGAAAGTTCATCTTCTACCTTTCTTCTATCTTCTACCATAAAATGTTTAGTAGTTTTTAAACATCTGAACTCTGAATTATAGGATTTCTGTGATTGAGAGAAGGTTCTATGGAACTTTTGAGACCATATTAATCTTAATTAATATTAATCTGGAACATATTCATATGAAAAGGAAAGGAATCTTTGGTTCTATGTAACTGGGATAGTCTATATTATTTAACTTCCCATTCTCTGAAGCCCTATATATTTCCTATATCCAAGCTAATATTTCTATTAGAAAGTTGATTTTTTAAAAAAATTCTATTGCTTTATATTAGTCAAAGATTCTTAAATAACATAATAAAACCACAATTTACAAACCTCCTAACAAAATGAAATAACAAACGAAGCCTGGGAAATATGATATATTATATAATTATGTGTATATGTATAATTAATACATGTATAATTACAGTAACATACTAAATTAAAAATTAATAAACAATATGTCTCATCACTCAGACTGCCTTCCTTGTCATGTTTGGAGATCTCTCATAACTTTTTCATAATTTATTTTTATTGTGTAGCTTGTAGTATAGAGAAATCAGTGGAACATACAAACATTATTTAAATAATGACATTTCTTACATTAGTGAATTAGTTTTCTCCAAAGCAATTAAAGACTTGTCCTTCACACTACTCAGTTTTTTACATTTCTTTCAATATCTTCATCATTGCTTAATAGCCACTGGTAACCATCATTTAGGCCAGTAGGTCATGACTCATTAACCCTTGAAAAGTGCTTGCTAGTTAGACATTTCAGGTATAGACATGGATTTATTAAAATAGCAGAAATACAGAGAAGTGTACTTCCTTTCCAATTCAATCCACCAGGTTTTCTTATGGTTATCAAGGAAAGATGGTACTTACCTTTCCTCAACTATAAACAAACAAACAAACAAAAGAAATATGAGTCATAAAAAAGAATGGCCCCATGGTCTTGTATTTCTAAAGAATTGCACCTGGTAGGTTTGCAGACCTAATGTGAAGAAAAAGGGAGGAGACAACCCAGGAACAATGAGGAAGAAGGCACACCCCTACGCTCTGAGATCCAGTCAAACTGGTGGCCCCTCCGTTCCTCACATACAAAACTCCAACTCTCCAGCTGGCCACCCCTCATAACTGGAATGTCTCCTCCTCAGAGAATCCCTCAAGAAGGAGCTCAAATACCACCTTCTATAGGATGTCTTTCCTGGTCACCCTAAGTGCTGGTGACCTCCCTCCCAAACTATCTTGTGGTTAATCATATTTAGTCTCTCTATATGTATTCTTTATGTGCATATTTGTATATATACTTATTGTCTCCTCCATTAGAAGATAAATTCTTTGTAAAGATAATAATAGCACCTGCCTCCCAAGGTATTTGTGAGAATCAAATGAGATAGTAATTGCAAATCACTTAACACAGGCTCTGGCACGTTGTAAGCTCTATATAAATACCAGTGGTTGTTATCATAATTGTTATTGCAAGCAGAGATTGTTTCATTCATTGTATTTGCATCCCTAACATCAAGCACAGTGCTTGGCATATAACAGATGCTTAACAAGCAGTTATTGTTGATTGATAAGTAACTCTGACTCTTTCACTTGGTAAATGCTGATCGTCTGTTTGTTTTTCTTAATAACATCATTCTTTTCTAAAAAAACTATATACTTTTGAATCAGACTGTGTTGTTTGAAATCACTTTTATTCAGCTCATAATTTAAATGATAATTTCCTTCTTGAAACTACTTATTGTTTTCGAGAAAAAAACAACTGCGAAGACTAATTTCTTATGATCCTTTCTGACTTCATGTTCCCTACCAGATCAAGCCAGAATTTCAGGTCTCAATTCTCAAAATACTGAAATGAATCTGCAATCTCTATAATTTTTGTGCTCTCTCCAGTGGTGCAGATCTTAATCCATCCATGCCTGCCTATCTTGTGCCAATCAATCTTGCCCATACGCTCATAAATTCACAACGGGGGGTCGGCAGTTCACACATTATACAAGGAACATTCTTCAGTTTCTCCTGATGCTGTGAGAACACCAAAGGAATGCTCAGGATGTTCTTATCTTCACCACATCCAGCCTATCTTCTCTTCCTGTTGCACACTTCCCTGATGCCATGTCTTACTCCAGTTTCTCAAAATTCTTCTTTGGTTGTATGTTGGAGCCTTCTCATATCTCTCTTTAACTTTCCATTACCCTCTTGAATAACAACAAAACAACATGTCACAATCCTAGAGCAGCTTTTAGGAAATTCACAAATGAAGAGGTCTCCAGGTGCTACTACAACATACTAACCAACATATCCCATGCCTTTTTCCTTAGACTTAATCTTTTACCTCATCAGTATGGGTCCCTTAATACTACAAATAGTCTCCTCTTTTGACTTCCATGACATTGAATTAATCCCATTCTCTTTCTGCCTCTGTACCACTCCTTTGCCATACCCTTTAATGGATTAACTTCCTTCTTTTACCAAGGAGGGACTGGGGATGTCTTTTTAATGCCTACCACCAACCAATATGCTTCCCACAATGACTATTATTTACCATCAATTAGTCAGCTGACTAGCTTTTAGAAAAGGGTATTTACTGGGGCAGCCAGGTGGCACAGTGAATAGAGCACAGGCCCTAGAGTCAGGAGGACCTGAGTTCAAATCCAGCCTCAGACACTTAACACTTACTAGCCATGTGACCTTGGGCAAATCACTTAACTCCAATTGCCCTGCCTTCCCCCCTTCAAAAAACTAAAAAAAAACAAAAACAAAAAAGAAAGAGCGACAAGGGTATTTACTAAGGTGATACAGTTAGAACAATTGCTACAGACTTCCCACCTATACCCAAAGTCTGAAACACAAGTATGTAGAGAGTCCAGAAGAAAGAAGATTAAGGGTTAGAGAGCATATGTTAAAAAAATTTTTATAGCAAGTTTCTCTGATGAATGTTTCATTCATTTCTCAAATATATAGGGAACTGAGCCAAATTTATAAGACTATGAGTCATTCCCCAATTGATAAATCATAAGGGATATGAACAGACAGTTTTCAGAGGAAGAAATTAAAGCTAACAATAACCATATGAAAAAATGCAAGTTGCTATAATTTTTTTTAAAAAAACAAAACAACTCTGAGATACTACCTCATACCCATCATATTGGCTAAAATGCCAGAAAAGGCAAATGACAAATGCTGGAGGGGATGTGGAAAATTGCACTGTTGGATCTATGCCCCCAAATCTGTAAAACTGTATATGCTCTTTATCCCAGCAATATCACTACTAGGTCAATATTCCAAAAATATTTTTAATAAAGGGAAAGGACCCATATGTATGAAAATAGTTATAGCAGCTCTTTTTGTGATGGCAAAGAATTGGAAACTGAGAGGATGCCATTCAATTGGAGAATGGCTGAACAAGTTGTGGTGTATGAATGTGATAGAATAGTATTGTGCTGTAAGAAATTATGGAGAGGGTTTCAGAAAAACCTAGTAAGACTTACATGAACTGATACAAAGTGAAGTAAGCAGAACCAGGAGAATAATGTACATGTTAATATTAATATTGTAAAGATTACCTGTGAAAGGACTTAGTAACTCTGATCAATACAATTATCCACCACAATTCCAAAGGACATGATGAAAAATGCTATCCACCTTCAGGCAGAAAATTGGTGGCCTCAGAGTGCAGATTCTTGCTTTTTCTCACTTCACCCCTCCCACTCCTCAAACATGACTAATACAGAAGTTTACTTTGTAGAATTTCATATAGATAATGAACATTATATTTCTTGCTTTCTCAGTGGGTGGAGAGGGATGGCAGGAGGGAGAGAATTTAAAACTGAAAATAAAAACAAAATTGAATTTAAAGAGAGAGCACATGTTTTAAAGGGATAACTCATAGCTCCTAAATATTCTATTCCTTTTGTGGGGCTCTTGTGAAATTTTTCTTCAGATTGGTATTGCTTTCTGCTGGGGGTTTTATAGAATCCTGAAGCAACCTTTCTTTAATTTGTCTAGTATGTCCATGTCTCCTGATACAGACGCCCCCACTCACTGATGTTTTTAGGATGTTGCTGGGATACTGATAAGTCTAAATCTTCTATTCTTCAAGGTTCACAAGATCATCTTCTGGGGAAGAAGACAGAGGCAGCTAGTTGGTATGGTGGATAGAGTGCTGGAGTTGGACTCAAGAAGACATAAGTTCAAACCCAGCTTATTAGCTGTGTGACCCTGGGTAAGATATTTTAGCCTCTATCTGCTTCAGTTTCCTCATTTATAAAGTGAGGATAATAATTGCACCTATGTCACAGGGTTGTTGTGAGGATTAAATCAGTTAACATGTGAAGTATTTTGTAAACCTTAAAGTACCATATGTTTTCTTCAGTATTTTTTGTGTCTCCTTTACCAAGCTGTTGGCTCGTTTTTCATGATTTTCTTGTGTCACTGTCATTTCTCTTCCCAATTTTTCATCTACTTCACTTACCTGATTTTCAAAATCCTTTTTCAGCTCTTCCATGGATTCTTCCATAGATAATTGTATAGACCAATTCATATTTTTCTTGGAGGCTTTGTGTGTAGGAGCTTTGACTTTGTTGTCTTCTTCTGAGTGTGTATTTTGATCTTCCTTGACACCATAGTAACTTTCTATAGTCAGAATTTTTTTTCTGTTGCTTACTCATTTTCCCAGTCTATTACTTGACCTTCTAATTCTTTGTAGGGCTCTGTTTCCAGGGTGGAAGGCAAACTGTCTCAAGCTTCAGGGGGTTTGTGCAGCTGTTTTTAGAGATATTTCTAGGGACCTGTAAGTTTTCAGTTCTTCCAAGATGGTATCATCTAAGGAGAGGTGTTTACTACTATCCTGGTTCTGGTCTTATGAGCAACCAATAAGGACTCTTTTCCTCCCTAGAACTGTGAGGAAGTTCTCTCCTCCACTGGGGCCACAAGCTCTGCTACACTAGTGTTCCTCCTCATCCTGGGAATGCCACCCAGGCCTGTCACCCAGATCCAAGTATGAGCAAGGCAACAAGACTTCTGCCCCAGTGCTAGCAAAAAGGCCCCGTAATCCCTTCTAACCCCTTGTTCAACTCCCTTACCATCAGTGGGCTGAGAGTTCTAGAAGTAGCTGCTGCAGCTGTTGCAGTCACTCGCAAGGCCTCCTCTTGGTTTGCTGGGGCTAGAGCTGTGCTGGCACAGCTTATGCTGGACTGTGTTCCATTCTCACGCAGGTGTGACAGACCTTTCCTGATGACCTTTAAGTTGTCTTCAGTGTCTGTGGGCTGAGAGGTCTGGAAATCACCACTGTAGCCAGTGATTCAGTCTCCCTAAGGCCTGCTCAGGGTTTGCTGCAGCCCCGTCTGTTCTGGCATGGTCTGTGATGGACTGTACTCCTCTCTCACTCTGGTGCCACAAACCTTTCCTATTGATCTTTCAGGTTGTCTTGAGCTGGAAATTTGTTTCACTCCATCTTTTTGTGGGTTCTGCTGCTCTAGAATTTGTTTAGAGTCGTTTTTAAGGTATTTGGAGGGGTTTGGGGGAGAGCTCAGGAGAGTCCCTGCCTTTACTCTCCATCTTGGCTCTGTCTCCTCCCTTAAAGTACCATATAAATGTTAGCTATTTGCTACTGCCACCACCACCACCACCACCACTACTACTACTACTACTTTCCCCTCCATCTGCCTCAAGCTATTCTCTTTCAGGGGCCTGGCTAGAACTACTTTCTCTTCTAAGCTTCTAGACAATAAAATTTTTGGATTCTGAACTGACTTGCTGGTATATAGAACTACAAGAGATGATCCAGTTTCTTCAGACAGTTTCAACATCCTTTTGTGATTGATTGAAATACTTTTGATTGATTTTGATTCAGTGGAGATACCTCTGATTTACTGATTCAATCAAAAAAGCAAGAGTTACCCCCATCTTTACACTTCTATGCAAATGGCTGCCAAATCTTTATCTCTCTCCCCATTCTTCATGAGTTACAGACCATTATTTTTCAACTAGACATTTCCATCTGCTAGTGCCTCAAATTCAACATATAAAAAATTTAATCCATTGTCTTTTATCTCAAATCTGCTCCTTCTCTTGATTTTCTTTATGAAAATTACATTCATTCTTTCATGAACTTATCTTTTGTTCCTCCTTCTTCCTTCTCCACATCCTTCCTTCTCCATATCCAATGTCACCAAGTTCCATCTACCTTCACAATACTACATATGGGTTACCTTTTCTTCATACACACAACTATCTAGTACTCGAGCCTTGATGACTTCTTGCCTGGACTATTGCTGTAGTCTCCATTCTCTCTATCTTCCAATCCGTTTAAAATATTAATAGCAGATTAATCTTCCTAATATATAGGGACTAAATATTTGGAAGCATCTTAAGATAATTCAGATAAGATCATTGAATATAAATACCAGTCTTATATATGGAGCTCCTCTATAGCCATTTATAGAAGATAATATAGAGTATATGGTCAGAATCAGAGGAAGAATTAAGTAATTAAGAACAAGAAGCTTGTTATAGGTGGGTGGTAGTAGCACTTATGGTGTGGATTGATTAAGCTCATTGACTTATGCTCAATTCTTTTCACTTTTTAAAAATTGGGACCATTGCCCTTTGTCAATCCTGTGGAACCTTTCATGTTCTCCATGATTTTGCAAAGATTTTTTTGATGGTGGCTTAACACATATACCCATGATTTCTTTCAGGGATATATTTCATCCGGGTCTGTTGACTTGAACTCATTCAGGAAAGTTATGAGCTCTTGCCATCTCCCTACTTATCTTGAGTATTAACTACCTATCTGCCATTTTTGCTCTGTCCTTTTTTAGGCCAGTGATTATTTTCCTTGATAGAAAAAAAATACAAGGAAAACAAGAGATGAATAGTTCTACCCTTCTTTGTCATATACTGTCATACTATGAATCTGTCATTAGTCCTATATAGCTGTGAAATTAGCAGATTATATTCAATAATTCCTAAAGTCCCATCCATCTTGAAAATTCAATGATATCAATATCCTTAACAGGTTTTGTAGGACATAAAGGGACAAGTGGGTGGAGAAAAGATATGTCACTAAGAGAAGCATATTTGCATTAAACACTCAAAACATAACTCCTTAGAAGCAGAGTTATGGGGATGAGTAGATGTTTAGATGATTAAATTTAAAATATTCCTCCTATGGCAGTTTGATAGTACCATATTGAAAATTGTAAATACCTGGTGCTATTGCCAAGCAATAAGGCCAAAAAATATTTCTCATTTATGAGCCTCAGCTTTTTCATCAATAAAATTGGCTCATTAGAATTTGTGCTTCTAGCTTTTATACACATGGAAGATAAATGAATAATATTCAAGAGTGACTCACATACCCAGAAGTAGCTGTCCATATTCCATGAAGTCCTTTCCCCATACCTGTAACAGCTTCTCAAAGAAAGTGCTCATCACATCTAGAAGTAATGGTACCTTAACAAAATAGAAAACTTGAGCCCAAGTTTGTATCAGAGACCAGGCTAGTGATCTTTGTCAATGCAGAGACCAAAAAGAGTCTAAACTTTTATTTGTTCTTGGGGGAAGTGGGATAGAGATCACTGGGCTTTTTAGTCTTTTCTAACCAGCTCAACTATTGTAATATCTAATATGCATCTAACAGAAAAACATGATAGGTGGAGGTTGCCATAGTTTGATTCAATTCTTTGTCCTCTTTTTTCTTTATTAATTTGTTGGTTTGCTTTGAGTTTACAAGTTTGAGTTTACAAGATTCAGTTCCACGGTTCTTTGAGTTTCAAATTTTCTCCCCCTCCCTCCCCTTACCCCACTCCCTTGGCCACATAAAATCAGGTATAGGATCTGCAGATACTTTCACATTAGACATTGGTCAGGCTATAAAGAAGGACTGTATCAGATGGAATGAACAATGGGAAAGAGAAAACCAAACCAAACAAGAAAGAGAAAGAGAGCAGGTAATTTACTTCAATCTGCATTTAAACTCTGTTCTTTCTGGTTCTTTCTCTGAATGTAGATATCTCTCTCCATCACGAGTCTTTTGGAATTTACTTGTAGCCCTGCATTGCCTAGAAAAGTCCAGTCTATGAAAGTTGGTCATCACACATACATTGTATCTGTAATGGTGTACAAATTTTTCCTGGTTCTGTTCTTCTCACTCAGCATCAGTTCATATAAGCCTCTCCAGGTAGATATGAAGTCCATCTGCTCTTCATTTCTTATGGCACAACAGTATTCCATTACATTCATATACCATAACTTGTTTAGCCATTCCTCAATTGATGGGCATCTCTTTAATTTCCCATTCTTTGCCACCACAAAAAGAGCTGCTATAAATATTGTTGTACATATGGGTTTTCCTCCTGCTTCTGTGATCTCTTTGGGATACAACCCTAGAAGTGGTATTGCTGGGTCAAAGGATATAAAATTACTTATAGCCCTTTGGGCATAGTTCCATATTGCTCCCCAGAATGGTTGGATCAGTTCACAACTCCACCAGCAATGTATTAGTGTTCCAATTTTCCTATATCTTCTCCAGCATTTATAATTTTCCTGTTTTGTCAAGTTAGCCAATCTGACAGGTGAGATGTGGTACCTCAGAGTTGTTTTGATTTGCATTTCTCTAATCAATAGTGATTTAGAGCATTTTTTCATATGCTTATAGATATCTTTAATTTCTTCCTCTGAGAACTATCTGCTCATATTCTTTGACCATTTATAAATTGGGGAATGACTTGTATTAATTTCTTGTCCTTTTGAGGAAGCAGAGCCCTAGGAATACTTTTTCTTAGGCAGGAATAAATAAGAACTAAGAACTAAAATGAATTTCTGACCATGTCTGATGAAAATTAAACAGTGGGGGTCTGAGGAGAGAGTAGTTGAGAAAAGGCATTGTTCTTATCTAGTGATTAGTGTACCCCTAATGATTAGCATACATCAAGTATTTAATAAATGCATTTTGGCTGACTGACTGACTTGCCTGGGCATCTGCTACCTTCTATGAACAGTTTTGTGGGGAAGAGCTTCATTGACACTGACTAAAAGAACTGGACAAGTATCTATAGCCCTCCTTTATAGGGGAGAACCTTTTTAGACATAGCATCCCCTAATGGACGGTGGAGTTTATGGCTAGCTGAAGATCAGTTTCAGATGGGGAGGAAATGACTCAAGGTAGGGTATAGTAAAGACATGATATCTGGCGGAGAGCAAATCTTTGCTAGAGACAGAGATAAGGAAGGAAAACATTCCAGCAATGAAGGGATGCCAGTGCAAAGGCTTGAACATAGTAGATGGATTGTTATGTTCAAGGTACACCAAATAGGCCAATTATGTCTAGGCTGGAGAGTATGTGAAAGGGAGTAATGTGCAAAAAGAGTGGCATGGTAGGACAGGAGCTAGTGCTGAAGAGGTTTGAAGAGTAGACCTAGCTGTTTCTGTTTGCCCCTAGGTGGCTCGTTTATCCTAGGTGGATAAATCCTGGAGCGAGCAAAACCTGAAATCAAATCTGCCCTCAGACACTTACTAGGCGTGTGACCCTGGGCAAGTCACTTAACCTCTGCCTTAATCCACTGGAGAAAGAAATGGCAAACCATTTCATTATCTTTGCTAAGAAAACCTAATGGGGCAGCTAGGTGGCATAGTGAATAGAGCACCAGCCCTGGAGTCAAGAGAACTTGAGTTCAAATACTATCTCAGATACTTGACACTTAACTAGTTGTGTGACCTTGGGCAAGTCACTTAACCCCAACTGCCCTTCCCCCCTCCAAAAAAAAAATAAGAAAGAAAGAAAACCTCATGGACAGTGTGGTGAATGGGGTCATAAAAGAGTCTGACATGACAGAACAACAAAGAGGCCATAGGGAAACACTGGAATTTATATAGTAGAGGAGTGATGTGGTTAAATCTGAACTTTAGGAGAATCATTTTTATAGCTTTGTGGAGGATGGATTAGAATGAAGAGAAATTTGAGGCAGGCAGACCAATGAGAAAGCTATTGCAATTATCCAGGTTAGCAGTGGGAAGGGCCTGACCTCATGGTGGCTGATTGAGTGGAAAGAACTAAGTGAAATGCATCACCATTAGATATCAGTAGCTATGAAGTATTAGAGGCATCAGCTACCCCTCCATGCATATTCCTTAATCACCTGTGTTCCCTGAATATGAACCCCCTCCCACCACAGGTGACCCAGCCTCTGTGATATCTGTGTAAATGCCCATCAAGATTCCTATGCATCTTCATTCTTCCCTCTGAAGGCATGTGGAGAAGTAAACTTCAGGTTTATTTGGTGACTGTTCTGTTGTTATTTTACTACTGTACTATTTCATTAAATGACTTTTCTTGGTACTAAGTGAATCCTCTGGCTGACTAATAAAAGTTAATACATCAGTGGGGTCTTATAAGCAATGATTTAGAGAGGATGCTGACCCATGAAATACCTGGAACCTTGGATAGCTTTCTGAGGGACCTATGGTTGACAACAGTCCTCCCCTGGTGCCATAGTAATAAAGAACCTGGCCCTCTTTCCAACCTGAAGGAGGAACATCTTAGAGGCATAACAGAGAGATATAGCACTATAAAAGCTTGCTTTAGGATTCAGAGCTCTGTTGAGAAGCTTTGAGTGGCTGGGCTTCCTTTTGCTTTGTGTTGAGTTTGTGTTTCCTTCTGGGTCAGAAGGAAACATGATAGTCTGGTCTGATCCTTTGTGTTGTTTCCCCAAGACAGTCTCTGATTGTCTCTGTGTATCTGTGGGGTCAGAGTAACTCAAGGAGCTGCTCAAATGGATCCACAGCTGACTTTAAAAGTCCACAGACTTGAATCTTAAGTGTGTTTTTAGCACCCCCTAAACACATGCACTGTGTCATCATATAATTTCCCTGGGCCTTAATGACCTCATCTCTAAAATAAAGCAGTTATACTAGATGACCTCTGGGCTCCCTTCTAGTGCTGGACCTATGACTCTATTTAATTAGTGATTTGAACTCTTGTTTGCTTTTTTTGAAGTCACAGATTAAGAATAGAAACTCAGCTCTTCTTTTTCTTCTATAATATTAGGTTCTTTTCTCTGGAGAGATTTAATTTATTTCCAGCTGGAGTCTTCACTAATTAGAATAATTATTTACCGAACTGTAGGGTAGACCAGAGATAGGAGTGGATGGAGGGGGTTAACAAAGGCCCAGCTCCTCCTTTCTACCAAAAAGAATTATGTATCTCTATATAAAAAAAAAAAAACACCCAATAAAACAAAACTTGGCAGTTAAACCAAACATTTTCTATAAATTGAATTTGTTTTGCGGGTTACTCACTGGTGGAGGCTGCTCTTGTGGCAGAATGCCATTTGTTTAGGGCTGTTCTGAGGCATGGCTGATCTGGGAGGCTGCCAGGGTGCCTCAAATTAGGAGAACATTGTTGAAAAGACCATACAAATAGCTGAATGCATAACTATAAATTGCTTGTATTTTGGGCTAACCAGATTACAACATTATTTAAATAAAGGATAACTCTGTAAGAAAAATGGGAACTCAGCATAAAGATATATTCACTAATAAGTGTGTGCAATGTGGCATACATTTTGGATGATCTCTGAATACATATTAAATGCCCAATATACTTCCTATTAATTTTATGTTTTAAAAAATCTGCAGGCCCCCTGCTTTTCTTTTTTAAAAGTTTTTTATTAATATCTTTTGATTTTGTATCACTTCATTCCCCATTATGTCTCTTTTCCCCTCTTTCCCCCCAACTCAAAGAGCCATTTCTTATAACAGAGAATAAAAAAGAAAGAGAAAAAAACAGTGCAACAATACTAAGGCAGCTAGGTGTTACAGTGAATAGAGTGCTGGGTTTGGAGTCAGGAAGACTCATCTTCCTGAGTTCAAATTCAGCCTCAGACAATTATTAGCTGTGTGACCCTGGGCAAGTCACTCAACCCTGTTTGCCTCAGTTTCCTTATCTGTAAAATGATCCGGAAAAGGAAATAGAAAACACTCCAATATCTTTGCCAAGAAAACCCCAAATGAGGTCATGAAGAGTCAGACACAACTGAAACAGCTGAACAACAACAATAACAAAATGAGCAATATTTAGCAACACATCAGCCAAGTCCAACAGTATATGCAGTATTCCATATCTATAATCTTCCACCTCCCATGGGAGAGGTACATTCTCATAATCTCTTCCTTAGAGTTAAGCTTGATCATTATAATTACACAGCATTCACATTCAGTTGTAGCTGTCTTGTTCTTTCCATTTCCATTTCTATAGTCATTGTGTATACTTTCCCCCCAATTCAACATACTCATTTTGCATCAGTACATATATCTTCCTGTGCTTTACTGTATTCTTCATACAGCAGAGCAATAACTCATTACCTTCATTTTGATGGGCATCTGCTTTGTTTCCAGTTCTTCACTACAATAAAAAAAAAAAGTGCTACTGAAAATAGTTTGGAGCACATCCTACCTTACATTCTACGTTTAACCTTCACGGTTTTTTTTTTTTTTTGAGGTTACCACTCTGACATTGAGCAGATTCACATAGAGACAAAAACAATTTGTTCTACTTTCCCAAACCAACCCAAGAGTCTGAATAATTCTGGACCCATCCCAGGGATGCAGACCTGGCCTGGGGAGGCTTTGAGAGATAATTGTGCCAAGAGAGTTTCTCAAAAGGCCTTAAAGAATCAAAACTAGTAGAGGCCACCAACATCCTGTGTTACAGCATCCAGGAAGGGGATAAAGAATTACTCCCTCCATTCATTTAGATGTAGCTCCTTTTTCTTCCCAGTACCCATCACTAGAGCACTTCTACCAGGCCCAGGCTGCTACTCTTCTCTTTTCCCCTCTCCCCCCAACAAAGGCCAACATACTCCATTCTCAGTGTGGCTTCTCATTAGACTGGAGCCCTATGGCCTCTTTCACTGAATAATCCACCTAGTGTAAGGATGCCTGCCAAACAGGATACCTGAGACCCATGCAAGATCAGCTGGTGGGTCACACATGGCCTCAAGGCTGCAGGTTCCCCACCCTTGCTTAGATTCAAGGCCCTTCACTATTCTGCTTGCCCTATGCTAGACACTCTCCAGCTTATCAATGGGACCTCTATCATTAATATACTTCAGCCACACAAAGGAGTGATACCTTAGACGCCACGGCTCATCCTACCTATTCCTTTCCCTTTCCTCAATCCAATCCAAATGAATTTGCCTAAGGTAATGGGATTCTAGTTATAGGTCTGTGACCCAACTCTGAATCATTTATGTTCATAAGGAATTCATAAATGAATCCCTTCACTCCCTCTTCTTCAACAAGGTCAGTAACCTTTGGTCTGCTTTATTGCAATAAAATAAACACCTATTCACTTATTCATAAGGAAATATAGCATCATAGAAAGTTAGAGATGGCTGGAATCATAGAAATCATTTCTTTAATCTAATCTCCTCATGTTACAAATAAGGAAACTGATAATGGGAGGATGAGATAACTCACTGCATTGGTGGAGTTCTGAACTGGTACAACTATTCTGGAAAGCAATTCGGAATTATTTAAAGGGAGTGACCAAAATATTTAAATCCTTTGACCCAAAGATTCCATCTCAGATTTGTTTTGATTTGCATTTCTCTTATCATTAGCAATTTGGATTACTTTCTTATTCTTGTTAATAATTTGTAATTCTTCTTTTGAAAACTTTTTGTTCTCAATATATATCACAGGAAAATCAATGACAAAAGGAAAGACCACATACACACCAAAAAATTCATAATAGCATATTTTTTTGGGAGCAAAGGCCTGGAAACAAAGTAGATGTTAACTGATTGGAGAATGACTAAGTAAATTGTGGTACGTGAATGTATGGTATATTATTTTAAGACATAGTGAATATATTGAATACAGAGAAGCATGAAAAGATTTACATAAACTGATGCAAAGAGAAGTAAGAAGAACCAGGAAAACAATATATGTGATTAGTATAAGAATGGAAATGGAAAGAACAAAAACAAAGAATTATAACTGAATGCTGAGAAATCGAGCTTGGCCCAAAATACTCGATATGAGAAGAAACTTCCCTCTGGTTCTTTCTAGAAGCTGGGTTCCATGGGTGTGGAGCACTACACAGAGGGCTAAAATTTTGATATATTGGATAGTTTTGCTGATTTTTTTTTGTCTTTTTCTTTCTTAAAAGGGACAGTTCTCTGGGAGATGTGAAAGGGAGGGATATATGGGAGAAAGCAGGTAGTATAAAAGTAAAAGCTATAAATACAGATTTTTTTTTAAAGTGATCAGAGTTTCTGCTCTGATGACTTAATCATGAAGAGCAAAGGAGAAGGGACAATTTTTTGATTGAAAAAAAGCACAGTGGGTGGCTAGGTGGCGCAGTGAGTAGAGCGTCAGCCCTGGAGTCAGAAGGACCTGAGTTCGGATCTGGCCTCAGACACTTAACACACACAAACAAAAACCTAGCCGTGTGACCTTGGGCAACTTACTTAACCCCAACAGCCCTCCAAAAAGAAAAAAAAAGCACAGCTCTACCACAGTGGGGCTTTAGCCAAGGACTCCTTTCTAAGGGCGTGAAAGCTACTTGGGACTAAGCAGTCTTGGGCAAAACTGAAGTGAATAGAAAAATCTGCATATCTTCATTTGGCATCTTTCCCCCCCTGACAATATGCTTTCCAGTCTTCTCCTTTTTCCTCCCTATCACATCCCCTCCCATCCCTCCCACCCCCCCCCCCACCAAAACCCCTACACTAGAAGCATCGTGATATAATAGAAAGAACACTAAGCTAGATATCAGGAGGTGTGTGTTATATTTTTTACATTTCCTACTAACCATGGTTTGACCTTGGGCAAGTTACACCACACCAGCACATACTGGTAATCAATAAGGGGATGGGGGGGCTGGACTAAATGGTCTCTAAGGCTCTGTCCAAACCTAAGGATTTATAATATTTTTAAGTCACTGTTTTATATTATAAAGAAACAATTATAGCTTCCCTGGGCCTATCCATTATAACCCCAAACTGGGAATATGCAACAGGATTTGGCCTAAAAGTAGGGAAAACACTCTGGGTTGTGACGAGGACCAGGGAAGTTCATTTTGCATGTCATCCCTTTGCTTAGAAATCCTATTTAAAACACAAAATCTCTAGGAGTGTCTAGGTAGAGCAGGGAATAGAGCACCGGCTCTGGAGTCAGGAGGACCTGAGTTCTAATCTGGCCTCAGACACTTAATACTTACTAGCCATGTGACCTTGGGCAAGTCACTTAATGCCAACTGCCCCTCCAAAAAAAAAAAAATTAAAAAAAAAAACAACTTAAAAATAAAACACAAAATCCCTCTTCCCACCATTCTCCCACATTTTCTTCAGCTTTAATGGATTCACCATTTCTATGGAGTAAACTGTCAGAGCCCTGGGTTTCAGGAGTTGCATGGGCTTGAATCACACAAGAAACTGCTAACTTCTCTTTATCTACATGTAGCCTTCAATAATGCCTATACTTGTAAACCCCACTTGTATATGTTTCTCCTACCATGGGGATATCCTTTGATTCCAGAACCAATACAATCTCTCATACACAAAGCACTATTAGGCACTAAGTATATAAATGTAATGTGTGTGTGTGTTTGTATGTGTGTGAGATAATTCAGTCTATATGAGCAGACAGATTACTTTATGATTGTTTCTAATTCATGTGCCTTTTTGATTAGTTGTTGAGCTGGAACTAGGTATACTTAGGAAAAACTCCCACAGGCAACTCACCCTTTTTTCATTGACTGGCTGAAGTCAACCGAGGCTACAATATCTGTCTACTGAAACCCTGAGCTCAACCCCTGCTGTTGTTTTTATCCCTGTTGTATCTATCCTTTCCAGCCTTACATGAAGGAGTATTAGAGATAGAACAAATTGTGACACAACCTTGTGAACTTCAGAATGTTGGAGAGCATTGGGGTCCAGGAACCAAAGCTCTTTGTGATCCCACTGTGGGATCCTGACCAGCAAAGAATCAGAACCCAAAGTGAGACTCTGGTTTTAATAAGCAAAGGAGGGACTTTGTCCTAAAATATTCCTAAGTAAACTTTGTGGGGCAAATGTTTTGTAGCAACTGCTTTAAATTTGATTCCACTCTCCCCAAGAACTAAGGCAATAGAGGGAAAAATGTGAGTTCTGATTGTGTTCATAATTCTGTTCTTTCTATATGTTCTCATTAAGTATCCCTTTGTTAACTGATGTTAGTTGGTTAAGTGATACTGGGGTGCTAGTTAATACTATTGATTATATTATGGAGATGGAGCAGTAGTGATTGATACTAGAGAAAATACACTAGAATGGGGGCTAGAGCCAATAGTATTAAAAACCTGAGGGGGCACAGTGACTACTCTTTGGCCACATGATTCTTCAGGGTGAGTGTGGGTTAGAATAAGAACCCACAAAATTCATACAAGCTGGAAAAATGCTACAAAAGCTTTGTAAGTGATAAAGACATATCTAGATGTTTCTGTTTTGGTGTATTGTTAATCAGAATCAGTACTCCCTCTATTAAAGCAGATGATTCCTCCTCTGGATTTTCTTATCCTGTGAAATCCTTGTCTATGTTTTTGATGGACAGATTCTCCCATACATATTCTTCCTAATACATAGGAAGCCTTCCATCTCTGGTCCAAGACATATTTATTGATGAACTGCATACACACACACACACACACACACACACACACACACACACACACACACCATTTCCTACCTAGCTGCTTTTCTAAACTTCATTTCCAGAAATTCATTCTGAAAGATGTTATCAATTCTGAAACTCTTACTTCCTTAGATCATTTCCCACCACATCTGTAGGACTTCATCATACCCCTGTAGCCCCTAACCCTGGGAGGCCTTTTTCTAAAGTCCTCATTTCAAAAGCTCAGTTTCTGAAGGTTGAACTTTCTCCTTAATCTTGGTCAGACTCCATCCAACCTTATAAGGCATCTAATCTAAGGTGAATTCCTGACCATAGAGTTCCACTCAAACAAGTTTGGGTGGAGGTATCTTTTGTCTAGATTGCCTAAGGCTGAAGGTAGTCTGGGTATATAGACAGTCTCAGTCCAAGAGTGAAATGATATCTGCTCTCTCAGCTTCTCATTGGAATAAGCTTACTTCTCATTGTAATATTCATTCTCTCATTGTTAATCAATTAGGAACACTACTGCATTATCAGTTGTGAACTGATCCAACTAGTCTAGAGAGTGATGAGGTATGGGTTCTGGGAGCCCTCTCCAGCTCTACTCTGGAAACCTCCCTTGGACTCTTGATTAAATCATCCCATTTGATGAGGCAAATCTGTTACTAGACTTCCCGCCCTTGAACTGGCCTAGCCCACCATTGTCTTGTATCTCCAGCTACTTCCCACCCTTAATCACTCATTGACCTCATTAACTCCTCCTGAAGATCCTTCCCAAACTCCTCCTCTAGACCATCCCTAGATTCCTCCCACAACGTTCTGTATATAAGACCCCATCTCACACCATGGACACACCATAGAATGCCATCAAATAGTGAGAGTACCATAGAAGAGTGAGAGCATCATAGAATGCCATGTGGGTGATAGCACCATAGAATGACTGAGCACAGACTTTCTCTGTGTCTAATGCAAGCAAACTTTTAATAAATTTTACTTTTCTTTGGCTGAGAAGACTCAAGTCAAATTCATTTGGCAGTACCCAGCATGCTGGTATTTTGGTGTCTCCAGGGAAACTCTAACCCTCTTAGTGGATACCCTCTTCAAGAGCAATTTGGAATTATGCCCAAATGGCTATAAAACTGTGCATGCCCTTTGACCCAGGAATACCACTACTAGATCTGTATCTCAAAGAGATCATAAAAAAGGGAAAAGGACCCACATGTGCTAAAATATTTATAGCTGTTCTTTTTGTGGTGGCCAAGAACTGGAAATCAAGGGGATGCCCATGAATTAGGGGATGACTTGAACAAGTTCTGGCATATGAATGTAATGGAATACTATTGTGCTATAAGAAATGATGAGCAGTCAGATTTCAGAAAAACCTGGAAGGATTTACATAAACTGATGTTGAGTGAAGTGAGCAAAACCAAGAGAACATTGTACACAGTAACAGCAACATTGTGTATGATGATCAATTTTGATAGACTTGGATCTTCTCAGTAATACAATGGTCTAAGACAATTCCACATGACTCATGATGGAAAGTGTTATTCACATCCAGAGAAAGAACTATGGAATCTGAAGGCAGATTAAAGCATACTATTTTCACTTTTTTTTTCTTTCTCATGGTTTTTCCCTTTTGTCCTGATTCATCTTTCACAACATGAAAAATGTGGAAATACGTTTAATGTGATTGTATATGAATAGCCTATATCAGATTGCTTGCCATCTTGGGAAGGGGGCAGGGCAGGGAAGGAGGAAGGGAGAAAGAAAAAACAAAATAAGAAAAAAAATGTTTTAAATTTTTAACCAATTAGGGTTGATTGTCATACTCAGGAATATCCACTCTTCCAAGGGCGCATAAACTGTAAGCCCATGGCCTTGAAGGGGTCTTTGGTCAAAGAGAGACAGCCTTTTATTAATAAAATGCTTACACCATTAATAAAATTATGAATTCCCCAGAAACCGTGTTTCTTGACCTTTTTAAATGTCACAACCCCCACCCCTGGCTTTTAAACTCCTTTTAATGTGTTTCCTCCCCCATTTGATTGTGTGGGCAGGACTGTCTTATGCCTTTCTTTTTATCCCCCTGCGTTTAGCACAGTGCCTGGTACAAAGCATGCATTTAATAAATGTTTATTGACTCTGACACTGACAGTATTCAGATATTCTATGTGAGACAAAATCTAATTTATAGGTTTTTATAACTCCATTCTTTGAGGGTGTTTATGTGGTTTGGGGGGAGTAAAGGTAGACTGCCCAATTTACTGCTCTGAACTCATACATAGTCTGGAACAATGAACAGCCCCTAATATATTGCCAGGATTCCAACTCTCCACTTGTCAATTCACAACTAGGTCTCTTAGTTCTATATTCACTTAAGTATGTACCACTCACTGGCTCCCTCATTCTCATGATCATACTCCCTGAAATTCCTATTATCACAGACTCACTCACTTTCCTATCCTCTCTTCTTTTTCAAGAGCCACAGAATCAATCTTCTGATGCTTCCTCTCTCCATCTTCCATTGATTCCTGCAGCCAAACTATCATCAAATTCTCCAAGAACTTAGTGCATTATACTACAAACTTTTGCACTCAATCCAAATGCAGACTCCCTCCTTCTATTCAACTGAGCAAACACCAGCCCTCAGACTAGGTAATTATACTTTAAACTATTCTCCTTTGACTCCTCTTAATAGCCTAAGAATAGGGATTGTTTCATTCTATGTATTTGTGTACTTCAGGGTAACTAGGTGGCACTATGGATAGGTTGCTGAGGCTGGAGTCAGGAAGACCTGAGTTCAAATCCTGCCTCAGACACATACTAGCTGTGTGACCCTAAGCAAGTTACTTAACCCTGCTCACCTCAGTTCACCTATCTATAAAATGACGTGAAGGAAATGGTAAGTCACTCCAGAATCTTTGCTAGGAAAACCCCAAATGGATTCATGAAGAGTTGAAAATGACTGAACAATAACATTTGTGTCCTTAGCCCTAGGGCAGTATGTGGTACATAGTAGGCACTTAAAAAAGACTCATTGACTGGTTGATTTGTACAATAGTGTGGGAGCAGTGATCAAGGGGGTGCAGGGACAGTAGAATTCTGAGGCTTAATATAATTAGTACAGTGTCATCTGTGAATAGAAGCAATCAGAGAGCCTTACCATTAACTGGAAATCCTTTCTGGTTTGGACTTGATGCTAGCCATCTTCCATGACAAAGGTAGAAATATATCTCCCTATTTGACACCTTGCTGTATGACAGTACTCAGTGAACCAGGGAACAACGTTATCTCTATAGTTACATTTGTCTTGTGTGATTTCAATGCTTGCATAGGAAAGAAAAAGTGGTGAGGCAGAAAAATGCTGGATTTGGAGTAAGACTAGAATCAGATCACAGTTATTCTACTTATTAATATTGTAACTTTGGGCAAGTCACTTAAACTTCTCTGTGCCTCAGTTTCCTCATCTGTAAAATGAGGACATTGGACTAGATGGTCTTTAAGCTCACTTCCAGCTTTAAATCCATGATACTAAGATCTCAATCCTTGTCCAAAAAGAGCCTTCAAGCCTGCATTTTGTTCTACCATGTAAAATGCTGCCTCAAAATCAGTAAATAGTAAATATAATGGGATTCATTGAAACTTTTTGGTAAGCTATAACATAAAAAAATGTAGACTGTTGTACAAAATTGTCTTGCAAAAGCCTGCCTATTCTGATCTCATGTTTTCATTCATTAAGTACACCTTTTATGTGTGCCTAGAACATTCTCAAAACTCTTATGGAAATGATAAAGCAAGTATATAGATCATTAACTGTGAATGTCTTCTCAGATAGCTTTTGTTTTTTTGTAAAAATGAACTCTTTTGGAATCTTCCCTTATGTGATGTATACTTTATGACTTTTTGACAATTTATGAAATGCCCCGATGCCTATCAAAGCTCAGACACAGCCATGGGGTGCTAGGGCTGGGGTTTTAGAGATCATTTAGTCCAAATCCCTCAGTTTATACAAGTGGTTATAAGGTCTCCAGGAGGTATAGTGACTTTATATAGCTCATAAAGGAAGATATAGAATCCAAGTCTCCTGACTCCCAGCTTGGTGCCTACAGCAAGCCACTGGGTGCCTTTGAAATTGAGTTGCTTCTGGCACAGATTCCTACTCACTTGAATTTTTTCAGGTCCAGTTACTCTTCCCCATCTTCGTTTTCTTAAATGAAATGACTGCTTTCTCACTTGGTACATCAAGTACTGAGTAGAAAGTCCAAATGTGGTGACTCCACTAATGTTGCCAGTGAGAACAGATTATAAAAATGTTGTTCTGTTTGTTGTTCTTCTGGTTTCATTGACAGATATTCTTTTTTTGTCTTTTAAACATTTTTATCATTTATAACATTCTTTTCTTTTTCAATTTTGATTTCCATATTCTCTCCCTCCCACCTCCCTCCCAACTGATATCAATTATACATGGGAAATCTTGGGAAACATATTTCTATATTAGTCATCTTTCAAAAAAAAAGCAAAAAAAATAAAGTAAGAAAAATTATACTTCAATTTACACTCAGAGTTCATCAGTTCTCTCTCTAGAGGTGGATGGCATTTTTTTTTTTAAATCATGAATCCTTTGGAATTGCATTGAGAGATATGTTTAAGGACAAATAGGTTTATCTGGATCTCTCACTCTCACTCTGAAGGCTAGTTTTATCCTCAACTGTTTTTTTGGTGGTTTGGGATTTTGATTTGTTTTGTTTCCCAAAGAAGTTTAACTGATGCAAAACATGTATTTACTTTTGTTCATTTTCTACTTTTTCAGTGATGGCAGCTTGCCTATGTTCCCAACAACTCTAGACTCACATGTACCAAGGATCCTATCTTGGGATATTTCATTAATGTCACCTCTCTAGCTCATTTTTTGCTGTAATTTCTGCCAACCCATCCTCTATACCTTGTGTGAATGGATCACTCTCCTCAGGTCCACTAGCCTACAACCCAGTTCTAGGATAATAGACAGCCTATGCTAACTTGTGCTGTTTCCCCGCTATAAGGAGACAAGTTATATATGTGGCCTTTATTCCCTGAGGGCCAAAATAGTCAGAACATGAAACTGGAAGGGGATGCCTCTGGAATTCAGTTTTCTCCCCCATCTGAATAGAGAATCCTCTCAGGTTAGGGTGGAATTGGTTGTTGTTGTTGTTGAGTCATTTCAGTCATGCTGGACTCTTTGTGATCCCATTTGGGGTTTAACTTGCCATCTCCTTCTCTAGCTCATTTACTAATGAGGAGATTAAGGCAAACAGAGTTAAGCGACTTGTCCAGAATGATACAACTAGCATCTGGGGTTACATTTGGACTCAGGATTTCCTGACTCTCAGTCTAGCACTCTATCCGCTGCACCACCTGCTGCCCATAGAATTGGCAAGCTTCCCCAATTTACATGTATCTTCTTTGTACAGATTCTCCCCATGTAGTCCATTATCTAGGACTAATTACCCACTTATTACTGGTGAAAAGTCCTTCTTAGAGCTTGATTTCGTAACACTCCTTCATCACCATCTTCCTGCCAGAGAGTTGGAATAACTCCTTTATGGCAAATATATAGAGCAATAAGTGGTTGCTATATATGGTCTCTATAAGGTCCTGTTTATTATCTGGCATTTTTATGAAAATTCAATATTGTACATTAATATTACCAGCCAAATTTGTTTTCAGCAATTTACCCATTAGAGTTAAATTGATCAATTTCAATGAATAAAATAAAACTTTTTTAACCATCTTTTTCCCCCCAATTCTGTCACTAAACATAAACCTGCCTATCCCTCCAGTCCCATGCCCCTGAATATTACTGTTCCTTTATAATAAATACGAATTGTCAGGCAAAGCAAATCAATGCATCAGCCATGTCTGAGAATGCATGTCTGGTTCTATGCTTCTAGCTTATCACCTATCTTCCTTCTTTAGAAGTCACATTTGGTAACTACTTAGAGTCTTTCAGAGTCATTTTCCTCATGTTATTGTGCTCAGAACATAAATTATCCTACCTACATGTACAAAAATGTTTGTAGTAGCTCTTTTTGTGGTGGCAAAGAATTGGAAATTGAGGGGATGCACTTCAGTTGGGGAATGATAGTACAAATTGTGATATATGAATGTAATGGAAAACTATTGTGCTATAAGAAATGATGAGCAGGCAGATTTCAGAAAAACCTGGAAAGACTTATATGAACTGATGCCGAGTGAAGTGAGCAGAATCAGGAGAACATTGTACAGCAACCTTGTGTGATGATCAACTAAAATAGACTTAGCTTTTATCAGCAATACAATGATCTAAGACAATTCCAAAAGACTCATGATGGAAAATGCTATCCACATCCAGAGAAAGAACTATGGAGTCTGAGCACAGATCAAAGCATACTATTTTCACTATTTTTTGTTTGTTTGTTTGTTTTGTGTGGTTTTTCCTTTTTATTCTGTTCTTCTTTTACAATATGACTAAAGTGGGAATATTTAAATATTTTTATTTAAACTCAAAATCTTTTTTTTTTTTTTAAGCAATTGAGGTTAAGTAACTTGCTCAAGGTTACACGGCTAGTCATTATTTATGCGTGGGTGCTCATTTTCTGAGGCCGGATCTGATCTCGGGTCATCCCAACTCCGAGGCCGGCACTCTTACTCACTGCGCCACCTAGCCGCCCCTTTAGGGCAATTGGGGTTAAGTAACTTGCCCAAGGTTACACGGCTAGGTTTTTGTTTGTATGGATTAAGTGTCGGAGGCCGGCTCTGAACTCAGGTCCTTCTGATTCCAGGGCCTGCGCTCTATTCACTGCGCCACCTAGCCACCCCCTAAACTCAAAATCTTATTAAAAATGAATGTTGAAAACTACCTTTACATGTAATTGAAAAAAATAAAATACTATTTACAAAATAAATTCTTAATTGTGCTAACTTTTCTCTGCATCAGTTCATGCAAGTTTCTCCATATTTCTCTAAATCAAGAATATTCTTTATTTTTTATGGCACAATAAAACTCCATTATATCCACATATCACAATTTGTTCAATTTTGTTTCCAATTCTTTGCTACAAGAGAAAGTATTGCTCTAAACAAAGGCTCCATCCCTTTAGGTCGTCACAATGGGCATTTGTGATCCCAATTACTACATAAGTGATAGATTAAGAATTATTGTTCTAAAGTGTTGTCCCTTCTTATCAAATTAAATTTAATTCAATGTCAGGCATTGTGCTAGGTGCTGAGTACAAATATAAAAATGAAAACTATTTCTGTCCTCAAGGAGCTTGCATTCTACTTAGAGGAAATAACATGTACAAAAATAAATAAATCATAATTACAGCACTGAGGAGCATACTAATCACTTGGGGGATCAGGATGTAAATAGAAATGTAAATAAAAATACTAATAGTTTCGTGGATAGAGTAGATGCTATAAAAGGGATAATAAAAGACAAATGCATAATTTTTTTGAGGAGGGAAGGCAAGGCAATTGGGGTTAAGTGACTTGTCCAAGGTCACACAGCTAGTAAGTATGTCAAGTGTCTGAGGCCAGATTTGAGATCATGTCCTCCTGACTCCAGGGAGAGTTCTCTATTCACTATGCCACCAAGCTGCCCCAAATGCATAATTTTTGATACTGAAAATAAATAGGAAGCAGTCTGACTGGCCATGTCATCCTCAAGCATACAGAAAAACTATTCTCATGGGGGCGTCTACGTGATGCAGCTCCGCCTCCCTCCTCCAAAAAGCAAAAAAAGAAAAAGAAAAAAAAGAACTATTCTCTTATGATACCTCTGAGACCTAAACACTCTACTCACATGCCTTTTTTCACAGAGCTCCTCCCATCCACTGATATTCTCCCTTTAAACTCCCACCATCTCCTTATTCTTCTAATACCCTAAAATATTGAATCCCTAACTACTAAGAGAAAATCCTCCTCCCCAGCCCTTGCTGTCCTTCTCATCCCCATCCACCTCAAGACTACCCATTTCATTCCATTTCTGACTCCATTTGTCTGCCCCTTCCATTGTATCCTCTGGAGGACGCACCCTGTAATTAACACATTTCCCTTCATTTTAGGCCCCCTCCTTTGTGACAATATGACAGTATGGTCATATTGACCTCCATCTTCTATCCCCAGTGCAAAGGGAGCAGGGAGAGTGCCTGGAACACTTTTCCTGATCACCTTTGCCTTTTGGAATCACTGATTTCCTTAAAAACTCAACTCAAAGTTAAAACTAACACATTTTGCATATATTCTATACATAATTATAGCTGTACATGTAATTTCCTAGGTTAAGCCCTTTGAGGGCAGGGATTGTCTCACTTTTGCCTTTGTGTCTCTTATGCTTGGCCCAATGCCTGGCACATAGAAGATGTTTAATAAATGCTTACTGACTGGTTGATAAATTGACTGTTGATACTAATTTTCAATTGTATCCACAATGCACATTTCTCAGAGAGTTATGTAAAAAAATTGTGCCCAGAACAAGGGAAATTCTAAGATGACCACTCTAAGGAGCAGTGTCTATTTAGTGAAGCCCTGACTCTCACTCTCTAAAGATGAAGATTCATCTGAAGAGCCACGAGTTTAATCCTAATCTCTCCAGGATATCACAAATACCCCTAGACACATAAATCTAGTAGCAGCACTTTCTGTCCACCTTGTTCTAATGACTGGAAATAACCTGGGGATTATAGGATTCTGGATTTGCAGCTGAAAAGGTTTGATTTAAATAAATGTTTTCCTTTAAAAAAAAAAAGAAAAGGATAAGGTAGAAGCGAAAAGAAAAGAAAGTTGGTCAGAGTTTAGGTTACAAAGTTCCCAAGACATAAGCCACTATTTCCCCAAAGGGAGTTTACGACATTTCCATGTTGTTATTTCTCTCCCCAGGCTTATTCTGCTCCTCACCAATTATGGAAGGGAGAAGACAGTTCCAACCCTGTCAGTCACAGGAATACAATAGGTCATTATTTGTTGTGTCCTAATTTTCGGTTCCAAAGAATACATTTTAGGTAAAAATGATTGCCAAGTCCAGCTCCCCAGGGAAGGCACAGAGCCTAGCTAGCATTCATTCAGATCAGAATCCGGTGTCTCATGAACAGTTGCCTTACCTTTAAATTGACATGCACTTTTCTTTCTCAATTTATTCCTCTCAACAAAATAGATTACAAATAGAAGACTTTCTCCCATTTAGGAGAGAAAAATCAATAAGATTAGATACCTACAGAAGCCAGATCTCAGCATCCTTGAGTTTTTTTTTTTAATGTGGAAAATGTTTCCTTTGAATCTGCATTTCATTTTGAGATGGAAGTGGGTGTCAATAGTAGAGGTGCCAAAACTGTAAATTCAACTGTTTCTATCAAAAGGTATTTTTAAGGGTCAAAAAGGAAACTGTGGGAGAAATTCAGCTTTTAATGAGTTTTCACACTTGCCTGACCTCCAAGCGTTTCCAAGTAGGATGACTTGCCCTTATGATGACATTCTCACTGCCACTGCCCCCACATCGTAGATGTGCTGGAAAAAAGGTTCTCTTCTCAAGATGAAAAAGAGGAGCGTGAAAAGTAAATGTTATAAAAACAAGAAAAGCTTATAGTGTTTTCATTGGATTTGACCCAGTCGTGAGGCAGAATGAATTACCTCCTCTTGTGTTGTTGTTAAATCTTTGTTAAGGTGAGGACAGATCTTAAGACACAGAGAGGTGTGGGCCTTGTTTGTAAACATTAATGGAGAAATAAAATGAAGAAGAGGAATCTTAATAAAATTACGGTTCCAAGCCATGAGGATTGGAGATCACAGACTTGGATCTGGGGGGGACCTCAGTGGACATATCTTCTCATTTTACAGATAAGGGATGGTGTGGCATAGTGGGCAGGATACTGGACCAAAGCCAGGAACACCCGGGGTACAAATCCTACTTCACTTACTTGATGATGAGCTTGGGAAAGTTGCTTAATATCTTGTCTCATTTTCCTCATCTCTAAAATGAGTGAGCTGGATTCCTTGGCCCTTAAGTAAGGACCTTTCCAAATCAATTTTCTTATGGAACTGATTCCCAGAGAAGTTAAATGACTTATTTAGTGTTACACGGGCTTTTTTTTTTTTAAAGTAAAAAAACAATTGTAATGGGAGCTATCCTATTACTAGTTAAGTGGTATGGTAAATAGAATACACTAAACATGGAATCAGGAAGTTCAAATCCTGCTTCAGCCACTCAAATGTAAAATGTAAATATATGTTTGACTCAATTTCTTCATCTATATAATGGGAATAATAGCATCTACTTCCCAGGGTAGTTGTGAAGATTAAATGAAATAATATTTGTAAAATGCTTTACAAACCTTAAAGCATTATATAAATGCTAGCTATTATTGTTATGGTTTATTAGTTGCTATTTAATAAAATACTCATTTCTTTAAAAGGGTTCCTGAATTCAAAGGGACAAAGTAGTCATCTTGTATTTTTTCAATAACAACCCCATCTATAAACATTTGAAAAATAGTGCTCTTCTGTTTACCCTTACAGTTGTGTAGATGAAAGAGTTTAAAGTCTGGGTCTGAGATCAGAAAAGGTCTTTATTCTTTCTTATGAGAAAGGAGTCTACCTCTGTGGCTCAAATGGCGTTTGCCAGGGAGAGAGTAATATATGGAAGCAAGCCCATAGTTAGATACCTTCTAACACAGAAACTCAACCCCCAACTGGCCTTCACTCTCATTGGTGGGAAGGCCGGCTCACAACCTAAGCCCTAGAAGCTATCTTGGAGACAAAGGACACAGAAGCATGTGGGTGTCCAGTGCAAGGCCAGGAAAACAGTTTTATCCTTATTTGGCATACCTTGTGCTGAGGTGGCACTGAGGAGGGTCTCCATTGCTCTAAGTCCCAGATTCTTGTAAGGTCAGGTGACTTCTAAATTTAGGCCTAGTGGAAGCTGAAGCCACTCTAGATTTGATTTTTCAGAACTTCAAACTTCTTTGCAAGTTATCTCTCACACAGTGTTGAGTAGTGTGAGATAGTATAGAGCAGAGAGATGGAGGGCTAAGTTTGGAGTCATGAATCCCACCTCTGACACTTGTTATCTGTGTGTTCATGGTCATGATGACCTGCTCTATGTTTCTGTTTCCTCATCTACAAAGTGCTTATGATAATACTTAGACTGTCTACCACACAGGGATGTTTTGAGGCTCAAATGAGATAATATGTCTAAAGTCCTTTGTAAGCCTTAAAGAGCTTTTTGTTAGTATTTCTTAATATTATCACTATTATACAGAGAAAACATTATTTATTCATTGTATAGGAGGCATGTTTCTTTCTTTACTACTGAATCATGATTTTGGAGGTGATAGAAATCATTATGAATGGCTTATGCATGTATGGCTTCATGGAACCCTTTTAGTTACTCCAAAACCTCCCATTGGTCCTGAAATTGGAAAACACTGAACTCAGGGAACAGGGAAAACCAGAAATATTGTGAAAAAATAATTTTGGAATGAAGAAAGGAGAACAGAAAAAAAAGATAAGTAAAAGAAATTGAAGGAAGGTAGGAAAGAGATGGTTTAGGGAATTACTTATGAAGGATAGATTACTCAACAATAAGTACTGAGGGTCCACTGTGGGACTAACAGTACTATCAATAGTATCTGACATGAATGTGGGATATGAACAGACCAATTTTGAAAAATAAACACAAATTATACAATCACTTTAAAGGTTATTCAACTTAAAAATTAAAAAAATGGTTTTGAGATACTCCCTTATGCCAATCAAGTTGGCGAAAATTGGCTAAAACAAACAAACCAAAAAAATCCGTGATGGTAGAGCTGTGGAACAACCAACACTCTAATCCTCTGTGGGGAAATAAAATATCTGTCGGGAAATAGGTATTATAAAGGATTTCCCCAAAATCTTAGCGCAATAACTGTAAACTATACTGAGACTTTGGGGACCTATATTGTCAGTGGAACTGTCACTGGTACAATCTTTTAAGAAAGCAATATGACAATATATACAATTTTGATACTTCAATATAGCAATGAGTACATGATCTCATTAATGCCAGTATTTCCTTCAGCTATGTAGACCTCAACCTATTCATGACTTTTTATCTTGGATGATAAGAAGGTAGTTCTTGTTCCTGGTGTATAAATCCTCTTTAGGTAGTCTACTCAACATACTGAGGGACTTCCTCTAGAGCTCTAAATGTAGATGCCAGTGGAGCATACAGGCTCTCCATTGTTCTTGCTACATGACTGGTTTACATCCTCTTCTGGTGTTCCACCATTTTGTTGACACATTTGATGCCATTTTAGATGCATGTTTCCTCTTTGGTCATATGTAACAGTCTACTGATTTAAACCATGTGCCTTTCCACTGGGTGGATATCAACTTTAATTCTATGGAGGCTGCACTATTTCCTGATTCATCATCACGTAGCATAACCAAAAGAATATTTGTGTTAAAGAGAAGAACTTTTGTTTCAGGGAGAAACTTGAGGTTATTGAAAAACTAAACAATTTCCCCCAAACAATTTAGTTCACTCTCTTCTTCCTACCTAACTCTGGACCTATTTCAGTGTTTGTCCCAGATTCTTGTTTATAGTTAACTAATAAGTAGTGGAACTAGGTGGTACAGAAGATAGAGCAGGAATCAGGAAGACTGATCTTCATGAGTTCAAATTCAGCATCTGACACTTACTAGCTATGTGACCCTGGGTAAGTCACTTAACCCTTTTTGCCTCATTTCCTCATTTGTCAAATGAGCTGGAGAAGGAAATGGCAAACCACTTTAGTACCTTTGCAAGAAAACTCCAAAAGGCGGGGTGTCTAAGTGACACAGTTAATAAGAGCACTGGAGTCCCTGAGTTGAAATCCGGCCTCAGACACTTAATATTTACTAGCTGTATGACCTTGGGCAAATCACTTAACCCAAATTGCCCTGCCTTCCCCCACTCCAAAAAAGAAAAAAAGAGAAAACTCTGAAAAAAGTCACAAAGGGTCAGATGCAACTGAAAAATGACTGAACAACAACAAATAATACAATATTCCCTGCATTTTTCAGTCAGGTGTGAGAATGTAAAGATGGGGTATGCTATAAAGGTATCAGACACATGTCTACCACACTCTTCTGTAGCCTGAACCAAATTAAAATGTAACTGGGAAATATTTAACAAAATAAATGAAAATACAATAAAACATATGTATGTATATATATATATATAGTTAACACATGGTTCTCTAAGTCAGTATGCAAGTGGCAAGGACCCTTATGTACTACCTGTTTCTATTTGAATTTGATACCACTGCTATAGGGTATAATTGTTAAAGTCTACAGGTTTTCTTCTCATACATCAAGGATGTCCTTCATCAACTATTATTGACATGTACTATAAAGATTTTTTAGAGGTGGGAAAATTAGCATGTGATTTGGTAGCTATTGATTTTTCTGTTGATCATCTTTTTATGTAATTATGTCCATGATATTTTTAAGCATTTGCTATCTTCTACTCTTTTAAATATATTAAAGGTCAATTTTTCAGTGTCCTTAATATATCGCCACCAGTGGAGATCTTTTCTATATGTACGCGATGTATTCTAACTGCTTTTTCTACCTTTGTTTTCCCTGTTGATATCCACTTCCTTATGTAGCATATTGGGGTACTGTGAATGTAAATATGGGGTCTCCATTGGCATTAATGAAGGAAAAAAGCTTGTTATAAAAACATTTACAGTTTTCCCCATTCTTCCTTCATGTGCTTGTTGCTCTCCTTCCTGTTTCATTTTTAAATATTCTTAGGATAGTCTGATTTAATTGGGTCTCTTGATGAAATTCAAAACATTATAATTGAGTACATTTTAAATGAAATCCAGGTCTACTAATGAGAAGAACAAAATTATTTTGGGGAATTTAACATTTCACTTAATGGGGGTTCAAAGTTGGTGTGCCATATCATCAAAATCAATTGCAAATTTTCATCTTCTAATGCTGATCTGTAATGAGATTTTATGTATTTCATTTTTGAAAATGTCTCTAACACAGAGAGGTATTGCCAAATATTGATAGCAATACATAAGCATATAATTTTAATTGAACTAGAAGACTAATAATCTTATTTTCTCTGCATACATTCCTTCTGCTGCTACAATCAAAATTGATTTAACTCCTCTCTCTCTCTCTCTCTCTCTCTCTCTCTCTCTCTCTCTCTCTCTCTCTCTCTCTCCCCCTCTCTCTCTCTATCTTTCTCTCTCTCTCTCTCTCTCTCTCTCTGTCTCTCTGTCTCTGTCTCTCTCTCTGTCTCTCTCTGTCTCTCTCTGTCTCTGTCTCTGTCTCTCTGTCTCTCTCTGTCTCTGTCTCTCTGTCTCTCTCTCTTCCCTTATTTTCAGCCCACTCCTGCTGCTGCTGCTAGAATGGCAATTGCTCTGACAGACACTGTCTCTGGTGAGACTGGAGAAGTACAAGGTAAGGGGCAAAGTGGCAGAAGTGTAAGACTTTTTATTGTGGATATTTACTCATGAAGCTGGAGCACTGAAGTAAAAACAGATGAAAGAACCAGCAATCCTCTCCTTCCCCTAGATGTGTTCTTTTATTAATTTCATTATTTGGTTAAAGACTGGATCTGACTCTTCTAACCTTATTTTTCATAATCCTATGATGGACCCTGCCTTTTGGGTTTCCTTATGTACCTTTTCTCACAGCACAGATATGGGAGGGTCTCCGAGTGCAAGCCTGAGATACTAACCTCCCCCATTGTTAATTTTCTCTTTCTAATTGGAAGCATAATTACACAACATTCATGTGTTTCATGCTATTGTTGTTTGTCCTTTGTTCTTGAAGAGAACCATGACATCCAGAAGGTGATGCCATGACAGGCAAGTGAATTGGATTTAAATGAGAGAGGGTTATACAAAGTCACCAGCCTCACTCTCTCCTCTGGAGCCTGACAGCACTTTCAAAATCAAAATTACTACAAACTTGGGCTTTTAAATCTTCCTCATGAGCCACATTTTCAACTTATAGTAAAGAGTTAGTTAGCCAGGACAATGAGAGGTTAAGTGACTTGCCCAGGGTCACATTGCCTGTTTGTGTCAGAGACTGAACTATGAACCCAGGTCTTTCCAGCTTAAGGCTAGCTCTCTAACCACTGGTCCATACTGACTCTCCAGGCCACTACTATAGCCTCCTAATTAGTCTGGGGCTGTCTCATAGTGGGGATGGAGTTCCTATCTAACTACTACATGTTTTTCTACTCTTTATTCCCTAGGAATTGCAAATAGAAAGTGACTCTCAAGATTAACAGAAGAACATGGGACCCTAGGAACCTGAGGTTCCTAAAATATCAATGGTGTGGGGAAGTCCCTATGTTTTGTTTTTTCATTTGTCTGTTTTTAAATCTGTATAGTTTATAGTCTTAGAGAGTTCCTTTGGGACACTGAGAGCTTAAATGGTTTGTATAGGATTGCACAGCTGGTAAATAAAGGAGTCAGAATTTGAACTCAGGTTTTCAAACTATGCCATGTTTATTTCTCAATTGTACTATCTATGTGCTATATAGACTAGAATAGTCATATTTGCCATAGCAAGTAAGGACTTAACTAGCCTAGTGAGTAGAGAAAGAAATTGATTAATGTTGAATTATATATTCAACAAATATTTTTAAATGAAAAGCTAAAAAGAGAGGAGAAAATAATTTGTAAGATCAATAACTCATATGATTATGACAACCACATGATTAGGAAAGACAATCAATATGTAGAATTACTTTGGATATTTTCTGTGAAAACAACTACCTCTGGTGCCCACAGATGGAATTACCATTCGCATAAGACAATATAGGAGCCACTCTACTAACCCTTCCAGAGTATAATTTTTGGTCTCTTTTCCCCTAATGAATGCAGGCACTTTCCATCAACCTTATCTGTAATTACACATGAATGGAAAAGGATATATCTTTTGGGACAATAAGATGACTGTATATGCAAATGTGTCACCAATGGTTGTTTGAGGATAATTGTACAGCATCGATTGCAATTATAAATGGAAAATAACCTTTCTTCATGCATTCTTCACTATCTCTGAATTAATCAAATCTTGGGCAGATTTTCTATATTTCTAAAGATGTACAAATGACTTCAAACATAAAATTGCTTCAGTCAACTAATATCAAATTGCTGTAGGATAGTATAGTAGGAAAACACTAAACTCAGAGTTAGAGACACAGTGTGAATTGTTTTGCTAACCATTCTAGGCTATAATTTTTGATCTATTTTCTGCTAATAAATGTAGGCACTTTCCATTAACCTTAACAAATAGATGCAGCCTGAACTTCTATGATTCTAGCCCTGAAATTATAGGAAAATTATAATCTTATGAAGGTCACTTTATGATAGGGTTGCCAGTTTTCTCTGTTTTCCACATTAATGCATCATTATCATTAACCTTTTTAAAGTACCTTCTACGCATAGTGTTGTGCCAGATGCCAGGGTCCTAGGAAGATATATAATGGAGTCCTTTCTATTACAGGATTTACAGATTTGTTTGGGATGGACATAGATATGTTAAGTGGGATGATCAAAATAGCCAGAAAATGATATAGAATCCCCTGGGTATTCTCTCCAACTTTCCCCCATGCCTGACACATTCTCCCTTCTCTGCTTCTAACTACTGACTTCCTTAAAGTCCCAACTAAAATCCCATCTTCTACAGAAAGCCTTTCTTAACCCCTCTTAATTGCAGTGCTTTCCCTCTGTTAATTATCTCCTATTTATCCTGTATGTAGCTTGCATATTGCTCCCCCATTAGATTGTAAGCTCCTTCTTGGCAAGCACTATGTTTTTTTCCTTTCTTTGAATCTTCAGTGCTTAGCACAGTGACTGGTCCATAGTAAGTGCCTAATAAATGCTTGCTGATTGAATAACAAAAATAATAAAAGATAATAATGAGATGATAATAATAATAGTTATTATTATTATATCATGGCCATTGTCCTATTTACAACTGGAATGATACCATGTATGTTATCAGCAAGGCTATAGAAAATCACCTAATATCATAATACTTTTATTCAGTTTCAAAAAGTGATTATTTTATCCACTTCTGCAACAATTTGCAGAACTCTAAACATAAAAGAATAAAAATAGTGAATGTCCCAGTATGGTTCTGATCTGAACTCCATTAAACAGGTCAAGAACAAGAAAATAATAAAAATTACTATTCCTCCTACCAGTATTATTCATTACATTTGGAATGTAATGCTTTAAGAATGCTTTAAGGTTTATAACCCATTCAGCATAGGTATTATTGTCATTCTCATTTTATGGAAGAAAAAATGGAATTTCTGAGCAGCAAAAGGTACATACAAGATATGAACATAGTGGATAGAAGGTAATCTTAGAGGGAAATCCCTAGCCATAGAGGAGTGAACCTGGAAAGACCCCCTCCCCTCAAAAAAACAAACAAACAAACAAACTAGAATTTGAGTTGAGTTTTGAAGGAAGTCAAGGAAATCAAGAGGAAGAGGTGAAGAGGAAAAAATTCCAGGCATAATCTCCAGGCCATAGTCTCCTGACAATGAAATGTCAGAAGATGGAATGTTGTGGCTAGGAACAGGAGGAAGGCCAGTATTACAAGACTGTATTGTAAATGGAAGGGAGTAAAAAAGAAAGAAGGCTAGAAAGGAGGGAAAGGGCCACATTGTAAAGGGTTTAAAAGCCAAACAGAAGATTTTATATTTGATCCTGAAGATAACAGGGAACCACTGACATTTATCTCGAACAGGGTGAGATGATCAGAGCTATGCCTTGGGAAAATCACTTTAGCAGCTAAGTAGAGAATGTACTGAAGTGGGAAGAGACAAGGCTAAGAGATTAACAAGCAAGTTGCTGCAATAGTCTAGGCCTGAGGTGAAGAGGGGTCTGCACTAGTTAGTGCTTATGTGAATTCAGAGAAGAGGATATTTATGAGGACTGTTATAAAAGTAGAAATGACAAGTCTTGGCAACAGAATGTTAATGTAGAAGAAATGCTAGAGAGGAATTGAGGATGATACCAAGGTTGTAGACTTGAGGATCTGGAAGGATGATAGTTTTTTTCAAACTAATAAGGAGAGTTGAAGCCAAGATGGTGGAGTAGAGGGAGCATTCTAATCAAAGTCCTCTGACATTCCCCTCCCCAAAACTTTAAGATAACACTTTATATATAATTATACATACATACATATATTATATATACATTTATATATGTATATATAAATTCTGGAGTGGCATAGTGTAGAGAACTTTCAAGAATCCCCCAGCTCTGCTAATGAAATGTTCCCCTCCCCTATATTATTACCTGAAAGGTTACAGGGCAGATAAACAAGAGGATGTATAGATGTAGAGAACTTGGGGTCCCTTGACCCCGATAAAGGAATATTCACCTGCCCTATACAGTTACCTGCAAGGTTACAGGGCAGATAAGCAAGAGGGCATGCAATCTTTTTTTACTTATGCATCTGGATATGGTCCTAGGATATTACCCTAATAAATAACTAACCTTAAGCAAGGGTAAATAGTAAACAAGATTAAGGGAGGTAAATTGTCTGCATTCCTTTGGGTCACCTAGGAGGATCCTTGTACGTTGTCTGCATTCTTTTGGTGTATCTACATTCTTTTTGGGGCGAGGGGGCATATAAACTCTGTGAGCCCCTTGCATCTTTGGCTCTATATGAAATGGTCCTGTAGTAAACAGACTATTGATTACACTCCCATCTCGTTATTCTCACCCCTTGCTAGCCCACCAACTGCACTGGCCACAGTAGCCTAGCCAACAATAGGTCAAAGAGAAACATGTTTCCAGCCCAGGATAAGTCAGAAGGTCAGAAGAAGAGGCTAGTGGCACTGGGTGGGAACTCTCCGGGGAACATTGTATGGTAGAGACACCAGCTATGGGTCTTGGAAGAAATAGAAATATCAGCAATAGTTCTAGGACCTCTCAGCACCCAGAATAGGTAAAAGGATTGTACATTGGTCAGAAAGAGATTATAGGGGACCCCAAGCAGGCGATAGGTATAGGACCAGGAACTGTTTGGCAACTCCATTTCCTATTACCCAGTTTTGGTTTGTAGGTCTAGGGCACAGAAGAGTGCTTGCAGTACCAAAGGGATATGGGTCCTGGTTGCAGTTCTATGTTGGAGAGGAGGGCTAGTGCTTGTGATCACAAGAAAGCAAGAGCCCTTCCTGGATAAGGAATAGAATGCAGACCAGGAGAACAGTGACCATATCTTTCCCTGGATTAAAATTCTTTGGAAGTATTGAAAATTGACAGACCCTCAGAACTAGCTGTGAAAACAGAGAAAAAGACTGAAGCTTGGGACAGTGGGGCTCTTCAGAGGTAAGCAGAGCCCAACTATAACATAAAATTCAAAATCAAGAAATAGACTGAAAAAAATTAGCAACCAACTAAAAAAGAACCTGATCATAAATAAACTACTGTGATGACAAGGAAACTCAAGACACAGTCTCAGAAGACAATGACATGAAAACATCTATAAGCAAAACCTCGGAAAAAATTTGCAGATTTTACACAAGCACAAGAATTCCTAGAAGAGCTAAAGAAAAAAAAAGAGCAACAATGTTTTAAAAAATCAAATAAAAGCAGTAGAGGAAAAATTGGCAAAAGAAATGAGAGCAATGCAAGAAAATTATTTTTTAAAAAGTTATGGAGCAGCTAGGTAGTGCAATGGATAGAGTACTGGCCCTGGAGTCAGGAGGATTTGAGTTCAAATCTGGATTCAGATAATTACTAGCTGTGTAGTGACCCTAGGCAAGTCACTCAACCCCAACTGAGAGAGAGAGAGAGAGAGAGAGAGAGAGAGAGAGAGAGAGAGAGAGAGAATTGATAGGCAAAAGAGGCACAAAAATTCTGAAGGAAATAAATCCTTAAAAAACAGAATTGGCCATATGATAAAAGAGGTACAAAACCTCACTGAAGAAAATAATTTCTTAAAAATAGAATTTGGCAAGTGGAAGCTAGTGACTCCACGAGTCATCTAGAAACAATAAAACAAAATCAAATGAATGAAAACAAATAAAAGAAAATGTGAAATACTTCATTGGGAAAACAACTGACCTGGAAAATAGATCTAGAAGAGATAAGTGAAGAATTATTCAGCTACCTGAAATCCATGATCCAAAAAAGAGAGCATAACCATCACATTTCAAGAAATTGAAAAACAAAAATAAAACTACCCCCCAAATCTTAGAGAATATCTTAGAGCCAGAGGGAAAAATAGAAATTAAAAGAATCTACTGATCACCTCCTGAAAGAAATCCTAAAACAAAAACTCCCAGGAATATTGTAGCCAAATTCCATAACTCTGAGGTCAAGGAGAGAATACTTTAGGCAGAAAGGAATCATTCAAATACCATTGAGCCAAGTCATGATCACACAAGATTTAGCATCTACAAGTATAAAGAAATGGAAGGTTTGGAATATGATATTACAGAAGGCAAAGGAGCTCAGATTACAACCAAGAACAACCTTCCCAGTAAAACTGAGAGTTCTTCAGGGGAAAATGGGAATTTAATGAAATAGAGAACTTTCAAGCATTCCTGATGAAAAGACCAGAAATGAATAAAAAAAAAAACCCTGACTTTCAGACACAAAACTCAAGAGAAGCATGAAAAGGTAAACATGAAAGAGAAATTGTAAGGCATTTAATAATAATTGCTTTGCTCTCATTCTTGCATTGCTTACATTCCTATAACATCATTATTAGGACAGTTACAAGGAGTCTATGTAGACAAAAGGTATAGGTGTAGGTCTATTATGTTGGGATGATCTCAAAAAAAGAAAAAGAATAGAAAAGTGAGAATGAGGAATGCACTGGGAAAAGGGGAAAGTAGAGAAAGAATGGGGAAAATTGTGTCACATAAAAGAGGTGCTAAAAGAAGAATTTTAACAGTGGAGAAGAAAATGGGGAGAGATTTAATTTTAAAAGTGGGCAACATTTGAACCTTACTCTCATCTGAATGGGATTAAAGACAGAAGAATATAAATAAATGCACACTCAGGTATAGAGAAATCTATCTTACTCAACAAGAAAGTAGAAGGGGAACGGGCTAATAGAAAGGTTGAGTGGCTGGTAAGTGGAAGGGCAGATTGAAGGAAGCAGTGATCAGAAGCAAACTAGACTCTCGAGGAAGGGACAGGGTAAAAAAAGAAAGATAAGAAAATAGGATAGAGGGAAATATACAGTTAGTAATGACAACTATGAATGTGAATAGGATGAACTCATCCATAAAGCAGAATAGAATAGCAGAATGAATTAGAAACCAGAATCTAATAATATATGTTTACAAGAAATATATCTGAGACAGAAACACATACACAGATTAAAAAAAAGTTGGGACTGAAGCAGAATCTCTGATACACCAGCTAAAGTAAAAAAGGCAGAAGTGGCAATCATGAGTTCATAAAGTAAAAGCAAAAATAAACCTCATTGAGATATAATGAGGGAAGCTATATTTTGCTAAGAGGTACTATAGGTAATGAAGTAATATCAATACTAAACATATTTGCAAATGATATAGTATCCAGATTCTTTTTTTTGTCTTTATTAGTTTATTTGTTTACTTTTAGTTTACAAAAATCAGTTCCACAATCCCTTGAGTTTCAAATTTTTCCGCCTCCTTTTCCTCCCCCACCCCGCACCATGGCAGCATGCAATCAAGTATAGGATCTGCAAATACCTTGACATTAGACATTTGTCAGACTGATGGAATGAACAATGGGAAAGAGGAAACAAAACCAAACAAGAAAAAGAAAGAGAGCAGTTTGCTTCAATCTGCATTCAAATCCTGTAGTTTTTTCTCTGAATGTAGACATCTCTTTCCATCATGAGTCTTTTGGAGTTGTCTTTTAACCTTGCATTGCTGAGAAGAGCCCCTCCTGGTTCTGCTCTTCTCACTCTGCATCAGTTTGTATAAGTCTCTCCAGGTAAATATGAAGTCTGTCTGCTCCTGGTTTCTTATAGCACAATAGTATTCCATTACATTCATATACCACAACTTGTTTAGCCATTCCCCAATTGATGGGCATCCCCTTAATTTCCAATTCTTTGCCACCACAAAAAGAGCTGCTATAAATATTTTTGTACATGTGGGTCTTCCTTCCACTTCTATGATCTCTTTGGGATACAACCCTAGAAGTGGTATTGCTGGATCAAAGGGTATGCACTTATTTATAACCCTTTGGGCATAGTTCCAGATTGCATTCCAGAATGGCTGAATCAGTTCACAACTCCACCAACAGTGCATTAGTGTTCCAATTTTCCTTTATCTTCTCCAGCATTTATAATTTTCCTCTTTTGTCATGTTAACCAATCTGATAGGTGAGATGTGGTACCTAAGAGTTGTTTTGATTTGCATTTCTCTAATTAATAGTGATTTAGAGCATTTTTTTCATATGCTTATAGAGATCTTTAATTTCTTCCTCTGAGAACTTCCTGTTCATATCCTTTGGCCATTTATCAATTGGGGAATGACTTGTATTCTTATAGATGTTTCCATTCTCTCTATATTTTAGAAATGAGGCCTTTATCAGAAACACTGGTTGTAAAAATTCTTTCCCAATTTCCCACTTTCCTCTTAATCTTGGTTACATTGGCTTTGTACAGAAATTTTCCAATTTAATATAATCAAAATTATCCATTTTCCATTTTATAATGCTCTCTAACTCTTGTTTGGTCATAAAATCTTCCCTTCTCCATAAATCTGACAGGTAAACTCTTCCTTGCTTTCCCAGATTGCTTACAGTATACCCATTTAGACTTGATTTTGGTATACAGTGTTAGATAATGGTCTATGCCCAGTTTCTGCCATACTATATTCCAGTTTTCCCAGCAGTTTTTGTCAAATAGTGAGTTCTTATCCCAAAAACTGGGGTCTTTGGGTTTATCAAACAGTAGATTACTATAGTCATTGACTGCTGAGTCTCATGTACCCAATCTATCTCATTAATCCACTACTCTATTCCTCAGACAGTACCAAGTAGTTTTGATGACTGCTGCTTTATAATACAGATTAAAATCTGGTATGGCTAGACTACCTTCCCTAGCATTTCTTTTTATTAATTCCCTTGATATGCTGGACCTTTTGTTCCTCCAAATGAATTTTGTTACTATTTTTTCTAGCTCTATGAAGTAATTTTTTTTGGTAGATTGATTGGTATGGCACTAAATATGTAATTTAATTTAGGTAAAATTGTCATTTTTATTATGTTAGTTCAACCCAGCCAAGAGCAACTGCTGTTTTTCCGATTAGTTAGATCTGACTTTATTTGTGTGAAAAGTGTTTTGTATTTGTGTTCATATAATTCCTGGGTTTGTTTTGGCAGGTAGATTCCTAAATATTTTATAATGTCTACAGTAACTTTAAATGGGATTTCTCTTTCTATCTCTTGCTGTTGGATTTCATTAGAAATATATAAGAATGCCGAGGATTTATGTGGGTTTATTTTATATACTGCAACTTTTCAAATTTATTTATTGTCTCAAGTAGTTTTTTACTTGATTCTTTAGGATTCTCTAAGTATATCATCAAATCATCTGCAAAGAGTGATAGCTTAGTCTCTTCTTCACCTAATTTGATTCCTTCAATTTCTTTTTCTTCTCTAATTTCTACTGCTAACTTTTCTAGTACCAAATTGAATAAGAGGTGTGATAGAGGACATCCTTGTTTCACCCCTGATCTTATTGGAAATGCTTCTATCTTACCCCCATTGCACATAATATTTGCTGATGGCTTTAAATAGATGCTCCTTATTATTTTTAAGGAAGACTCCATTTATTCCTATACTTTCTAGTGTTTTTAATAGGAATGAATGTTGTATTTTGTCAAAAGCCTTTTCTGCATCTATTGAGATAATCATATGGTTTCTACTAGTTTTATTGTTTTTTTTTTAAAGCAATTGGGGTTAAGTAACTTGCTCAAGGTTACATGGCTAGTCATTATTTTTATGTGTGGGTGCTCATTTTCTGAGGCTGGATTTGATCTCGGGTCATCCCAACTCCGAGGCCGGCGCTCTTACTCACTGCGCCACCTAGCCGCCCCTTTAGGGCAATTGGGGTTAAGTAACTTGCCCAAGGATTAAGTGTCTGAGGCCGGCTCCGAACTCAGGTCCTTCTGACTCCAGGGTCGGCGCTCTATTCACTGTGCCACCTAGCTGCCCCTACTAGTTTTATTGTTGATATGATCAATTATACTGATGGTTTTCCTAATATTGAACCATCCTTGCATTCCTGGAATAAATCCTACTTGATCAAAGTGTATTATTCTTGTGATAAGTTGCTATAGTTTTTTTGCTAATATTTTACTTAAATTTTTTGCATCTATATTCATGAGGGAAATTGGTCTATAATTTTCTTTCTCTGTTTTGTCTCTTCCTGATTTAGGTATCAGTACCATATTTGTGTCATAAAAATAATTTGGTAGGAATCCTTCTTCACTAATTTTCCCAACTAGTTTGTAGAGTACTGGAATTAATCTTTCTTTTAGCATCCAGATTCTTTAAGGAAAGTGAGTATATGGAAGAAATAGTAAAACTCTATGTGTGGGGGATATCAATTTACCCTTCTCAGAAGTAGATCAGTTTATCCACAAAATAAATAAGAAGTTAAAGAGATGAATATAATTTTTAAAGTTAGATATGCCTCTCGAGAAAATTGAAATGGAATAGAAAGGATGTACCTTATTCTCAGCTGTACATGGCACATATGCAAAAATTGGTCAAGTATGGAAATCTTAAAAAAATCTTTTGGACTATAATGCAATAAAATTGAATTTAATAAAGGGTCTAAGAAGCATAGATTTAAAATTATTTAGAAACTAAATAATTTAATTTGAAAGAATTAGTGGGTCAAGGAACAAATAATAGGAACAATTAAAGATTTCATAAAAGAAAATGACAAGACAAAATATCAAAATTTGTGGGATGCAGCCAAAGAAGCACTCAGGAAAAATTTTATATCTTTAAATGCTTACATTAAAAAAAGCAAGAAAGAGCAGATCAATCAATTTAGCATGCAACTAAAAGAACTTGAAAAATGAAAAAAATTAAAATCCCCTCTTAAACATCAAATTAGAAATCTTGAAGATCAAAGGAGAGTTTAATAAAAGGGAAATTTTATTTTTTAATTTTTTGCTTTCTTGGGGGAGAGTAGTTGGGGTCAAGTGACTTGCCCAAGGTCACACGGCTAGTTTTTGGGTTAAGTGTCTGAGGCAGGACTTGAACTCAGGTCCTCCTGACTCCAGAGCCAGTGCTCTATTCACTGTGCCACCTAGCCACTCCTAAAAGGGAAATTTTAAAAACCATCACATTAATAAACATAGGAGCTAGTTTTATGGAAAAAGCAATAAAATGGTGAATAGAGCGCTGGCCCTGGAATCAAGAGGACCTGGGTTTGGATCCGGCCTCAGACACTTAACACACACACACACACACACACACACACACACACACACACACACACGTGTGACCTTAGGCATGTCATTAACCCCAATTGCCCTCCAAAAAAAAAAGCAAAAAAAATAAAATAAAATGAATAAACCATTGGTTAATTTGATTTTTAAAAAGAAAGAACAAAATTACCAGTCTCAAAAATTATAAAGGTGAACACACAATCAATGGAGATGAAATTAAAGCAATTATTAGGAGCTATTTTGTCCAATTATATACCAGACAATCTAAGTGAAGTGGATGACTATTTACACAAATATAAATTGCCCAGATTAATGGAAGAGGAAACAGAATACTTGAAATAAACCTTATCTTAGAAAAAAAAAAAAAAGAATAAGCAGTAAATGTGCTCCCTCAGAAGAAATCCCCAGGACCAGATACATCTACAAGTGAATTCTACCAAACATTTAAGGAACAATTAATTTTATCTTGGGGTTAAAAAAGATTTCTATTTTTTGATTTAAAAAAATGTCATTCACTTGGTGAAGGAATATGGACTCAGGCTTAAATCAGAGAGGAAGTTAGTAAAGTGCTATATAAACTATATATACCATTAGAAAAAATAGGTAAAGAAGGAGTTCTGCCAAATTTATTTTATGACACAAATATGATTTTGCAACCTAAACCATGGAGAGCAAAAACAGAGAAAGAAAACTATAGACCAATTTCCCTAATGAATATTGATGCAAAATTTTAAAATAAAACACAAGTATGGGTACTATAGCAATATATCACAACACAAAGATCATACAGTATGACCAGGTGAAATTTATATCAGGATCGAAGCCCATTCAATCTTAGGAAAATTGTAAACATAATTGACCCTATCAATAATAAAAGCAGCAAAAATCATATGATTCTCTCAATAGATACAGGAAAATCTTCTCACAAAATACAATTCCCATTCCTATTAAAAACACTACAAGGAGGGTGTGGCTAGGTGGCCCAGTGAATGGGGCACTCACCCTGGAGTCAGGAGGACTGGAGTTCAAATTCAGCCTCAGACACTTAACACCAATTGCCCTGCCCTCCCCCTCCAAAAAGCAAAAAACAAAAACAAAACACTAGATGGCATAGAAATAAATGGAGCTTTTTGAAAAATGATAAGTAGGATCTATCTAAAACCAAGAACAAGTATTATCTACAATGGGTATAAACTTGTAACCTTCCCAATGAGATTGGGGTGAAGCAAGAATGTCTGATTTTCCATATGGGCATTAAAAACTGGCATTCTCATTTTTCCTGAATCTACTTTATATATTTACAGCATGTAACTAATCAATAAATACAGAATTGAGTCAAAGGTTTTAAGATAATCAGGGTGATGTAAATATAAAACTTTTCCCCTGGCATTTTCAATAATCAACAAAATTTTTAAAAATCCCTCTTTTTCAGGACTAGAACTTGTCAGTACACACTTTTTACTCCTTAACCAACATATTTGGGTTTTTAATAAGTGTTTATAGATTTCCTGAGCAACACAAACTGTGAATAATTTATATGAGATAAAAAAAATATTTGGAAGGGGCACTAGTGTTCTCATCTTTTGGTATAAAAAAAGTGTAATACCTTCTATTAAGAAAGATGGGCACAGGTTTGAATCAGAGAGGAAGCTGGTAAAGTGCTTTGCTAATGAGGCATACACTTCACTGAAATGCTTGGGTCAGTAATTGTGGATCTTATCCAGAGTTTTCTTTCTACTTCTGCAAAGAAGCTATGGTTTCATTCATTTCCCTTGATGTAACTACTTTATTATTATATTAATGGTACAGAAGCTTTCTGTTTGGCACTTGATCCAAGTTTCATTTTCACAATGTTGGATTTCTTGGGACCATTTAGATGACCAGAAATTTTCCACACCCTCCCTTTTCCTGGGTTTTCTTTCTACTCTAGTTTCTTTTTCTTCTCATGTCTCTCTAGTATACTATTTTATTGTTGTTGAAATGTTCATTTTCTTCTTTGCACTATTTTGACTCTGTGTCACCTTAATATTTTTGCTCTTACTTTCCATGATCAATTAAGGGTGTCAAAATTTCTGATAAATTTTTATTTTCAAGATTCCATTCTGCATTTTCCTTTCATTGCCTTTAATTAAACAGAATAATAGCATGCAACTTTTCTACAGTGTGTTATGACCTTCTATTGATACAATCTTTCAAAGTCTTTTTTCAAGTGAACATCATTAAGGTCTTCTTAAGCCAATTCAATCATGGTGGTATTTGATACCACTCCATAGAAGTATTCCTAGATGGGTCCATCTTTTCTCTTATGGGTCTTACTATGGCAACAGACATAACATATACTGTTGCATGCAGTTCTCGACTTTTTATTTTACTCATCTATCAAATAGTATGGAAGAGTAAGTCTGTTCATGATAGTTATAGAAGGAAACAGCTTTTTAAAAGTATTCTTTTGCTTAGAAGTGATCTATTATTTGAACTTGCCTGATGAAACTCAAGAAAGGTTTTTGGAATTCCATTGTAGGTATGCCCATCTCTTCTTCAAAATCATTTGAAATATAAGCATTCACTATCCATTTGATAATGGATTCTAGTAAACTTCTGCTTAACACTTCTGGAATTTGTGTTAAATGTAGCTTTTCAGTGTCTTCAGGTTCTTGTGCTTTTTCCTCTTCAGATTTAAGTAACTACCATTTTTATTTCATCTAGTCTTGGCTGAAGAATGAAGTTATTTCTAATGATTATATTGTTTTCATCTGAATATACTGTATAACTTGGAGCTAATAATATTGTTGATAAAAAGCAGTATTAAATGTTGGCCATAACTGCAAATATATGTAACCAGTTATGTTATAACACAGTACTGGCATACAATAAAAGCATTTGTATCTTCAGCCCATTTCATGAAAATTTATAGTTTGTCCACTTTACCTATCAGCACCATCTGACCCAAAGTGTTGCTATGGCATATGGAGTGCTGAGATTTTTTATTTGTTCTGTTGCTTCTTCCCTTCTTGTTGTACCAGACCATACGGTTTTTTTTAGCAGTTCTGCTGTCCTCATGTAAAACTAATCATTATGATGGTTTCAAGTAAGATCAGCCTGGCATCCTATGACACCCTGTCTTTTGCTTAGATTGCTAGGAACAACAATCTTTGATTGGTAGGAATAGTTTCATCACACTGGCTGGGATGCTAACCCAGTCAGAACCTGAACGGCCAGTTTTACTTCGATGGCTTTAGCTGACTGCTTTCACTGTTCTTACCAGTGGCTTTTATTTCAATATACAGGTAAGTATCTTCACATATTCAGGTACAGCTTTCTTCTGGATATCTTTATACTCAATGTATCTTGTCTGAAGGAGAAAAAGGTAGAGTATTCTAAAAGTAAGGGTATGGTTTTAAGGTTTAACAACTTCATAAGCATAAATGCTACAAATTTACCAAAAATTTTTGAAAGGTTATTTACATTAAAAAAACACTGATATTTCTCATTAAATTTAACACTGTACTATGCTATTTGTTGCTCTAGTCAATTTTTGAATGTTGTAAAAAAGCAAAAAACAAAAAAAACCTCCCATCAGCCACTGCTCAGTGACTAAAAGGATTACATTTGTAATTCCAGCTTTAAGATTATCCAAAGAATGAGGTTTTGATGCACATGCTGCAGTTTTTTTGTGGGGTCTCTTTTTCTTGTGACCCCATAAGGAAAAGTCTAATGGAGATGATAGATCAAGTGACAGAGGTAAACAAATAAGAGCATTTTATCTACCAATACATGAGTCTGAGAAAGTATTAACCAAAAACTGTTAGACATGCAGTACATAGTAATACATAGGAACCCTATCTTGTTAAAATTAAAATTTTATTTTTGAAAATTCACAAACTAAAAAGTGGTTAAATAAATCTAAGTAATTAAGCTTTCAAATTATGGTTTTATAAGTTTCTAGCATTAACACTTCTAAAATTATTAAAGCTTAAAAATACACTGTGCTTTTTGGGACTTGCTATATTTGTAGGCATCACTTTTATCCATTGGTTAAATGTAATTTCTGCATTCAAACTCAAATCTTTCAGTCTCAATTTTTGCTTGGTATATGCTAAGAATTTTACACTTATTGAGTTGAAGTGACATTTTAGTCATTAGACTAGTCACTAGACTTAGAAAGATTCCATGAGTTGAAGGATCTATATAACTTATTTTTCCAATGGAACCATTTGTGGTCAGTCATCTCAATCAAATGGGTAATAAGCTTTATAGAATCATTATCATTATCACAAGAATACAAATATATGTATCTGTATTTATATGTGGCACTTGTTAACCAGCTAAAGAATAGGCAATTCTTTTCTCCTACTTGCTATGTTTTTAAATACAAGGGGCACAGAAGTATGAGCCTAGATATCATAAAAATGAGTTTTCTGAGATTTCAACTGAGTTCCAACATTATTTTTAAAAGACAAAGACAGTACTTCCTGTATCTTTGGCCTGGGGTCCATTCTCTGCTCTCCTTCTAGGATTTGAACTTGCAATGTAACTGTGAGTATTCATTCTTCTTAGCTGAGACTCTTAGCTACAGCCCTAGGAGACAATACAGAGAGCAAAGCCTACTGTATAGATTGTTAGTCAGAGATCATTCACTTGATAGATCAGTCAGGAAGTGGGAATCATTGACTGATGGGTATGCATAGGAGGCAAGCAGAGCTGAAGCATAGTCAATTTCTCTTTCCTCCTGTGATTTTCCCATCAGAAACTCTAGTTGATGACTCAAATCTATTTTTGCTGAGGTGGCCATTCCACAGGAAGGGAAATATATTATCAAATGCAGATATAAGTAAACCACTTGAAAACACTTTCCTACAAAGATCTCTGGGTTTATCTGTAAAAAAGAATGCAGAAAGCTGAGGGGAGAGAGAATTCAAAATGCAGAACTTACTGGAAACAGTAAATCTCGTGTTTGAGGAATTTTCAAATTGTATTTTTTGCTTGAAATTTAATGTAAATACTAAAAGAGTGACTCCATCTTTATAATAAGACTGAGGAAGAGTCACAACAAGCCAAGTGAGTTATGAGTTATTGTCAGAATAAACTTACCCCTAGACTTTAACCTGTGAATAAATGCAATTATAGAGATATAAAGGTTGAGAGGTCTAGATATGGCCAGAAACATTTGCACATGTGCAGGATGACTGAGATCGTAACTCAGAGAGAGTGAGATGTTTGGTCCTTGTTCATCCATTCTGGGGAGGATGCTAGAGCAGGTAGTTTAAGTGTAGAGTGCCACCTGGTGGCTCACTCAGACATAGCAGCCCAAGTAGCTCTTCCAGCTAAATGAAAGTGGCAGGGGTGGGGGTGGGGGCAGTGCTGAATACTTCATACATTTCTATCTTTATTTTTTTTTTTTAAGCTTGATCTGGTTCCCTAAAATAAAAAAAAGTATCATTACTTCTACCTTAGTTATTTGTATCTGCAACTGGTAATGTTTCCAAGACTCAATCTTTCTGTATCTAGTTTTCCCATCCATACAATAAAGAGCTTGGACTTAATGGTTTCTAAAATCTTTTCTATCTATAAGCCTACAGTTCTATGAGCATTCCTGTAGAAGGACCACATCATCAAAAAAGAACTTGGGTCATCATCCAAGGACTGTACTTCACTCAATTTAGACAATGAATGATAATTGTCTTTCATTCAACCAGTTACCACTGTCCCCTTAACTCTTCAGCCCTTTTGGTTTAGGAAAATACCACTGGCTATTAAAAGGTATTGTGAATACAGGTCTGCAAATGTATTTTACATCACGTGTACTTGAATAACCAATCAACAAACATTCATTAAGCTTCTATGTGCCAGGCATTGTGCTATGTGATGGAGAGACAAAAGATTAAAACAAAATAGTTCTAGGCCTTAAGGAGCTTTTGAGAAGAGGAGTGGAATGGTCTGACCAGCTTGAGGTCAGCTCTGTGAAAGGTGCCTTGGTGAAGGGAGAGAGAGACTTGAGACAAGGAGACCGACTAATAAACTATTTCACTAGTCAAGGCGAGAAATGATAAGGATTTAAACCAAGATGGTAGCCATGTGAGTGGAAACAATGGAGCACATGTGAGAGATTGCTGAGGTAGAACTGACAAGCAGTGGAATCCAATTACAGTCATTTGATGAATATCTATTGATCAGTATTTGACAATACTGATTCATTGATTCATTGACATGTAACTGCATTTGCAGTTACAAAATTCTAAGGAGCAAGCATCCTTATATCCATCATTAGCAGGGATTTAGCACTCCAAAGGATGCATTATAGAATGCATTATAGCAACTAAAGATTTGTTTACCCTGCCATAAGGATTCATATGGATTAAGGGAAAAGTCTTTTGAAGTATTAAAGTACATATTAAAAAGAAAGCATAAATCAATTAAAATAAGTACCTTTTTTTAAAAAATAAAGAATTGTATCTTCATAGAAATAGCATAGGTAGAGGGGCAGCATGGTACAATAGGAGGAAAGCTCATCTTTGCAGTTAGAAGAAAAGAGTTCAAATGCCTAGAATTTCTCCCTCCTCCTCTCTACCTCTTGACCTTCCTTAGAGTCTCAGCTGAACTCTCACCTTCTGCAACAAACCTTTTCCTGTCTGTCTTATGTTCTTTCCTCTGAGATAATCTCCAATTTATCTTGTGCATATCTCATTTGTACATGATTGTTTGCTTGCATGTTGTCTCCCCCGTTAAACTGTAAGTTCCTTGAGAATATGGGCTACTCTTTGCTTTCTTTGTATTCCCACTGCTTAGCACAGGGTCTGGCACAAAGTAGGTAATTAATGTTTGTTAACTTGACTTGGTTTGACCACTGTAATTTACTACTGTATGAGTGCATTTGTAAATGATTATACTAACTATCTTGATTTGCTTGAGCTCCCTAATTATCTTGGTAACCAAGAAGAGTTGTATGAAGACTGCGTGTATTGACTAAGACATATAATTGCTTGTCATACCAACAATCCTTTGCAGTGACCAAGAGTAAATCTAGCTAGATATGTAGAAAATCAGCAAGTGTGAAGCCAATTAAGTTCCTAACAGCTTTGAAGCAGACCCTGAGCCATTTGGTGGTATATGGACCTTCAAGAAATATCCCTATCTTCAAAGACTTTCCTGACTATAGATATATCCTGTTTTATGAGGTTTTTGGAGACAACCTTATCTCCAGAGACTCTCCTAATTATTATCTGGAATTATCCTGTTTTTGGAGACATCACCTCATCAAGTCTTGAACTATGAAGTGCTTATCACCAAGGATGCCTTCTGATTTGTGGATCAAAGAGCCACAGCCTTGACACCTGGAATTCCTCACTCCCCTCCTCTTGGGGATGAGGCCCACTGACTCATTCTCTTCTAAACCTTCAAAACCCCCTCCCCCCCAAATTCTTTACCTTCTTTGTTTAAAAGGTATATAAACTCTTCCTCTCCATTATCTGGCATCCTATTCAGCAGAGGCTGGATAGTACCCATGTGCATATTCTTTTCCCTTCTTAATATAAAAACTTTAATTTCACAGGCATTGTCTTCCTCTGGTTTTCATCCCTTTTAGGGAAAGGGGGAATTTAAATCTTGATAACTGGCTTTTGTGTTCTCCAGGAGTCTTCCCCTTTGGGAAGAAGAGAGATCTAAATTCCCTCAAGAGAGCATTTGTCTCAGTTTACACTACTTAGTTGACACTGGGCAAGTCACATAACCTCTGTTAGCCTCAGTTTCCTTATCTATAAAATAAAGAGATTGAACTAGAGTTTCAAAGAAATACAAGAGAAAGAAATACAAAACAGAAGTAGCAGGGAGGAACCTGAGATACAATTTCAGGATCACCTAGCCATGTACACATGTACCATCTATGTGCATGTAACTACCATAGATGCTGTTGGGGAGGAGAGACAAATTCCTTCATGTAATAAGTCTAAGGCAGAGGTGTTAGAGTCTCAAGTTACAAGATCAAAAAAGAGAAAGAGAAAGCAGGAGTTGAAGCTATTCCTCCTTTTAAAACTTTCTGAGTGGGCAGTTCTTTATGCTCAGATACCAATCTATCTTCTACACAGCCCCTAATGATGGAGACCATGGGGACCAACTAGAAGCCTCTGGTCACATGGTATTGTCACATAGCCTTTAGCAAGGAACCCAGTTCCCCTGAGTGCAAAACATACACATGTACACATGTACACATATGCATGTGTGTGTGTGTGTGTGTGTGTGTGTGTGTGTGTATATATATATACACATATACATTTCTCTATTTGAATTTAAGATGGCCTCCATTCTTCCAGGTCCATTTCAAACAGTTCATCCTTACCAGATGTACTTTCTTATTTTGAATATCAGTAGCAATTTTTATGTTACTTTTTATTATAAATATAATAATAATTGACAAAGAGAAATCTTAAAACAAAATCAGGAATAAAAGGTTTATCACTTAATTAGCTATTTGTAACACTATCCCCATGGAAATTATTACATACCATCTAAATTGTAGTTATATAGGTTTTGTATTATAGTTATATGTATACATATGTATATATGTACACACATGTACACACACATATGATACTTCCTCAACTAGATTTTAACCTATTTGAAGGTAAGAACTACATTAGATATCTTTGTATCTTCCCAGTGCCCAGTACATGAAAGTTGCTAAGTAAATATCTGCTGGAATGAATGGATAAATAAATACCTATAGAGAAAATTTCAATTTCTTCTCTGTAGATAAATTATAATGCTTCAATCAATTAATCAATCAACATTTATTAAGTATCTACTATGTGTCAGACACTGTGTTAAGTACGTCAGATACTATAAAGTTTAGAATATAATAGTAGATAATTGATAAGGCTGCCTTTTTTGATTTCATGAAAATTATTCATCTTAGAAATAATTATTTGACAAAAATTGTTGGGAAAAATGGAAAGGAATTTGGCAGAAACTAGGTATAGACCAACATCTCACAATGTATACCAAGATGAGGTCAAAATAGGCACATGATTTAGACATGAAGGATAATATTATAAGAAAATTAGGGGAAGATGGAATATTTTTCCTGTCAGACTTATGAATAAGAGAAGAATTTTTGACCAATAAGAGAGCATAACAAGATGTAAAATGAATCATTTAGTCAAGATTAGAAGGAAAACAGGAAATTGGAGAAATATTTTTATAGCAAGTTTCTTTGATAAAGGCCTCATTTCTTAAATATGACTCAGAGAACTGAGTCAAATTTATAAGAATACAAGTCATTCCCTGATTGATAATTTGTCAAAGGATATGAACAGACAATTTTTAGAAGAAATCAAAGTTATCTACAGTCATATGAAAAAATACTCTAAATCACTATTGATTATAGAAATGCAAATTAAAATAACTGAGGTACCACCTCACATCTATCAGACTGGCTAATACGACAGAAAAAGAAAACAACAGATGTTGGAGGATGTGGAAAATAAGAGACACTAATGCATTATTGGTGGAGTTGTGAACTGATTCAATCATTCTGGAGAATAATTTGGGACTATGCCTAAAGGGCTATAAAACTCTGCATACCCTTTGACCCAGTAATACCACTATTAGGTCTATACCCCAAAGAAATCAGAGAAAATGGAAAAGGACTTATATGCACAAAAATATTTATAGAAGCTCTTTTAGTGGTGGCAAAAAGATTGGAAACTGAGGGGATGTCCATCAAGTAGGGAGTGGTTAACCAAGTTGTGATATATGATTGTGATGGAATACTGTTGTGCTGTAAGGAATGACAAGCAGGAAGCTTAAAAAAAAAGTGGCAAGGCTTATATGAATTGTTTCAAAGTGAAGAGAGCAGAACAAGTAGAACACTGTACACAGTAGCAGTAATATTATATGATGACTTTACCTCTTCTCAGCAATGCGATGATCTAATGACAATTGATCTAAGACAATTCCAAAAGACTTATGATGAAAAATGCTATCCACATACAGAGAAAGAACTGATGGTAATCTGCAGATTGAAGCATATTGTTTTTTTACTTTCTTTATTATTTTGGGGCTTTTTGGTTTTTTTGTAACATGGCTAATATGGAAATGTTTTACATGCTCAAATACCAAATATCAAATTGCTTACCTTCTCAAAGAGGGGTAAGGGAATGTAGGAGGGAGAGAACTTAGAACTCAAAATTTTAAAAAATGAATGTTAAAAATGTTTTTATTACAAGTAATTGAGAAAAATAAAAAAAATTATTTAAAAAGATTTGTCTTTAGGAGTATGTCCAAGACAGCACTGAAATAGGAGGTTCAATTTAGTCTATAATAATTTTGGCCTATGAATGTTATTACCTTCCTCCACTCCCAACCTTCCCCCCCCCCAGTTTTGTTTTCTAGGGAAGGTAAAATATATTCAAATTTTATCAGCATTTTTAATCAGTAAATGTGACAGTGGGCAAAGAGTAAGGCTGTCTAAGCAGTACTAAGTACTTCAGCTGCACTGCCCAGTTTGATTAAGCATTACTTTATTATTTCAGTTCCTTCTCCTAAAACTAAGGGTTTTAAAAATTCAGCATATTAGGGATGTAAGGAAGAGTAGCATAATAAAAATCATTTTACTTTTAGCTTTCTCTCCTTACATAAATTATGTCTTCATCTGTAAGATTAAAGAGCACACCTTGTACTCATGGATAATAAAATCCAATGGAAAATTTTAAATGACTGAAAATGTTCCCTTCACAATATCTAGTGATTTAATCTCTTTCCCTTCCTAGATCATTATTTCAAATAAACACTAGTCATTATCTAGCATAGAAATAATCACATCTCATTTTTCCTGAACACTTTCATAATTTTTCATTATATAATACAGTAATGAATTCAAAAAACTATCCATAATGGCACACTAGGCAGATGTACTTTTTGAGAAAACTAGACAATGAAAATCTCAAAATACAAAATAGGTACATCTTGGAGGCTATTATTTTCCATTACAGAAGAATTCTTCATTTTTGAGAAGTATTTACCACAGGGTTCCTTTAACTAGACATAGGGTGCTTATTTAGAGTTAACATTTTTATTTGATAGAAAGGCTTAAGGGAAAAAAATGAAAGCAATTGTTAAGAACCACGGATAACTGATGATCAATTGGAAATTAATATAATACATCTCTAAAACTTTAAGACAATGAGAAAATAAATTTTTACCTGCAGCTTCCAAAGTAAAAGGTTGTGTGGGAGAAGGTCTTGAGTTGATGAAGAAGGAATCATGAAGGTGTTTTTTAGAAGGTTTTTTACTTGTGAAGCAGGACAGATATAGCATTTGGGGATAAATTTGGGAGGCCTTGAGGTAAATTTGAAGAAGGACAGAGGAAAAGGACTTTGGAGCTGAAGGAGAACAACTTGATCTTTAAGAGAAGAACCACCCAACAAAAGAAGAATTTGAAAAGAAAGAGGAAAGATTTGAGTCATGGGACCCAAGGAAAGGCAGAAGGAAGAGAAGGTAAAGGACATAAAAAGAAATAGGAGAATTCGAGCTGAAGGAAAATAAGAGGAAAAAGTAGAAAAGATTCATAGGAGAGGAGAAATAGTTGGTTTAAAAAAAAAGGGAAGATTGAGTAAATAAAACAAATGAGTAAAATAAGTAGATAGATAGGAATGTGTATGAGAGACAGAGAGGTTGCCTCAGTAGTTCTATTAGCAAAAAGCAGGACTACTAAGGATTTAGTTTGCAATAAATATGGTAAGTTGGGACAATCTGGCAGTGATGTGCATGTTTATATTTCTGCCAAGGCTTTGTGAGGGGTACGTGGTACAATGGATAGATAGCACACTGGACCTAGTGTCAGAAAGTCCTGAGTTCAAATTCAGACTCAGACATTTAATTAGCTGTGTGAATCTGGGCAAGTCAGTTCACCTCTGTCTGACTCAGTTTCCTCAAGTATAATACCAGAGTTGTTGCAAGGATCAAATGAGAAAATGTTTGTAAAGCATTTATCTAGTCTCAGGCACATAGTAGGAACTTAAATTCAAGCTTAAATGCTTGTTTCTTTGCTTCTTCTTATGCTGCAAGTACAGGCTCCTCCTAGAAGAGAACATAAAAAGCTTAGTTATCAGGGATAATGAAATGTTTCTTAGAAGAAGAAAAAAAAAGATAGCAGCCCTTCAGTTTGAAAACAAAGAAAAAGAAGGAGACAGGAATTCTTATCTATGTCAAGCTTGAAAAAGGGAAGACTGTCACAAAGAAGAGAAAAGATAGGAGAAAAACTGCTGAACACTTGGAGCTGAGAAGCAAGTTTGATATTCTTTCTGAAGAGGAGATGTCTAGATTTTCTAAGGAGAAAGCAGCTGCTTGGCCTCCAAGGGAAGATGATGTTAGGTAATGGTTCTACTAGTAAAGGTTAGAGGAAGAAGAGATGAGTAGTGGGAGCTGATTTTTTTACTGAAGAGTTCTGAGGCAGCCATTTATTTATCTGTCACCCTTCTAAAGTATACAACATGCTTCAAGGAAACTTTTGACTCTTTTCAAAACAGATAACTACTATCTCCTCTTGGGGATTCACTTGGGAATAAATGACACTTCCAGAAGTTACCTAGAAAATATTACTATAGATTACAAAGTCTAGGGCAGGTAGGTGGCTAAGTGGATAAAGAGCTGGTAAGACCTGGCATCAGATACTAGCTATGTGACCCTGGGTAAGTCACTTAATATCTATTTCCTTAATCACTGGAGGAGGAAATGGTAAACCACTCCAGCACCATTGGCAAGAAAACCCCATAGAGTGTCACAAAAAGTTGGATGCGACCGGACAACAACACATAAGTCTTAATCAAGAAGCCAAAAATTAGGCAGAGCCAAGATGGCAGAGAAAAAGCTGTGATTTGCCCAAGTTCTCCCCGAAGCCCCTCAGAAAACCTTCAGAATAATGCCATAAAACACTTACTGGAGCAGCAGAACCCACTAAAGGACAGGGTGAAATAATTTTCCAGCCAAAGACAACTAAGAAGGTCAGCAGGAAAGGTCTGTCGCACCTGGGTAAGAGTGGTGCACAGTCCAGTGCAAGTTATGCCAGCATAGACCCAGCCCCAGCAAACTAAAAGCAGCAGCTACTTCCAGAGCTCTTAGCCCACAGATCATAAGGGGATTGAACAACTGATCAGGAGATAACAGGGGTCTTTTTGCTAGCATAAACTCTAGACAGGACTCTTTTGCTTTGTCCATACCTGGATTGGGGTTGCAGTCCAGGGCTTGTGGCTGCAGTGGAGCAGGCACCCTCATCATGGTTCCAGGGAAGGAAAGTGATTGTGGTCACTCACAGACCAGAGCACGGGCCAGAAGAGTAGTAAACACCTCTCCTTGGATCACACCACCTTGGAAGAACTAAAACTGACAGGTCCCTAGAAGCATCTTTGAAAATAGCTGCACAAAGCCCTGGACCCTTGGGACACTGTGTCTTCCACCCTAGAAGCAGATTCTTACTTTAACAAAGAGTTAAAAGTCAAGAAATAGGCTTGGGAAATAAGCAAACAACAGAGAAATTTTTTGACTGTATCAAATTACTATGATGAAAAGAAAGCTCAAAACACACGCTCGGAAGAAGATAACTAAGCTAAAGCTCCTATATCCAAAGCGTCCAAGAAAAATATGAATTGGTCTCAGGCCATGGAAGAACTCAAAAAGAATTTTGAAAATCAAGTAAGAGAGATAGAGGAAAAACTGGGAAGAGAAATGAGAGTGATATGAGAAAATCCTAAAAAATTAGTCAACAGCTTGGTAAAGGAGACACAAAAAAATACTGAAGAAAATAACATCTTAAAAACAGAGTGGGTCAAATAGGAAAAAAGGTACAGAAAGCCACTGAGGAGAATGCTTTAAAAAGCACAACTGACCAAATGGAAAAAAAGGCACAAATATTCAGTGAAGAAAAAAATTGCCTGAAAAGGAAAATGGTCAAATAGAAAAGGAGGTCCAAAAGTTCACTGAAGAAAATAATTTCTTAAAAATTAGAATGGAAATGGAATCTAATGAGGAAATGGAAACCAATGACTTTATGAGAAATCAAGAAGCAACAAAACAAAACCAAAAGAATAAAAAAATAGAAGACAATGTGAAGTATTTCATTGGAAAAACAACTGACCTGGAAAATAGATCCAGGAGAGATAATTTAAAAATTATTAGACTACCTGAAAACCACAATCAAAAAAAGAGCCAGACATCATCTTTCAAGAAATTATCAAGGAAACTGCCCTGATATTCTAGAATCAAAAGGTAAAATAGAAATTGAAAGAATTCAGTGATCATCTCCTGAAAGAGATCCCCAAATGAAAACTCCTAGGAATATTATAGCCAAATTCCAGAGCTCCCAAGTCAAGGAGAAAATATTGTAAGCATCCAGAAAGAAAATTAAAATATCCTGGAGCCATAGTCAGGATATCACAAGATTTAGCAGGCTTGGAATATGACATTCTGGAGGTCAAAGAAGCTAAGATTACAACAAGAATCACTCAACAAAACAGGATAATCCTTTGGGGAAAATGGACATTCAATGAAATAGAAGAATTTTAAGCATTCTTGATTAAAAAACCAGAGCTAAATAGAAATTTTGATTTTCAAATGCAACACTCAAGAAAAACATAAAAAGGTAAACAGGAAAGGGAAATCATAAGGCACTTAATAAGGTCAACTGTTTACATCTTTACATGGGAAGATGATACTTGCAACTTATAAGAACCTTCTCATTATTAGGGCAGTTAGAAGGACTATAAATAGAGGGCACAAGTGTGAGATGAATATGAAGGGATGATATCTAAAAAATAAAATTAAGGGGTGAGAAAGGGAATGTACTGGGATACAGGGAAAGGTAGAAGTAGAATGTGGCAGATTATCTCACATAAAAAAGGCAAGAAAAAGCTTTTACAGTAGATGGGAAGAGAAGGGAATTGAGTGAGTAAAACTTACTCTCATCAGAACTGACTCAAAGAGGGAAGAACATACACACTCAATTGGGTATAAAAAAATCCAAGTAGGAGGGAAAGGGGATAAAAGAAGGGGGGGTGATATAAGGGAGGGCAGATTGAGGAAGGGGGTAGTCAGAAGCAAAATAACCTTCAGGAGGGGAAGAGAGAAAAGAGAGAGAGAATAGAATAAATGGGTGGTGGTGGTGGTGAATGGAATGGAGGAAAACACTTTTAGCAATAGTAGCTGTGAAAAATATTTGATAAAGGCCTCATTTTTCAAACATATGGAGAACTGAGTCAAATTTATAAAAATAAGAGCCATTCCCCAACTGATAAGTGATCAAAAGATATGAACAGTTTTCAGATGAAGTAATCAAAGCTATCTATAGCCAATATGAAAAAATATTCTCACTATTGATTAGAGAAATGCAAATTAAAACAATTCTGAGATACTACCTCATACCTATTAGATTGGCTAACAGAACAGAAAAGGTAAATGACAAAGGTTGGAGAGGATGTGGGAAAAATGAGACATTAATGCACTGTTGGTGAAGTTGTGAATTGATTTAACCATTCTGTAGAGCTATTAGGAACTATGCCCAAAGGGCTATAAAACCATGTGTACCCTTTGACCTAGCAATACCACTAGTAGGTCTTTATCCCAAAAGTGAAAAAACAACAAAAAGGAAAAGGACCTATATGTACAAAAAATATTTATAGCAGCTTTTTTTCTGGTGGCAAAGAATTGGAATTTGAGGCAATGCTCATCAATTGGGAAATGGCTGAATAAATTGTAGTATGTGTTTGTGGTAGAATACTATTAAGCTATAAAAAATGATAAGCAGGTTGCTCTCAGAAAAATGTGGAAAGACTTACGTGAGCCTATACAAAATGAAATGTACTGTGTACAAAGTAACAACAATATTGTAAAATGATCAGCTATGAATGGCTTAGCTGTCCTCAGTAATACAATGATCCAAAAACAGTTCTGAAGGACTTAGGATGAAAAATGCTATCCGTCCTCAGAGAAAGAACTGATGGTATCTGAATACAGATTGAAGCATATTTTTTTTACTTTCTTTATTTTTCTTGAGTTTTTTGTCTATGTTTTCTTTCATAACATGACTAGTATGGATGTATTTTGCATGACTATACATGTATAACCTATATTGCTTGCCTTTTCAATGAGAGTGGAGAAGGAAAATTTAGAACTCAAAGTTTTAAAAACAAATGTTAAAATATTTTTTACGTGTAACTGGGGGGAAATTAAATACTATAAATAATTTTTTTTTCTAAAAAAGAAGCCAAATAACTTAGGTGCATAGTTGACATTTTCCCCCCACTGCTGCCCATCAAAGACCAAGGTATGCAGAAGAGAAAAACTCATTGGGAAATGAATAAATAGTTCATTAAGATGTTGTCTGAAAACAAGGTTTTGGTTTCTAGACCATGGCTTACAATATTGGAATGACAACCTTCTGGAGATTACTTAACAAGGGCTAGTAAAAAAAAAAAACAACCACAACAAACAACAACAACAATAATATACATGTATACATACATATAGGATTTCTTCATTGCAAGAAAATCACAGTGTGGAAACTCCCTCTTCCCCATGTGCAGATCAGCAACTCACCTATGACTTATGATCTTAGAGATGCCCAGTACATTTAGAGATTAATTGATACACCCCTGACCATAGAGCTAGTTATGTATCAGAGGCTAGATTTGTTGACTCTAAATCCAGAGCTCTATTCATCACAGTACACACTGCCTGTCAATATTTGCCCAGTATTTTGGAAATCGAAGTTAAAGGGTTTTACACTAAAATGTAAGGGAGAGAGAGAAAACTATGTATATTTACCAAGCTAGATAGTATAAACAGCAACTTCAACGTAGGAAAAATAACAGTTGAGATACTCAGCATTTTATAGGTTATAATAAACAAAAAATGAGCCAGTAATAAAACCCATGGCCTCAGGGGTCTATGCAGAAATGCACAAGGTATATAGGTAGTAAGCAAAAAGTAGTCTGTAGATACCAGAAGGCAAATCTGACCTAATAGGTATCATTAAGACCTGATGGAATGAGGTCCAGAACTGGAATATGGCCGTGGGTGGATGTGCCACATTTAAAAGCAACAGAATAGATAAAAGTGCATGGGAGGGAATGGAAGAGAAGATAATAAGAAGATCTTTATGTGAAGAAATCTGGGAACAGAGGGAAGAAACATGATGGAGGGCATTTGGATGAAGATCAGTAGAGGCAGAAACAGCAATATTGTGATAGAAGTATGCTACAGAAAGAAAATAAATATGGAGTTGAAGAAATAGATCACAAGCTTGGCACAAAAACATGGTACAGTATTTATGGGGAAGGGAACAAGCATTTATGAAGCATCTACTGAGAGCCAAGCACTGTGCTAAGTGTTTGACAAATATCTCATTTGATCCTTACAATAATCCTACAAGGTAAATGCTATTATGATCCTCATTTTACAGTTGAGGAAAATGAGGCAGACAGAGATTAAGTGACTTGTCCACTTATGCAGCTAGTAGGTGCTTGAGTCTGTATTTGAACATAGCTCTTCCTGACTCTGTACCCGGCATTCTATCCCCTGCACCAACTAGATCCTTTTAGATTGATCCAAAAGGTTTTAATTATCCAAACATCTGTTGAATCTATCTGAACAAAGCATCATAGCTTACAATTTCTTGTCTTAATAACAAGTTAATCCTCCAATAGGTTCCAAGGTTAGAGGAACCAACAAGGGGAAATTCTTTTTTGGATCTAGTTCTTATCAACAAGGAGGAACTAATTCCCACTAAATTGGAAATCATCTTGTTGGGGGGAAGGGAACAAGAAACCACTGCATCTTTGATTTTATTATAGAGGAGAGGAAAGTTGGGAATAGCTTGACATGCACCATAAGTTTTGTGAAAGCAGACTTCAAAGTGTTCATAGACAGAAAGGACTGGATCCCAAACATTGAAATCTATAGGGCAAATCAGGTCATAAAGTAAGGGGATCTCTCAGGGATGAAATTCTTTTTTTTTTCTTTTTGGAGGGGGGAAGGTAGGGCAATTGGGGTTAAGTGACTTGCCCAAGGTCACACAGCTAGTTTTGTGTTAAGTGTCTGAGGCTGAATTTGAACTCAGGTCCTCCTGACTCCAGGGCTGGTGCTCTATTAACTGCACTACTTACCTGCCACAGGGATGAAATTCTTAAGACACAAAGAGAAACAACTTCATTAATGAGAAAAGGGGGAAATTATCTAAAGAAGACAATGCTGATGCATAATGGAGTTAAGTTTTCAAAAGACACAACAACAACAACAACAGCCACAATAGCAATAATTGCATGGTGTGGTGGCTAGAAAGGCAGCCTTGAAGCCAGAAGAACCTAGGGTTAAGCCCTACCTCTGAAATGTCCTAGCTCTGTGACCCTTGGCAAGTCCCTTAACCTCTGAGTGTTCTCAGCAACTCTCAAGACTACAAACTGCTGGGAAGGTGCCAATCCATATCAGTAGGCTGAGCTTTCTCATTAGGAAGTCTTAATATCAGTGAAATCCCAAGTCCAGTTCCTATCCCCATCCTAATGTGAACTTACATTCCAATATTTATGTTCAAATTACCCAAAACAAGAGAAAAAGAAAAAAGGTTATTTTTATCAGTCTCTGCAATAGCCTTCAAAATACTAAATTTAAAATAACAGCAGGCTAATGGCTTGCTCCAGGCCTATAGAAACAGACCTAAACTCCATCAAACAAGATGAAAAAATGATCTTTTTATAATAACAGTACCATTTATATAGTACTTTAAAGTTTATGAAATGCTTCTCATGCATCATTTTATTTGAGCCTACAGCAATTCTATTAGGTATATATGAGAGGTATTATTATACACATTTTACAGATGAGGAAATGGAGATGGAGTCTCAGAGAAGTGCCCAGAGCCACAGTTAGTAAGTGGATTCAAACTCAGAATCTCTCCTAGTTCAATACTCTATAGGCTCTACCATGAAAAAATGATAAGATGACAATAACTATTATTATTATTATTTTTAGAAGCCTGTAAAAGCCCAACTCATCATTCTTGTCCATAGGACGGGAGGCTCCATTAAAGTAAGGGAACGGCAACCAACGCAATGTACAGTGAGACTTTGTATACTTTGTGTATATTGTCTAGCAGGTAGTTAAGCAATTAACAAATGATTGTTGACTGATCCATCAATGAACTATCTGGGAAACTGAGACTCTACAGGCTGAGTAAGTTCCTACCTAGTCCTTTATCTCTGGGAAATAATATTCAGTGTGTGTGTGTGTGTGTGTGTGTGTGTGTGTGTGTGTGTGTAGTTTCATTTTTTTCAATTTTATTTTCTTTTTATTCTGAACTTACACATCAAGTAAAACGAACATTTCTGTATACAATGTGGAACAGGAGAGGAGATTGTACATGAAATTTTGATAGGTATTATTTCTTTTAAAGTATGATAAACTGAACATGCCACTTTTAAAGCTGCTGCGCTTGTACGAGATTCCTAGGGGCCTTTTGGCGGGGGGGGGGGGGAGGGGGAGGGGGGACGGGGATCCTCTTCTCCCTCTCCCTCCCTTTTGAATAGTATTCTGGATGAGGAATGTCACCTTCTCTTTCCACAGGAAGCCACCAGCTAAACTATTGGGGCGAGAGTCCTGATTAGTTTGTGCTGTTTTCGCTGTAACAATATAATTACAGCGCTAAATCAACCAGAATCCACTAGACCCAAGCGTGCACAAGTCCTTCACTTCTGGGTCCCGTCACGTGAGAGAGGGAAGGACTGCTCCGCCCACCTCTTGCCTTGGAATAGTCTTCAGAGCAGGAGCAGCCGCTTCCGGGTTCTAAAATGACCAATGCTGACCTAGCCTCAGAGCGCACGCTAGATTCGCTCCACAAAGTTGTGGGACAGTTTTCAGCACCTAGGATGCAGTTCTCTGTTTTAGCTGTCGCTGGGCGGGGAGAAAAGGGGCAAAAGGCGGGGTTGCACATTAACTTAATATTCATGAACTGGTAGGATGGAGGTTGAATACTGATTGCAAATTAGCTGCAGTGTATTTCCAGGAAGGTCAGATTTCTAATATGGAATGTCTCATCAAAATGTACCGCGTAGATACCCAAGTATCCCTGTATCTGGAGAAATTGTGAAAATGTATCCTTTGAAGGACCTCTATTCTGTGGGTTGGGGTAGTTTAGTTGTGTGCTCATCTGGAGGGAGATCAGTTACCGACGTGCCCCTTACGCATTTTTTTTCAGCTTGATACCCACCCAGGTTAGATTTGTGGTGGTAAACTACAAGCCTTTGATATCGACAAGCCTTTGATAACAATTAGGCGTTATATAGACATATATGCATATACATGTACGTACACATAAGTTTGTGTGCACAACGCAATGTATACATATGTATGTGTTATGCGCACCTATATATCATATTTACATAGGAACTTAAGGTTTACAAAGTGATTCAGCAGACAGCTAAGGAGAACTTTGGGGAGCGGTTGACTAGTGTTAGAATGTCGCCAATGCACTAATGACTTATCGATTCTTACGAGAATTTCTAGGCGGGGGAGAGGGGTAGTTCTCAAGGACAGAGAGACTCACAAAACACGTGATATTTGGGGAAGCACTGTGGTGCAGTCTCCAGTGAGGAGTGGAAAGATCTTTGTGAACATACGAGAGCTGTTTGGAGTTATTTATGAAAAATGCGAGGGAAAAAGAAAATAGGAAACTATCTTACAGATGTTAGAAAAGTAGAATAACATTGGTCGGAGAGGAAAAATAAGCTTAAAGTGACAACGTAGCGAAGATGGGTTTTATTTTCCAATTAACAAGAATTGACTTTCTCCCCCTCCCACGCCCAGTGAAAAGCAAAAAAGAAAGCAAAACTCTTGTAACCTATGTAGAGTCAGGCAAAAGAAATTGCGGTACTGGGTTCATCAAAGGCAGGTCAGGAGAATTTCGGGAAATTGCAATTTGCTTACACAGTGCAATCCAAGCAAAGGAATCCTTAGCCTCAGAGAGGCCCCTAGTAGATTAAAAAAAAAGTGTGTAAAGCAAATCTTTCCCACCCATAAAAGCTCTCTTCCAACTCGCGGGGGGCAGATTTCAGAAGGCAATAAAAGCACTTTGTCGGACATACCCCAGGCTTTGGGTTCCTGTGAGAACTTGGAGTCGGGATATCAGATCACCGGAGCGCCAGGTCAGCCCGCCGGAGGGCCGTCAGCACTGAGCATGCGCCGGAGCCCGCACTCCGGGCTCCCTTGGCTACGGCGAGTCCCAGAGCGCCTGCGCGAACGTCCTGGCCCCTGAACTAGTTTTGTTCCGGGAGCCTTCTGCGGGTGAGGGAGCCTCCGAGGTCCCCGGGGCCGGACGCGAGAGCCCGAGCGGAGAGAACGCGAGGCGGAGAGTCCCGGACCCGAGGGAGAGTGAGAGCAAGGAGGGGAGAAGAAGCGCACGCGCGCCGAGGCCAAGGCCATGTCCGGCAACAGCCTCTCCTACAATGAGCAGCTGGCGGGCGGCGAGCCGCCCGAGCTGGGCCAGGAGGCCACCCCCGCCACGTCCCCCTCGGGAGCCTTCGGCCTCTTCAGCAGCGACTTGAAAAAGTGAGGATCCCGGGGAGGGGGCGACGCGTGTGGTCATCCCCATTTTGCGGATGAGGAAACTGAGGCGCATTCCTAGTCTGGTCCTGGGACCGACTTGGCGGCTGTTGGGGCCAGGGGCAGGGAGGAGGGCATGGTCGCGGGGTGGTGGCAATGCTGGGAAGGGTCTGTCAGCCGCTGAGAAGGCTAATTGGGAAGTGTGGGCAGGGTTACAGCTGGAGGGAGGGGGGCTTAGCGCTGGAAGACGCCAGGGAGACCAGCTCCTTCGTTTTGCAGATGAGGAAACTGAGGCCCAGAGATTGTAACGACTTACTTGCCGAGGGTCACACAGCTGGTGTCTGAGGGAAATCTGAACTCAGGTCTTCCTGACTTTCACATCAGGCAATCAGTAAGCTTTTACTAACTCTGACGAGGTGTCTGGCGCGATGTTAAGCTTCACAGATATTATCATCTCAGATTATTTAAGAATTCAAGTGTCCTATTCACTAACTTTCTTCCCCTCCCCCCTTTTCCTTTAATAGAGAAGAAACAGGCCCCGAGAGGGTAACTGATTGACTCAGCCTCCAAGGTGTTAGTAGCAGATCCAGGGTTCCAAACACTGGCTCTTGGTCAGGTCCCTTAGCTTGTCTCTAGGCCGTTTCCTCCAAAGTGAAATGAAGGGGTTGGACACTACGTCCTCTTACCTTAGGCCATTTCAGGCTCTAGATATTTCTGTGGGATTCTGACTCAAAATCCAGAACCCTTGACTCTACCAAAGCTGTTTCAGTTTCAAGGGTTTTAGGGGTATTATGTAGGAAAGTTGTTTTTCAAGGTGTGAGGTTCTTGGTTAATTCCATTTACAAACACATTAAAAAAGACCCAGTCTTAGGAAAATATAATGAGTATGTCTTAAGTTTTTATCTGTTGCTAATTATAGGTGTGTTTTTTTAAGTTTTAAAAAATGTGTGACTGGACTTGGAAAATAGAAGTGGAAAGGAAATATCTTCAGATTCCATTCAGTTTATGATTGCTTAAGTCAGGAGACCAGGGTTTTAGCCTCCACCATTAACTAACTAGCCGTGTGAAGTTAGCCAAGCCTCCTCTTATCTTTGCTGGGCTTCAGTTTCCTCCTCTGTAAAGTGAAGATGTCAGATTTGGTCCCCAAGGGTCCTTTCACCCCTAAGTTCTTGACTTAGTTCAGGGAGGTGGGTGTTTGTCTTTTTTTTTTGTTAAAGGAGTGGCATACTTAAAAGGATTGAAATGACATTTTAAGATAGCTTAAATTTTTTTTTCCTTTTTGGAGGGGGGAAGGTAGGGCAATTGGGTTTAAGTGACTTGCCCAAGATCACAGGGCTAGTTTTGTGTTAAGTGTCTGAAGCTGAATTTGAACTCAGGTCCTCCTGACTGCATGGCCAGTGCTCAGTTCACTGTGCCACCTAGCCTCCCTGTTAGCTTTACATTTTAGTAATTCACATTTGTAGTGCTTTAAAGTTTATGAAATAACTTGTTATGTAACAGTGAGACAGTGAAAATATTATTATTCCCTTTTTACCGAGGAGGAAACAGGCTGGGGGAGGTTCATAGGATCATAGATTTAGAGTTGAAAGAGAGAGCTACCTTAGAAATCACTAAGTCCAACCCCCTCCTTTTATAGATGAGGAAATTTTGGTCTAAGAAATGGTCAAATGCCGATGAACAGTGGTCACACAGCTAGTGTGTTTGAGACAGGATTTGAACTTAGGTCTTCCTGGTCTCAAATCCTCTGTCATAAAACACTACAACATGCTGCCTTGTGATTTTCCCATGGTTGTTCAGCTAGCAAGTATCAGAAGTGACACTTGAATCCAGGTCTCCTGAGTCTAGATCTGCTATTTTTTTCTGTTCTATTTGTGGAAACTATCTTTTTTAAAAAAAGTTATTTATAGTTTTCATCTTGCACTTTTATAAGATTTTGGGTTCTAAATTTTTCTCCCCTCCCTCCATTCTCCCTTCCCCAAGACAGTATGCAATCTGATATAAGCTATACATGTATGATCATATTAAACATATTTCATGGAAACTATCTTGCAGTTCTTTTGCATAACTTTTAACTTGGCTCTTTGTCAAGCATAGAAGACATTAAGGACATATTTGACTGGTGTCAGTAAGTATTTTATTAAGCAATTAGTATGTGCCAGGCGTTGCGCTAAGTACTGAGGATATGGGGAAAGTCAGGTCCTCATGAAATTAATATAAGAACCCATAGGAAAGCCTTCTGAACTTTGGGTAGATCCTTTGTAAAGGATTTATAGACATAAAGACAAAAATCAGATTGGATGAAAAGTGTAGGCATTGTGATCTATGTGTGCTATTAGAAAGAGTATCTTTACTGTACTACTGGGCTACTGGGATCTGGTGAGATTTCATATTCATGGAAGTGTTGAAACAGGCACTATACCACCTAACACAGTATGAGGCATATATTAAGACTTTAATAAATATTTATTGGATAGAATTAAGGGGTTGTTATGGTGGTTGAGAGGTTGATCATTTGCAAATGTCAGAAACTTAGTTGTGGGGCTGAAGTTTACTATTAAAAAAACTTAAAAAAAAACTAGTGAACAAAAAAAAAAACAAACCCAAAACATTTCCACACACAGAATAGAACAGAAAAAGGATTACATAGGAAAATTCTGATCTTTTATATACATCTTGGTTTTTAAAGAAAGTATATTATAAATTCAACTTGTTTCTTTCTTGTAAAGCTGTCCTGCTTGTCTGTTTCCTTCTGAACTTTATTCTGTTCTCTTCTGAGCATTTAAAAAAATGCTTCAGTGACTTTTTTCTTTTCTGTTTTGTAATTCAGTCCCTAAACTCTCTTTCTTCCCCTCCAAAAAAAAAAGAAAAGAAAATAAAAGAAAGAAAACCATAATCCTTGTAATTGGTTTAATCAAGCAAGACAGATTCAATATTGAGTCCATCACTCCACTGTTAAATGAATAGCATGCCTCCTTTCCTTATTAGTCCTCTGGAATCATGACTGGTCCCTAAATTGATCAAGTTCCTAAGTCTTTCAAGATCATTTTTTTCTTTACACTATTGTAATTACTATATAAGTTGTTCTGCTGATTTTGTCCACATAACTCTATATGATTTCATACAAGTCTTCCCAGGTTTCTCTGAATAAATACTTTTTTTCATTGCTCGTATCAAAATTATTCAGTGAGGTTCTGATTTGTGCTTGTGATGAATAATATTATGGAGTGGTCATGTTATTCCAGTTCTCACTGGATGTTTACATTGGGCTGGAAGCTACTTCCAATACTTTATGTAATTAAAAAATTTGAATATCATGAATTTGAATACATGTAACCACTTCATAGGATTCATTATTCTATGTAATGAAGACCTAACTACATTTTATTTGTAGACTATAATTTGTTCAACAATTCCCAATTAATGGACAGGTAGTTTTCTTCTAATGAAATAGAGGATAAATATATTTTATAATTATATTTAAGCATTAAGCAGATAATGCTTTTAGTACCCTGTTGAAGCACTTTTTAAAGTGATTTATAAAGAGATATCTTTTTCTTTGCCCTCCTTATGCCTATGGTGAAAAAATACATTTGAATAATATTAAAATTACAAAAATTTAGTTCAGTGTCTTAATTTGGGGTAGGTGAACTTTATTTAATTGTTTTTTTTTTTTGAGGGCAGTTGGGGTTAAGTGACTTGCCCAAGGTCACATGGCTATTTTTTGTGTTAAGTGTCTGAGGCTGGATCTGAACCCAGGTCCTCCTGACTCCAGGGCTGGTGCATTTCACTGCACCACCTAGCCTCCCTGAGTATGTGAACTTTAAAAAAAATTTTTTGATAGCTATTTTAGCATGATTTATTTCCTTTATAATCTTATATATTTTATTTTATTAATTTAAAAACATTCTGAGGCATCCAAATACTCCACTAGACTGCCAGAGGGGTCCATGACACAAAAAAAGGTTAAGAAACCCTGATTTAGTTGTTTTTTTCATGAGTTTGTAGCAGTATCACCAAGTGCCTAAGTTAGTGATTTTAGGCAAATGTTATTTTTCTTTTACTAGTGGTTCACATACTACTATGATTCCTTAATGCATAAAAACTACCTTAACCTCTTTTTCTTCCCCTTGTGTAGCAACTTCCATCTTGCTGGGTAGGGCCAGTCTGCTTTGGGAAGTCCCTGGCCAGGGTGACCTATATGTGGTTTTGAAGGAATAGTATAAGACAAATTTTAAGTGTTTTATGGAAACATGGATCATAGAATTTAGAGTTAGGAGAGAGTCTGAACCAACCCTTTCATTTTCCAAATGGTGATGGGGAGTCTCTGGGAGTTTATGACTTGCCCGAAGTCATGAAGGTGGTAAATAGAACAGGATGTGAATTTTGACTCAGTCACTGTCAACCTTCTTTTCATTGAATTCTGCCTTAGTGGAATTTTTGTTAGAGAATGCTTTAAAACACAATAGAACAAAAATTACTTTGGCCATGGTTCATAGTAGTCCATTCTGAAGAGAATAGGAAATGATTGGTTCCTGACCACTCTGTGTACAGTTCATGTGAGGGCAGTAAGGAGGTGAACACCTGTTCTTGATAAGGCTCTTACTTTTTTTCCTGCTTCCATGTGCCCTAAGGATATAAATTTCTTGATTCTGACCTTTCGACTCTCTTCCATTCCTGTTTTAAAAATTAAAAAAAAATTGTTTTAGGCTTAAAATACTATATTCTCTTCTCAGAGCTTTTTAATGACATGTTTTCCTAGGTTAATGTTTTTCTTTTTCTTTTTTCCTTTTTGGAGGGGGAAGGCAGGGCTATTGGGGTTAAGTGACTTGCCCAAGGTCACACACTAGCAAGTGTTAAATATTTGAGGTCAGATTTGAACTCTGATCCTCCTGACTCCAGAGCCAGTGCTCTATATACTGAGCTACCTAGCTGCCCCTAGGTTAATGTTTTTAATGACATTTTTTCCTGGGTTAAAATTTCTTTTTATTTTTCTGCCTGGTTTTCTATTTCATTAGGAGGGAATTAGGGAGAGAATACTGACAGTTTTCGAGAAGCAGATCTTAAATTTCACAATTTCATTTCTCAGCACTATAAATTAGATGTTTTCAAGTTTTGGGTGTATTAATCTTACAATGCTTTCTCAACTTTTTTTTTTTTTGGTGAATGCCCATAGTTTTCTGTTATTCTCCCTTATAATGTTTTCCAAGTGAACCAACATTGCCTTTGGCAACCATATTCCTTATCACAATGAAGATTAGATGTTTACTTGTTCTGGCAGTTTGAGGTTCTTTTAACCTCTTTGTTTTGGTGACTGTTTTGCTTGGTCTGACTTCTTCAAGAAATGGTGATTGTCAGGGTCTTTTGTTCTTTTCTCATTTTCAGAGGCAGCTTTTTTTTTTTTTTTTTTAGATTCGGTTGGAGCTGCTGTAGTTGTATTGTACATTGTTGTTTTCTCATTGTTATTCTTATATCACATTTGCTGTAACCTTTACTGTTGTTTTCTCATTGTTATTCTTTCTTATCATATCACATTTATTGTGACCTTTTCTTTAACCAGTGGGGGATTTGGCTACCTGTATATAGCAGATTCTGAAATGACTATTATACCTATGATCAGTTATCTATTAAGGTGTAGTCAGTGCTTCAACAGATCCATGAGCTCATTTGTATGGGTATTCCTGTTATCTGTCCTCTCCTTCTTAACCTGTGCAAACCCTTTTTTATGTCCTCCCACAAATTTTCTTTTTTTTCCTCTTATTTTCTCAGTTACTTGTAACATTTTAACATTGTTTTAAAACAAGTTTGAGTCCCAGATTCTCTCCCTCCCTTTGTCCCTTCATCCCTCCTTGAAAAGGCAAGCAATTTGCAGTCATGTGCAATCATGCAAAATATTTCCACATTAGCCATGTTGCAAAATAAAACAAAGATCAAAAAACCAATTAAGTAAAAGTATGCTTCAGTATGCATTCAAGCTCCCATTAATTCTTTCTCTGTAGGTGGATAGCATTTTTCATCCTAAGTCTTTTGGAATTGTCTTAGATAATTGTTGAGAATGGTAAGTCATTCACAGTTGATCATTGTACAGTATTGCTATTACTGTGTACAGTGTTCCCTTGGTTCTGCTCATTTCACTTTGTATCACTTCATGTAAATCTTCCCAGATTTTTTTGAAAGCATCCTGCTCATCATTTTTTAGTATTACCATCACAGTATTCCATCACAGTCATATACCACAGTTGTTCAGTCATTCCCCAACTGATGGGCATCCCCAATGTTTCCATTTCTCTTTCACTACTAAAAGGACTGCCATAACTATTGTTGTATACGTTTAGGTCCTTTTCTTTTTTCTTTGATCTCTTTGGAGTATAGACCTAGTAGTGGTATTACTTGATCAAAGGATAGGTATGATTTTATAGCCCATAGCTCCAAGTTGCTCTCCAGAATGGTTGGATCAGTACTTTAGTATCCTTATTTTTCCCATTAGTATCCTTATTTCCCCCCCCCCCCAACATTTGTCATTTTCCTTTCCTGTCATATTAGGAATCTGGCTGTGAGGTGGTACCCCAGAGTTGTTTTAATTTGCATTTCTGTAGTCAGTAGTGATCTAGAGAATTTTTTCATATGTCTTTAGATAGCTTTGATTACTTTCTCTGAAAACTGCCTGTTCATATCTCTTGACCATTTATCAATTGAGGAATGACTCATTCTTATAAATTTATCAAATCTATACATTTGAGAAATGAGGTCCTTATTAGAGAAATTTGCTGTAAAAATATTTTCTGCTTTTCTTGCAGTCTTGGCTGCTTTGGCTTTGTTTATACAAAACCCTTTTTATTTGATATAGTCAGAACGATCCATTTTATAACCTGTAATGTTCTCTGTTGTTTGGTCATAAATTCTTCCCTTATCCATAGATCTAACAGGTAAAATATTCCATGCTCTACTAATTTACTTATATCACCCTTTATGTCTAAATCATGTACCCATTTTGATTTCATCTTGGTATACAGTATGAGATGTTGATCTATACCTAGTTTCTGCTAAACACCTTTCCAGTTTTCGGATAGTGATTTCTTGTTCCAAAATCTTGGATCTTTGGGTTTGTCAGACATTGGATTACTATGGTCACTTACTACTGTGTATATTGTACCTAATCTATTTCACTGCTCCACCACTCTTTTTCTTAGCCAGTACCAGATTGCTTTCATGATTACTATTTTGTAATACAGTTTGAGATCTGGTACTGCAGAGCTACCTTCCTTTTGTTTAAATTTTTATTTTTACGTAGGGAAAAATCAAATATACATTTAACCCAGTTTGGTTGCAAGTTACTTAGCTTTTGCCTTTTCCAGCTTGGCAATACAAGCCACTGATTTTGGACCCAGAACATTGCTACCCAGTGACGACTGATCTCATCACATCTGTCGTTATAATTGGTTTTGATGTCTTCCACCAGCTTAGCCAGGGCTCCCTTATCTTCAGGGTTAATCTGTGTGAAGGCAATGCTCATGCAGGTCTTTTTGTGAACTAAGCAACCAAGTCTTGCTTTACCTTTGATAATACAGTAAGGAGCCCCCAATTTTCGGCACAAGGCAGGTAGGAAGACCACTAGCTCAATGGGGTCCTTATCATGTGCAGTCACTACCAACTGTGCTTTCTTGTTTTCTACCAGGGTAGTAACAGTGTTAACACCTACTCTGAGAACAGGTGGTCTCTTAGTGGGGACCTCTCTGTTGCCTGCAGCCTTTTGTTCAGCCCGAGCCAGCAGCCTTTGCTTCTTGTCTTGCTTTGTCTCTGGTCTATACTTGTGAGCCAGTTTAAGCAGTTGAGTAGCTGTCTGATGATCCAAAGCCTGGGTGAACTGGTTAATTGCTGGTGGAACCTTCAAATGCATATAAAGGATAGATCTTTGACACTGCAGTCTCATGTACCGAGTCCATTTGACAAATAGAGTAAGGTCCCTTCTGGGCTGGATGTCCTGACCAATGCCAAAGTTCTTGGGACGCTTCTCAAACAAAGGATTGACCACTTTCTTGGCCTCCTGCTTCTTTACTACAGCAGGGGTCTGAGCCACCTTCTTCCCCTTGGCCTTTTTCCCTTTTGACATCTTGGCCGGCTGAAAGAGAAAGGAAAAGAGAGCTTCCTTCCTTTACATTTCATTGATTCCCTTGATATTCTTGACCTTTTGTTATTTTTTGAGCTCTGTAAAATATTTTTTTTTGGTAATTTGATATGGCATTGAATAAGTAAATTACTTTACATAGAATTGTCATTTTTATTATATTAGCTTGGCCTACCCATGGATAATGAGTATTTCTCCAGTTATTTAGATCTAACTTTATTTGTACCTAAAGTGTTTTGTTATTATGTTCATATACTTCCTGGGCTTGTCTTGGCAGGTAGACACTCAGGTATTTTATATTGTCTGCAGTTATTTTAACTGGAATTTCTCTTTCTTTTTTCCTCCTGGACTTTCTTGGTAACATATAAAAATGATGATTTATGTGGATTTATTGTATATCCTACAACTTTGCAGAAGTTAATTATTACTTTGTTAATTATTTCAACTAATTTTTTAGTTGATTCTTGAGAAATCTTTAAGTATACCATTATAACCTTTCATAAATTTTCCATAGAGGATTTTACTCATCTTCCCCTATTCTCTCTCTCTCTCTCTCTGTCTCTCTCTCTCTCTCTCTGTCTCTCTCTCTCTGTCTCTCTCTCTCTTTGGTTTTGATTTGTTGTTTTTGGAGACAGTTGGAGTTAAGTTACTTGCCCAGAGTCCACCCAGCTAGTAAGTGCCTGAGAATGTGTCTGAACTCAGCTTCTCCTGACTTCAGCAGTCCTATCTGCTGCACCACTTAATTGCCCCCCCCCCTTTTTTGCCTCCCCTCCTCTCTTGCCTCATGTACTTGAAACCTTTCTCTAGGTCTTTTATCATTCAGTGAGTATTCCTCTAATACTTGAGCCAACTAGTGTTCACTATCCCTTGTTCTTTTTCTATCACCAGCTTATTTTCTTCTAATTATGTATTTCTTGGATAATGTGTTTTATACTACTAACTGCACACAAATCATCATTGGTAATATATATTGGAGCTCACTTATGCTAACCATGTATCTTTTCATTGCTTTTTGGGTTCCTTGCAATTATGATTCGTCAGAGATTATGTTGTTCTGTGATACGCAGCCTTATAGCATCTCTTGACTAAAGTTAGCGTTAAAAAGATGGGATCTTGAGTGGGGCATCTGTATTGTGTACTTTTTTTTCCCATTAAATTTTGGACCCATTTTCAAGATGCACTTGTCTTTCTCTCTCTCTAGCCTGTACATCCATCTCTCTAATGACACACTGTAGATATACTGTAACCTGTCTATCTTTCTACTGATATACTCCCTTTATTGGTTGTACTTCTAACTTTAGTCCATTTTTTAGATTAATTGTGTCAAAACCGAGAAGAAATAGGGCCATTAAACTATACATAAGTATCTCTGCTGGCTGCTTGTTGACTTAGAAAACCACGTTATTAACCTTATTTCTGTTCCATTGTATTTTTGTTTATTGGATCCTGTTTTAGACTGCTTGTTTGACACCTCTAGTCTAGATAATAGGCATTTATCCATTTACAAACTCTTGGGGATTGTTAGTCAGATCTCTTGTTAGCTTGTGATTGTCCCTGAGTACTGTGCAATCACATAGCTTGTAGGTAGGTGCTTAGTAAACATTTTTTGAATGAGTGAATCTCAGTATACAACATGGGACTATATCTTCTTTCTAAATTTCTTTAGCTTCCATGCTTTATCACCTATAACTTAATGCTTCCTTTTCAGTTCTGGAAGGATGTAGAAATACCTTAGTCCATAAATATACAGTGAATGATTTTAAAAAATACAAAATAGGAAGCTTGAGGTCTTCTTAAATTTTTAATTCCTGTCCTTTCACATTGTTGACAGACTTACTGTTTTGTATGACTGTTGACTTGAAGGGGACAACAAAATTGCCACACTAGGAAAAGGAACTATGGGATATTTGTTTAGATTCTGCTTATTTCACTTTATATAGAAAAGAAATGTGTATCTACTTACAGATATCTTCTCAGTTCTTTTATTGTGGTAATAATAGACTTTTCTTTCTCTTCCCTTTTGTTTGGTATTTTCCCATTATTTTAGTACCTTAATTCTTTCATAGTAATTACCTTCTGTTCTGCTTCTGTTTACAATTGGTCTGGTTCACATCCTTCTTTTGATTTCATTTGTTAAAATGCCATTTCTGTTTTTTTCATCGTATTGGAAACTAATGGTGGGAGAGTCCAAAAGTGATGGTTCCACTATCATCAGTTAAAAAAAATTATTAGAGAAACACTGGCAGATGTGCTTCATTTTTTACCTCTTGTTTTTCCAATTGGATCTGTAAATACTGTTGGCATATTTTGATTTAGTTGAGTTTCATACCAAACTTTCTTCAGTTTTTTCTTCCTCGACTGTTTTTGCTTGTGGGGCAATACCCCTAAAATCTTCCACAATCCTCCTCTATAGCATTTTGCAAAAATGTTTATATTCTGAATTGGCACTGCCTTTTGCAACCATTTCTTCCCTCTTGGCTAGCTAATGCTGGATAAGATGAGGTTTTTGGTTTTCTTCTGTGACAATTGCTTTATGTTGGTTAAACTTCTATACGAAATGTTGATAATTTTAGTTATAGTCCCGTTTTTCAGTGTCACTAGTTTGTTTAAATATGTCAGATTGGAATTCCGATCTTTGTACAGAGACATCTTCTAGTTATATGTAGGCTATCTTAGGTCAACCTTCTTATTTCACAAATGAGGAAACTGTACTACGGGAAATAATTTGCCCCAGGTTATTCAGGTAACAAGGGGCAGAGCCAGATTTTGAATCCAGATTCTGTGACTCCAGATACAGGGTGTATTGCAGTGTGCCTTGCTGCCTCTCCAGTTTTGAAGACAAAATTATCTTTATTTTAAAGGCTGCGCTTCCAGTATCTAGTATGAAGCTTCAGGAGGAGGATTTCAGAAAGTGTACTGCATTGTCTAGTGCTAAACATTGCACACGCAAGTTGAAATTGATTGTATCTTGAAAGAAAACAGATAATTACTAATAGGAGAATAATCTGCAAATTAGCTTTCTCTATTCAGATCAAAGCAGAGGTCAAAATAAACTAAACCAGACGAAAGCATAATGATGAGAGGACAGTGGGAGCGATTTCTTTGTTTTTATGCTGTCGACAATGTGCCATGTATAGAAAGAGAAAACAGTATAAGTTTGACAGGAATGAAAGAAATGGGAAAAAAATTTCATATAACTCTTAAAGAGCAGCAAAAATATTTTTGCTTCTCTTTGTATCCTCAGCACTTAACACACTACCTGGCATATAGTAAATACTTAATAAAATTGCTTGTTGACCAATTGTCTTCTAGGAGAGCATTAAGTGTACTTAAATTCGGCTTTTCAGCATTTAAAAATTACAGCCTTTGTGTCCTACTACTTTTGAGTAGAAAAGTAGTTATGTCTTAAATTTTGCTGCCATGGATTATAGTTTTGGAACAAAATGATGTGATAACTGTGGACATAGCATGATACAGAGCAGCTATTCATGACTGCCACTTAATAGATGTGTAGCATTAAGATATTTATTGAAAATAATGCCTTTCCCTTTGTAAGATATAGAGATTAAACAAGTTGATCTCTAGGGGCTCTTGTAGCTTTAACATACTGTATGAATAAGTGAGACAGGACTCCTTTCATATTTGAGAAAACTAGCCTGGAGGGCATCTTTTCCCCTCTCCCCAATAACTTAATTCATCCAGATTTTGGGAGACTGAGGAAACCCCTAACATAGCCTCATAGCTGATTATCTCCATTGTTGTGGTTTCTTGGGTAGCTCACTGTGCCCTTGGGAACAAGAATTGGAATGTGTGAGATAATAGGGCAGGTCTTCCCTTTTTTCCAGCTAATCATCATAGTTTGTGCACAGCTAGAGTTGGTTTGCACACTTGAAGTTGTTCTCTTGGTTATTGCCTCTTTTTTTTATCCAGTTACATGTAGAAACAATTTTTAACATTTTTTTTTTTGAGTGGGGAAGGCAAGGCAATTGGGATTAAGTGACTTGCCCAAGGTCACAGCCAATTGTCAAGTGTCTGAGGCTGGATTTGAACTCAGGTCCTCTTGACTCTAGGGCCATTGCTCTATTAACTATGCCATTTAGCTGCTCCAATTTTTAACATTAAAAAAATTTGAGTTCCAAATTTTTCCCATCTCTTACTTTCCTCCCCCCTTTTTGAGAAGATAAGCAGTTTGATATAGATTATACACATGCAGTCCTGCAAAATTTCTACATTAGCTATGTTGCAAAAGAAGACACAGATAAAAAAACCCAAAGAATAATAGAGTAAAAAAATGCTTTAATCTGTATTCAGACTTCATTAGTTCTTCCTCTGAAGGTAGATAGCATTTTTCATCATAATTCCTTTGGAATTGTCTTAGATTGTTGAGAATAGCTAAGTCATCCATAGTTGATCATCGTTTGATCATCGTGCAGGATTGCTGCTACTGTGTCCAGTGTTCTCTTGGTTCTTTTAATTACAGCAGTTCATGTAAGTCTTCCCAAGTTTTTCTGAAAACCTCCTGCTCATCATTTCTTAGTATTTGTGCAATAGTATTCTAGCACAGTCATATACTACAACTTGCCTTTCTCTTCCTGTTTTACATCTCTAATTACTGTGCAATCACATAGCTTGTAGGTAGGTGCTTAGTAAACATTTTTTGAATGAGTGAATCTCAGTTTCCAACATGGGACTATATCTTCTTTCTAAATTTCTTTAGCTTCCATGCTTTATCACCTATAACTTAATGCTTCCTTTTCAGTTCTGGAAGGATGTAGAAGTACCTTAGTCCATAAATATACAGTGAATGATTTTAAAAAATACAAAATAGGAAGCTTGAGGTCTTCTTAAATTTTTCATTCCTATCCTTTCACATTGTTGACAGACTTACTGTTTTGTATGACTATGTTGACTTGAAGGGGACAGTATATATGCTTACAGCTATTAGATTTCTATACTCACCTCAGTTACTATTATGGTTAGGATTAGCAGAATCTATGGCAGAATCTTTTCCATAGTACAAAATCTAAGTAATTGAAATCCTATAAAGTATATGCTTCTATATGATGATTTTGAACAAGTAGTTGATATTCAACCAACATTTTTATAAATTCTTTTTTTTGACAACTCTTTTGTTTTGAAGGTCTTTTGATTTCTAAGATATTTGGCAAATATATTCTTTTTTTTCCTTTTTTTTTTTTGGAGGGGGGAAGGCAGGGCAGTTGGCGTTAAGTGACTTGCCCAAGGTCACATGGCTAGTAAGTGTTAAGTGTCTGAGGTCAGATTTGAACTCGGGTCCACCTGACTCCAGGGCTGGTGCTCTATTCACTGTGCCATCTAGCTGCCCCAGCAAATATATTCTTAATAGCTTTTGTTAGGTGTACTCCATCTCTGGTTAAGAATTGCTTTTCCTTGTATTTTAAGTTGTGAACTCTTAAGTCCAAATTTCATGTTTAGGTACCACCTTGTTAGCCAGTAGTTTAGTTCCCAAATCAGTCAGTATTCTTTACCACCAATGGATAACTGAGTACCCCTTTAGTTTTTGTAATCTTTGACACAAGATTCTTTAGGTTCCCGTGGGCAGTATCATTTCTACCTATGCTAATGCCCCAGAAGTGTGAAGTAGTCATCCATTTTTGAAGTCTTGTGATGTGCTCTATTATCTCTTAGATACATGTACCAGGAAGGCAATAGATCTTATTTTTGGTATACAGTTAAGAAATCAAGCTAAAGTGGAGGTGAAGAGGGGGGCTTGTTTCCATCCCACCCTTATGTATATATTAATGATAGTAATAGTTATGTTGTACTTTTTTTACACTACAAACTCCTCTGCTATTTCCTCATGGTGTGGTGAGCTGGCTTTGCCAGGAGTACACAAGCTCTGACTGGTTTGAAAAGGCTTCAGATACAAGCCTGTGAGAGACTACAGGTCTGTCATATGAGGACTATATTCAAAGAGGCTCATCACTAAGCTTTTTTTTTTTCCATTTTAAACAAATACTTTATTAACTTCTGTTTTACATCATTCATTTCTGCCAGATTTTGAGTTACAATCATTTTCCCCCCATTATTCCCCTACCCAACCTCCCAGAATAGCAGTCCCACAAGATATAGCTTCCTCCAATCTGCTCTCTCCCATACCTTCTCCCATACCCCCTTCGACTTTTCCATTAGAGGAAGATGAATCTTTGTGTCCCAATGCCTGCACATCTTATCTCCCAATTACAAGCAAAAGAGTATTAATAATAGTATTTATATATATTTGAAACATTTAATGTTAAGACCTCGAATTTCAGATCCATTTCCTTCCTCCCTTGTCACCCATTCCCTCTGGGGAGATAAGTAATTCAGTATATGTTGTACATGTCTAGCTATGCAAAACATTATCATAGTAGATATATTGAACAAGGCTGCTTATAATTCCCTCCCACTCATCCCACCCCCCACCTGGTCGATTCCCTACATGATCCTGTCCCTCTTCTATAGTGGGTACTTCCAACCTCCCCTCACCCCAAGGATGCCCTCCCATCCATCATCCCTCCTCTCATCCCCCTTCCCCCTATCCTGCTGCAGGTTGAGATATCCCATTTAGTATGTATGTCATTTTCTCCCTGAACCAAATTCAATGTGAATGTGGTTTTGCCTTTTTAGCCTTCCTTATTCTCCCCCTCCTTTGCAACCACTTCCCCTACATGAGATAGTTTACCCTACCATGTCTCTCCCCATCTCCTCTTGCCACTTTCCTCTCTCACCTCATAATTTCATCCCTTGAGTACTCTCCCTTCCCAACAAAATCAACCTATGCCCTCTATCCATATATAACTGTAGCCATATACACACACATTCACATATGTATTCATATGACCACACCCCTTCTTCCATTATTTTCATAGTGAGAAAGATATCATCAGTCACAGTTATTGCTTTTCCATATAGGAATGTAAATAGTTCAACTTTGATAAGTTCCTTTTGATTTCTTTTCCCTGATTACCTTCTCAGGCATCTCTTACTTCTTGCGTCTGGATGTCAAATTTTCTATTCAACTCTGGTTTTTTCCTCAAGAATGCTTGAAAGTCCTCTATTCCACTGAATGACCATATTTTCCCCTGAAACAAAATACTCAGTTTTGCTGGGTAGGTCACCCTTGGGTTCATTCCCAGTTCTTTTGCCCTCTGGAATATCATATTCCATGCCCTTCGATCCCTCAGTGTAGAAGCTGCCAGGTCCTGGGCTATTCTGATTGTGTTTCCACAATATTGAAATTGTTTCTTCCTGGCCGCTTGTAGTATTTTCTCCTTGATCTGGGGATTCTGGAACCTGGCTATAATATTTCTGGGAGTTTTCTTTTTGGGATCTTTTCAGGAGGTGATCTGTGGATTCTTTCAACCTCTATTTTGCCCTCTGGATCTAAAACATCAGGGCAGTTTTCCTTGAGAATTTCTTGAAGGGTGATTTCTAGGTTCTTTCTTTGATCATGGCTTTCAGGTAGTCCAATAATTTTTAAATTGTCTCTCCTGGATCTATTTTCCAGGTCAGTGGTTTTTCCCATGAGATATTTCACATTGCCTTCTAATCTTTCATTTGTTTGGATCTGCTTAACAGCATCTTGATTTCTCATAAAGTCATTAGCTTCCATTTGCTCCAGTCTAACTCTGAAGGAATGAATCTCCTCAGTGAACTTTTGAGATTCTTTTTCCATCTGGCAAATTCGACTTTTTAAGGCATTCTTCTCCTCATTGCCCTTTTGGGCCTCCTTTGCCATTTGAGTTAGTCTATTTTTTAAGGTGTTGTTTTCCTCAGTCAGGCTGTTGACCCTCATTTCATACTTTTCCTGCATCCTTCTCATTTCTCTTTCTAATTTTTCCTCCACTTCTCTTATTTGATTTTTAAAGTCCTTCTTAAGGTCCTCTATGGCCTGCAACCCACTCATGTTTTCCCCTGGGGCTTTTGGAGCAGGACTTCTGACCTCACAGTCCTTTTCCCGCTCTATGCCCCCAAAATAGGAGTCTAGGGTTGCATTTTTCTGTTTCCTTTGCCTTGGCATGTTGCCACTTAATTGCTTGACTTTTGGGCTTGTTGCCACACTATGGCTTTAAGGCCAGATAGAGGAATTTTCGTCCCGAACGTGTGGGGGGCAACTTCCGTTTCTGGCAAGCTGTAAACCCACCCACAACTTCCACCCTAGATCACAATCCAGATCCAGGGAGGTTAAAGCAAGAGCGATTACCCCCCAAGACTGATCGCTGGATCTCCCCACGATTTGTAGGCTGGGAGCCGGAAATGCCTCTGAAAACTACAAAATGGCGTGTCTCCTCAGTGGCTTCTAGCCCCCAGGGGAGGGAGCTGACGCATTCCCCAAATACAGGTCCCAAAGTCCATAGGACACCAACCTCTTACTTTGTCCTAGGCAAGTCTATGTTGATAATTCTGGAATCTCCACAGTTCCTGGTGTTCTGGGGTTCCTCTAGCCGGCTGCTGGCCCTGCCGCCCTGGGGCTAAAACCTCACGTGGACCTGGGCTCGGCTCGGCTCCTGCGCTCTGTGCGCTGCTGGCTCCCAGACCACTGTGCTGGTCCTTCCTGCAGGGTGCTGGGCTGTCCTCAGCGGGAGGTTAGCTTCTCTGTGTCGTTCTGTGGGTGCTGGGGCTCCAGAAGTTTTTCAGAGTCCTTTTTTACATAGTTTGTGGAGAATCTGGGGGCAGAGAGGCTTGGACGAGCTGTTTCTACTCCGCCATCTTGGCTCCGCCCCCATCACTAAGCTTTAAACATTTTTTTGACCACAGAAACTCTGGAGAAGATCAAGTCAAAGAGGAGTTTCATTCTTTGTTGATGGAGAGAGCATTTGTTGACAAAACCACATGTTCTTGAGTTATTGAAGTATTATGTAAAGCACTTTTAAAAAGTGCTTTTCTTACAGCAGTCCTTCAGGTAGTCAATGCAGTGTAATTATTTTTATTTTACAGCTGAGGAAACTGAGACCAAGATAGATTAAAGGACATATTTATGGTCAAACAGCTAGTAAATGTTAGAGTCAGAATTCACACTCAGATCTCCTGACTCTAAATCTGTTTTAAATCAGTCTCTTTCCTTTAAGATTTTAAGTTAATATTTTATTGATGCCTTTTGTTTTTATAACAGTCATTTTCAGGTTGCAAGAAAGAAAAACAATTACCCGTATCTGTGACCATATCTATTAGATTATGAAGCATTTTGCACCCTGAGCTTCCCTAAGAAAAGGAAGTCTCATTTCCTCTTATCTTTTCCAGCACTAAAATTGGTTATTACGATTGCATGGTGTTAGATTTTGTTTCAGTGTTCTTTTTTTTGTCCACATGATTATAGTTCCTTCAAGACTAGTATTATTTCCAAATATATAATGGTATGTGAGCAATGAACTTAGAGAAAAAGGAGCTTCATATATTTTATGCAGATTGCATTCTCATTTTAAGCTGTGAAAAGTTCTTTCTGTTCATGAAATAATAGAACATTTTTAGTGACTCTAATTTGTTCTTCATAAGTCAATAATAAAGAAAAGAGTCAGTGATCCTCTGAGATGAACAGAAACAAAGCAGCATTTATTGGAACTTGAGCTGCCATTTTTCTGATCTGCTTTTTCCTGTGCATAAAATAAAACTTACCTTTGTAAAAGGCCACTTACCCAAGGAAAGGATAGCTGGTTTAACAAGAAAATGCCAATTTCAAGTACAGTAGAGTCATATTATAGTAGCTTATTATTTCATGGATTCGGATGTACTTCATATCAGATCATGTCCTTGAAAACATAGATGTGCTTACCTTCCTTCTGTACCTTAATCTTTTAGATAAATATTAATTCTCCCTCACACCCAAAGTAAAAGGTTATGTCATTAAATTAACAGTCATTTATTAAGCATTTACTATGTGGCAGGCATTATGGTAAGTGATGGGGATAAAAAAATCGTTAATATACATTTATTAAATGTTTACTATGTGACAGATACTGTGCTAAACTAGGAATACTAAGAAAGGCAAAAGACAGTTGCTGTTCGTGAGAACCTTGTAATCTAGTGGGGGAATACAGCATAAAGAGAGAAGGAGGAGGGAAGGTCCCTGGCACTGAGACATGATGAAGTCCAGAGGAGAGCAGCCAGGTGGGAAATGATGAGCTGGCTGCCCTCCCTAAAAGAGGCTCTGAAGTTCTCCACTCTCTACCCTCTCCAGTCAAAACAAAATTAGTCCTTGCCTTCAAGAAACTTGCCTTCTCTTGTGGGAGACAATACATATACATATGTTAACAGGTACAAAATAAGTAACAAGGTAATTTTGAGGGGAAGGTTTGGTGATACTTTAATTAAGCTCTCAAGAAAGCAAGGAAGAATTCTAAAAGGTAGAGATGAGGGAGTGAATTGTAGATATGGAGATTAGAGATGAAGTGTCATGTGAAGTATGGTAGACAGGCTAGTCCTACACTTTAGAGTGTAGAAGGGAGATCATTGGAAAGATTGGAAAGCTGGGTTGGGGCTGAGTTGTAATAGGGAGCCACTGGAGTTTATTGACCAGGGGAGTGACATTTTCAGACTTGTGGAAAATCATTTTTGCATGTGTGTGGAAGATGGAATAGAGGAGAGAACCCCAGAGAGTAGCACAGTGCTCAGCACATAGTAGGCACTTAATGTTTATTGGCTGATTGAGGTAGGGAGTCCCATTAGGACTATTACAGCTGTGAGAAGATATGGGCCCAAAATAGTTTGGTGACCACGTACAAATGTAGAAATAAAGACATGGATGCATGAGATGTCATAGAAGTCAAATTAATGAAAATTGACAACTTAAATATGTGGGGTGAGGTAGAGGAAGAATCAGTGGTGGCTTGGAGATTACAAACCTGGGTGCCTATGACAGAAGTAGGAAATTTTGAAATAACTGTGGAATTGAGGGGGATAGAATAAATGAGCTTTGTTTTGGATAAATCAAGTTTTAGATAGCTGTATCCAGTTAAAATTCTCCATGAGTCACTTGCTCATATAGAGCTAAAAATCATGAGAGAGATGAGACCTGAACATAGAGATCTCGGAATCATCTTTATAGAGCTGATAATTGAAATTATGGGATCTAATGCACTCCCTGTGTGAGAGACTGTGTAGATGGAGAAGAGGATCCAGGACAAGTGAAGGAGGAGAGTGTCAAAGTTGGTGTGAAGCTTAACGTTAAAAAACTAAGACCTTGGCAACTGGTCTTTTCATTTCCTGGCAAATGGAGGAAGGAAAATGAAAGCAATGTCAGAGCTTCTATTCGTGGGTTCAAAGATCACTGTAGATGGCAAGTGTAGCCATGAAATTAAAAGTCGTTTGCTCCTTGCAAGGAAAGCTATAGCAGATTTGGACAGCATACTAACATGCAGAGATATCACCTTGCTGACAAAGGTTCATATAGTCAAAGCTATGGTTTTTCCAGTAGTAATGTTTGACTCTGAGAGTTGGACTAAGGAAAGCTGAGTGCCACGGAATTGACACTTTAGAATTATGTGCTGGAAGACTTTTGAGAGTCCCTTGGACAGCAAAGAAATCAAGTAAGTCAATACTTAAAGAAATTAACTCACATTATTCACTGGAAAGTCAAATACTGAAGCTTAAATACTTTGGCCGCATAACAAGAAGACAAGACTCATTGGAAAAGACCCTTATGTTGGGAAAGATTGAAGGCAAAAGGAAAAGGGGATGGTAGAGGATGAATTGGATAGATAGTGTGTAATCAATGAACATAAACTTGGATAGACTTTGGGAGATAGTGGAAGATAAGAAGGGTCTGGCTTGCTATAATCCATGGGGTCACAAAGAGTCAGGCATTACTTAACAACTTAACCTAGGACAAAGCCCACAGTTAAGGGAGTGAGATATGGATGGTGAATCTGACAAAGGAGACTGAAAAGAAGTGATCAGTTGATGGGGGGAGGGGGCAATGAGAGAGAATGATATCATGAAAGTGATTATTTATTGCATATGTTTTACACAGAGAAGATTTGGTAAAACATATTTGTGGGCTTTAAAATTTTGGTATTTAGAAGAGCCACTAACTGATAATTTTTGTTAACATAAATAAGTTATAAAATACTTTTTTCATTGTAATAAACATATTCTTATAGATATCAGATTAATTAAAATCCGGTGAGAAAAAAGCTGGGTAACTTCTGGCCTTTTTGTTAGGCTTCAAAATATGAGATACTATATTGTTAAAAAAATATTTAGATGTTTAAATCAACATTACCAAAACTGAATGTTAGAAACAAAAAAGGAGACAGATGGTTGGATGAAAACTCTTTTTACTGCATGAGAAGTCATAAACCCTCACAGAATGACAAGTGTATTATATTAAAATAATTTGACAGTATCACACTTGTGAATACAAATGAACTGTTAAGAAAAACAAATTGCCTGCAATTCAAAATCAAAATTTAAAGTTGAGAGCTCAGTGAAGAAAAATCAAGAAGGAAATGATTTTCTTGCATTTTATGTAACACTTATTTAGTATATTATAATTATGAACAGTACTTCAATAATTAAGGGCTCAGTAATTTTGTCAGTGTGAGGAACACTACCACTGTTACTACTCTGTTACTTATCAGATTTTTAGGAGTTTTTGTAGTAGAAAAAGTCATTATTTGACCCATAATTAAAGCCTTTCCAGTTTGGTTGGATCTGTCATACTTGCATAACTTTAAACTAAGGTCACATCCAAAAGATGCATGATGAATAATACTGATTTGATAATGAGGATTTAAATGAGTTAACATGTAAAACACTGCAAAACTTAAATCACTATATAATAGTGCTATTATTAGTGTTATTATTTTTATATTCAGTGAAAAGCTATTTGGCATACTGTTGATTTGTGTGATAGCCTGAAAGAGTTAATGTGTTTAGAAGAAGTCAACAGTTTGTATTCCTATGATTATCTTATTTTACAGATCATAGCTCAGGCTATGATCTCTCCCATATATCTCTTTCCCATCTAATGTCTCCCTTTTTTATAGGATCTTTTCCTTAGGATCTCCATTCTTAGACATCCTATAGTTCACGAAAGAGGCATTGTACTATTGAATGAACTTGGTATCAAAAGTTGGGAACTGAGATTGAATCTAGACTATTTCATTTATCTTCTGCTCATTGTGGGACCACCAACCTATATCTCTGGACCTTTATTTTTCCATATTTGCCCTTGATGTCAGGTGCATCTTGGGGACCTAGACTCCTTTTTTTGTGGGGTAAGATGGTGGCACCAAACAATGAATAGCCATTTTAAAAACTTAAACATTTTTGTTGATATGTTTTGTTTTTGCTTGACTTTTAGCTACAGATACATCAATCTTTTCCACTTAGCCTGGGATCTGTCCCTTATATCAGAGAATATAAAAGAAGAGAAAAAAAAAGAAAAACAGTTCAGCAAAACTAACCAAATAATTAACTAAATTTGACAGTATATGTAATGTTCTGGACTTAGCTTCCTTATTGGACATCAAGACCTCTTCCCTTTCTTTGGGAGCAGTCCCAACACTGTTGAACTTTTCTTCCATCCATAATTTCCTGTCCACGTCATTGGGACTGGGCAAATGCACAAATTTCTGTCTGCTGAAGTGAGAGGAAATTTGGATGAATTTCTGTTGAGGAAGACTCGAGAGGGAACACTAATGGTTACACTAGTTATAACCGTATGGTTTATGGAACCCAGAACAGGAGTCTGACTGGTAGATTGCAGGGCACAGATAAAAACAATAAACCATCCTAAATTTTTAAAAAAGATTTGTTTTTACTTTAAAAATAAGACAAATGAAGAGTATGAAGAATTCAGAAAAAGATGAGAAGCTTGTCTGAACTGATGCAGAGTGAAGTAAGTAAAGCCAGGAAAACGCTATTTGTAATGACTACAATAGTATAAATGAGAAGAATAATAAAATTAAACTAAATATGGTGTAATTATAATAACTTGTCTTGTCCTAGGGAGAAGGAAATGCATCCCCCTCCTTTTTTATTTTTATTTTTTGGAGAGGTAGAAGATTGGGAATGGACCAGATAGGTCAACCATGTTTAGTTTTGCATAACTTTTTTTCTCCCTTTTAAAGGAAGGTTTGTTTGTGAGCCTTCTAGAAGTAAGGGGGCATTTTTTGAGAGGACATGTAAAAACAAAATGCATCAATAAAACTGAAAGTAAATAAATGTTTTGTTGATGCTTTAAAAAAAGTCTTTTCCCAGTAACAAGTCCCCCAAAACTATTAAGACCCTCCCTTGTAACAAAGAATTGTAGATGAGCAAAATAAACCAATGCATATCTGCTTATGATACTTTATTTCATATGTTATGAGAGGAGGGGTAAAGTATATTTCACTGTCATTCTGGAGTCAAGATTGGTACCTGCATTGATCAGAGGCCTGAAATATTTGAATATTGTTTCTGTTTACATTGTTGTATTAATTGTTCTCTTGTTTCTGCTTGTCTTGCTCTGCATCAGTTCACTTAACTCTTCTCAAATTTATCTGAGTTTTCCATCTTTACTCTTTGTTACAAAATAGTATTCCATTATATTAATATACAATAATTTGTTTAATCAGTGCCCAGGCATTGGTTACCCACTTTGTTTCCAGAAAAAAATATTTCTATAATTATGTACCTCTAGCTCTCTACTGTGTATATATGGAATCTTTCCCTCTGTCTTTGACTTCCTTGGGGATTGTGATATGTTCAGAGTAGTTTACTGGATCAAAGAACTGTACTGTTAGTGATTTTTATACAGTTATCCCTTCCACATTGTGGAGGTCAGGGGTGTGGCACCCTTGCTATCTGGAAAATCTGTGTAAAATTTTTTGGTCTCCTACCAGAGAAGAAGTGTGAATTTTTCCTTTTTCTTTTATAGGAGTACAGTACTTTATTATAAAATTTGGGTTGATATTATATAATATTATATATAGATTTTATGCATTTCTGAGTTTATAAACTTTTTCTGTGTCATCTGCTGGGCTTTGTGTGTTGCCTGTGGCTTCTGCAAAATTCCCCCCAAATTTCCATTTAATTTCTTGTGCCAACCCTAAGTGTATCAAAACCATAATGGAGAAAGTCATGATGTGAAAGGGATAGTTCAAAATTATTGTTCAGAAGTTTGACAAATTACTTACTGTCTTTCCACAGCCTTCCCAGCATTTATGATCTTTGTTTTTGCCAATCTGAAGGTTATAAGTTTAAAACCCAGAGTTGTGTCATGGAAAGAGTAGAATTGAAATAAGATGACATAGGTTCTAATGGCCCTTGTCATTTGTGACCTTCAGCAGATCTTAGCTTCAGTTTCCCAATCATTAAAATGGAGGTGATTCACAACTTACCTTACAGGGTTGTTTTGAGAGAAATGCTTTGTGAATAGTAGAATTATTTAAATGCAGCTTATTTTTGTTTTTACTGCAGTTCAACAACTGCACTGTTAATTAAGTTCTGACCATGTTCATTGTGCTAGTTGTTAGGGATATAAAGATTAAAAAGATTAAAAAAAAACAATCTATATCCTCAAGGAATTTATATTGGCTGTTGGGGCATATAATGTTTTCAGGTAAGCATAATACAAAAGTAGAGAGTAGGGAGTAAGAGAAAAAATGGTGAATTGAGCAAAGTGCCTTAACCTTTGAAGGAAATTTGGATTGGAACTTAGAAGAATATGGAAAAATTCAAACAACTGCTGTGGATGAATACTAAAGGAAATCAATACCAGATGAATGAAAATATTGTTAGATATCAAGGAAGTTCCTGTTAAAGTTGACGTGAATTTATAGATGGTAGAGAGGGAGTTGGAGGGGAGGGACTATTGTCCTTGAAGCACTTGTAGCAGAGAGCTCTGTTCGAGGAGTCAAAATGAAAAATAAATCAACTTTGAAGCTTTCAATTTAATTAGATATTTATTAAATATCTATGATGTGCAAGGCACTGTATCAGTTAAGTGTCAGGCCCTAGGTGTATTGGATGTACAAAGAAAAAATGGAAAGCTTTGGTCCCCTAAGGCACTATCCTTGGTCGTCTTCTCTTCTCCCTCTATACTGTTTCACTAGATGATCTCATCAACTCCTAAGGTTTCAGTTGTCATCATGTTGTCACTGTTAGGTCTCCATGTCCAGTCCTGTCTCTTTCTGATCTTTAGTCTTCTGTATTTAACTGCTTCTTAGACAACTGGAACTAGATGTCTTGAAAACATCTTAAACTCAATATGTCTAAAGTTGAACTTGGTATTCTTTGATATAGTGACACTGGCCTTTTTGCTGTTCTTCATACAGGGTTCTGTATCTCCCAGTTATAAGCATTTTCGCTGACTGCCTCCTGTGCCTGGAATGTTTTCCCTCCTTGTCTCTTCCTTCTACCTTCCCTGCCTTCTTTCAAGTCTCAGCTAGACAGCTTATATTCAACATGTCCCAAACTGACCTGATTATTTTTTCTCCCTAAATGCTCCCCCCTTCCAACATTCTCTTTTACTGTTGAGAGACCACCATCTTTCCAGTCACCCAGACTAGTAATCTTTTGGTCATGAGTCCTCACTATCTTTCACAACCCATATCCAGTCTGTTGATAAGGCCTGTTGATTTTTCCTTTGTAACGTCTCTTGCATATACTCTTTTCCCTCCTCTGATGCCAATACTACTCTGGTGCAGTCCCATATCATTTAGACTATTTAATAGCCTGTTGGTTGATTTCCCTGCCACAGCCCTCTCCCTACTTTGGTCCATCCTCCATCTCAGCTGTCAGAGTGATTTTCTAAAATGTAGGCCTGACCATATCATTTCCTGCTCAATAAATTCCAGTGGCTCCCTATTTCTTCTAGGATCAAATATGAAGTTCTCTGTTTGATATTCAGTTCCCTTCATAAGTTGGCCTTCTCCTCACATTTCTAGTCATCTTATGCCTTATACACTTACATGTACTTTGGGATCCAGCATCATTGCCCTTCTGCTGTTAAACACACACACACACACACACACGATGACACTCGAATGAGGTATTTTTACTGACTGTCCCCCTTGACTGGAATCTTTTCTCTTCTCATATCTGCCTTTTGTGTTTCATGTCCTAGCTAAAATCCTACCCTTCTATGGGAAGCCTTTCCCATCCCTCTTAATTCTGATGCCTACTGTTTGATTATTTCCAGTTTATCCTGTATATAGCTTGTTTACACATAGCTGTTTGCATGTTTATCTGCTTCATTAGATCATGAACTCCTTGACAGTCAGGACTTTTAATTTTCTTTGTATTTCTAGTGGTTAGTACTGTGCCTGGTAGATAGTAGGCACTTAATAAATGTTTTTGGGTTGACTAAAGTCCTATCTTCTATAAAAAACTTTTTCTGATCCTCTTTAATCTCAGTACCTTCCCTCCTATACAACCTCCAATTCATCCTGTATGTTTTTGTTTGTATGTTCTCTTTCCCATTAGATTGTGGACTCCTTGAGAGCAGGAACTGGTTTTTTGTTTGTTTGTTTTTTTGGTGGTTCTTTTGTATCTCTAAGAGATTAGCATGGTTCCTGGCACATAGTAAGTGTTTAATAAATGCCAGTTGACTGACTCCCCTCATTAGAGGAGGAGAAAACATGAATGAAGCAGCATTTATTAAGTGTTTACAGTTAATATTGTGTCATTAATGTCATATTCCATTAGACTGTGAGGTCTTTAAAAGCAGGAATTGTTTTTTTCATTTCTTTATATTTCCAGTACTTAGCATATTGCCTGTGTTAAAGCAGGCATTTAAAGTAGGAAAATCTAGGAAAAGAAGGAATCTAGATAATCTACAAAGAAAACATATCATTAAAAATCTGCTAAGGGGTGGCTAGGTGGCACAGTGAATAGAGCACTGGCCCTGGAGTCAGGAGGACCTGAGTTCAAATCTGGCCTCAGACACTTAACACAACTACTAGCCGTGTGACCTTGGTCAAGTCACTTAACCCCAATTGCCCTCCAAAAAAAGGAAAAATAAATAAATAAATAAAATCTATTAAAACAAATGAGGGGATTGGAAAGCTTTTTGTGGTGCACTGAACTATGCCTTGAAGGAGGTTAAACATTTTTAGAGGTGTGACTTTGAGAAGGAAGTACAGCCTAGATATGAATGAGCACTTGCAACATGGCAGAAATATTGGAGAAATGGATTATTGCTTAAGGGAACAACTAATATACTGGTTTGACTGGAATGGAAAATGTATGAATGAGAGTGATATGAAATAAGACTGGGAAATAGATGCTAGATTTTAGGGGCTGAGAAATGCTGTCATTGAGGCAATAAAGAACTGCTAATGACTGAGGGGTTGACATGTTAATAGGAATATCAATGTTGGGGCTGCATGAATGGGAAAGAAAAAAGACTGCATCAGAAACTAAGAGACTTGTGCAATAGTTCAGATGAAAGTTGGTGAAGGGTTGAATCAAAGGCTGTGAGAGTGAAGATGAGGGCAAGTGTGTGAGAAATTTGGAGGTAGAATTGACAAGACTTGGCAACTAATTGGATGGGGAAGCCAGGACGGTTAATGAGGGAGAGGGAGGAGCCAAAATGAGGAAGAGGGATGAGCCAAGAACAATGCCTAGGTTGTGAACTTGGGAAGGATGATGGTTCCTCTTGCTGTCATCCACACATATACTACCTCTTTATTCAAGGATTTTGAAATCTCAGTTTTCTGACCATAATCTTTTGGCTTTAATCCTCTTCTACTGCCTTCCTTTACAAAAACTCTACTCTTCTTCTGCCCTATGATATCCAGTACCTTAACCCCTCAGTTCTCTCCCTGGCCATCTCCCCTGCACTAACCCCTCTCTCCTCTTCTCCCCATCTTGACTCTGTTGAACCAATTAAACTCTACGATGCCCTCTTCTCTTAAATCCTAGCCCCCTTAATATATATCACCAATTATACGCATTCAAGCAAGCCTCAGTCTTGGATCACTTCTACCGTTTGCGGTACACATGCTGCTGAATGAAGGTGGAGAAAACACATTCTGACCATGTGTTCATCAAATTTATGCTATACAACCTCACCTGGGCCCTCATTGTTGCTAAGCAATCCTATTATACCTTCCTTATTAGCTTACTATTCCACTTTCCACAGCAGCTTTTTCAGTTCTTTCCATCTCTTCTCAAACCTCCCATGGTTTCTCTTGCCACTGCTCTCCTAGATCTTTGTCTCAGCCCCTCCTCCCTTCTTCCTCATCTCCTGTCATTCGGGTGCCTTTTGCTACTCTCTCCTCCTTTACCCATCTGATGTGGTGTCCTTACACCTTACCAAGGCTAACCCCGATACTTATTCAAGTGATCCCATTCTGTCCTGTCTCCTCCAACAGATTGCTACCTCTGTCATCCCCACTGTTTTACTTATTTTCAATCTCTTCCTATCCACTGGCTCACTTACTGTCTACAAATGTACCTGTGTCTCCCTTACTCTCAAAAAAATTCTCACTTGATCTTCCATTCCCACTAATGATTGTCCTATGTCTTTTCTGCCCTTTTCAGCTACACTCCTCAAAAAGGCCATCCACTACAGGTATCTCCACTTTGTCTCTCCCACTCTCTTCATAACCTTTTACAGTCTGGTTTCCAGCCTTATCATTCCATCAAAACTCCTTTCTCTGAAGTTATTAATGGTCTCTTCGTTGTCAAATCCAGTGGCCTTTTCTGAATCCTTGTTCACCTTTCAGTCTTTGACACTGCTCATCACTCTCTCCTTGATACTCTCTTCTCTCTAGGTGGCAGGACACTACACTCTACTGGTTCTCTTCCTGCCTTGCTGACCTTTCCTGGATCCTCATCCATATCACACCCTCTAACCATAGGTATCCCATAGGGTTCTGACCTTGAGGGTCCTCTTCTCTCTATATTATTTCACTTGGTGATCTTATCTGCTCCCATCGATTTAATTTCCATCTCTGTGCTAATGATTCTCAGATCCACCTATCTTTCCCCAAATTCTCTTCTGGCCTCCAGTCTCACATCTCTAGCTGCCTTTCAGACATTTGAACCAGATGTTTTCTAGGCATCTTAAACTCAATATGTTAAAAACAGAACTCATTATCTTTTCCCCTAAACTCTGAACCCCTCTTACCTTCCCTGTTGCTGTACTGAGCAACACCATCCTCCCAGTTCCTCAGGCTTATAATCTAGGAGTCATCCTCACCTCTTCACTATTTCTCACCTCCTTGTATCCAAGTTGTTGCCAAGGTCTGTCAATTTCACCTTTGCAACATCTGTCAAATATGGCCCCCTCTCTCCTCTGACACTGCTCCCACTCTAGAGCAGGTCCCTCAATACTCCATGCCTGGATTATTGCATTAACCTGCTGGTGGGTCTGCCTTCCTCCAGCCTTCTTCCCATTCCAGCCTGTCCTCCATTCAACCTCTAAAGTAATTTCCTTAAGGGCAGACCTAGTCATATTACCTCCTCTTCTCATACCCCCATGCAGTAAAACTCTAGTGGTTCCCCCATTACCTCTAGGATCAAATTAAAAATGTTCCATTTGGCATTCAGAACCTTTCATAACCTTGTGCCTTCCTACCTTTCCATCTTGATTAGACTGAGTGACAGTGGCTTCTTGGCTGTTCCACTCACAAGATACCACATATCTTAGCTCTGGGCATTTTCTGTGACTGTCCCCCAAAGCCCCACCTTCTATAGGCAACCTTCCCTCACCTCTTTTAATTCTAGTGCCTTCCTTCTGTTAATCCTATTTATCCTGTATATAGCCTGCTTTTTATATATTTGCTTGCCTGTTGTGTCTCTCATTGGATTGTAAGCTCTTTGAGGACTGAGACTTTTACAATTCTTTTGTATCCCTCAAACTTATCTCAGTGCAGCAAATAGTAGGTGCTTAATAAATGTTTATTGATTAATTCCCTTTCTAGGAATGGGGAAGTTTAGAGGAGAAATTTTAGACCTCTTGAGTTTGGAGTGCTCTCAGGACATTCAGGTGGCATCATCCTCTATTTTCTCTTAGCATAGAAGATAAATTGACAATTTATCTCCTCTTTAATGTCTATTAAAATGTTCAAATTGCATTAATGTTATTTTGGCCCAATCTCATAACCCTTCTAGAGTATAGGAAAATATTCATTTGCTTTTTGTAATAGAAAGAATTAGGGACTCATGTTTTTCTCTGAACCCTGAAATTTGATAAACTGTTGTTCTGTTGTTTTTGTTGTGTCTGACTCTGCATGACCCCACTTGGAGTTTTCTTGGCCGAGATACTAGAGTGGTTTGTCATTTCCTTCTCTAGCTCCTTTTACCTATTGGAAATTGAGACAAACGGGGTAAAATGACTTGCTCAAGGTCCTACAGCTAAGACATATCTGAGGCTGGATTTAAACGGAAGTCTTCTTGACTACCAGCCTATCCAGTGTTCTGTCCATTGTCCCTTGATAAAATGAGGTGATAAGAATAGTTGTAAATTCTTGTGTTGAGAGTTCTCTGTGGGCAACTGAATGCTTCCATGGCTTTTTTTTTCTCCAGATCTAAGCACATTATTTAAGCTTCTGGGTTTATTTGGCCCGTATGCAGTTGAGGGAGAGGAAACATTAAAATTTTTTTTATTGATTTCTTTTTGTTACATTACATTATCTTCCAAATATATCCCTCCCCCCAAACCCTTTCTAGAGAACCAGCCTTTGTAACAAAGGATAAAAAAAAGAAGAGAAAAAATAGCTTAGCAAAACTAATATTATCAGCTGAGTCTGAAAGTATAGGCAGTTTTTTCATGTGTACAGTTTCTACCTTTGCAAAGAAGGAAAGAAGGTTAATTTTTTTCTCTTTTCTTCGGGGTCCAACTTGGTTCTTAAGATGTAATCACTGTAATGCTATAATAAATTACATAGCATTCAGTTTTGTTGTGTAAAGTGACCATGCCAAAATAATCTAGACTTATTTTTTATAATGTTACATTTTAAGGCATTTTAAATGCTCTTAGCAATAACTGCTCCTATGCTTTTATGTAGGAAAAGTAAAAATTCAGATGAAAGGTAATTGTTTAAAATGAGCCATAGAGTTATTTCTTTCTTTTGTTTGTCTACATTGATTGAAGTATGACCACAGAGTATAGAGATATAATCATCTCTTTGGTATGCATTGCTTGTAAAAAAAAATCTTTTGATTATTAGAACTAACTCAACCATGTTAGAAACACAGAGGTGGAAAGGGTCAAAGCTCTAGGTCAAAAGGCACATGATTGGAAAGAAACCTTTCTGGTGCTTTGGAACAGGTCATAAAGCAGGTACTGTTCTTCCTTTTTCTTCTCTGAATTCAGTTATGGAAGCACCAGAAAATGTGTTGACAGGGAGAAAATCTAAGATTTTTTTCCACCTTTGATTCTAACTTGATTTTAGATGCATCCTGGTAATTCAAAAAGGACTGAATTGTAAAAGCCATTTAATTGAATTTTGATCATCTCAGAAAGCATTGACTTGATGATATATATGATGTACTATGTTAGAATGTCTGTAATATTGGAACTTTGTTTTAAATGAAAGAAGAAAAAGTCACATGAAATGTTTAAGCTCTATATCAAACTCTCTCTGGAAAAGCTAGGAAGAACAAAGTAGCAAATTAAGAAATTATGCTTCTGCTGTTACTATTAATTGTTTGATATTTTCTACCATTAGCACATGTGAAAGTGTTTACTGAATTTGGCTTCAAAGGTAAGACCGGTGAAATACATATTATTTGAGATAAGAATATATTTTCACTTAAGTCAGGATACAAACTCCAAGTTAGACCTCTGAATCATAGATAATCAGTAGAATGTTGTAACTAGAAGGAATGTGAGATATCAGGTAATCTGATTTCCTTATTTTAGAAAGATGAGGAGCAGAGAAGTTAAGTGTATTATCCAGGGTCACATAGCCTACTACTACTAAAAATGTAATCTTGGAAATAAGAGTATAAAACAAAAACATTATTCATAAATTAGCTACATTCTGTTTCCTTCTGTGGGCATTGGCCAATATTCTAATTGTACAGCTCTATGCAAGGGACAGGATATTGGTTTAAAACGAATCTTAATTTTTTTTTTCCTTTGGAGACTAGGAGACTAGTTTGCAAGGCTGGAAGTATGGTGCCCTTTCACATGCCTGAAGTAGTTTTCATGTGTGAATACTGTCAAAAGTTTTGTTTTATAGTGTGTTTTAAAAACCCCCAAATGTTATCATTTGTTAATAAATCTTTTGATAAACACAAGTTGTTATTGATAAGTATCTGAGAATTTTTTCAACAGATGGCAAAATTTGAAATGCGCATTTATACTTAAGTAATTTGCATTTTTAGATTCTATTTTTGCCAAACAAAATGCATTTGTAATTTATTAGGGATTTTTAAAAAAATGGCTCTGGCTTCTGCATCCTGCTGGTTTATTCATCAGGAAACTTGGCTAGGCTATGTGACTTTTTAAAAATGTGTTTTTGCTGAGATTTTGCAAACACCTTTGGGGGGAAAATTGTTTAGTATTAAGGTGATATTATGATATTGGTTTCTCTCAAATCCCTATGCAGAAAACTAATCCAAATTCATCAGATTGAAAACTTGTTTTCTGTAGCTGTGGAAAGTTAAAAAAAAAAAAAGATTGTACAAATTAACTCCAAGTTGGCATATCCTCTTATCTACAATTGTGGAGAACTTGCTTAGGCTACAGTTTGTGAATTTCTTGGAGAGAAATCTAATCCTAATATTCAAACTTGATGCATAAACTGATTCTTTGGCATGTCTGCATTTATACCCATCTGTTACTGTGGCATTGTGCCTGTTCATATGGTGGCATTCCAGTTTCTATGAGCCATGTGAGCCAGCAAAGATGAATTGTTTGGATGGAGTGTGCTCTTCTGTAGTACTGATTAACATTGAGCTGATGAATCTACATGAGATAATCCTAACCACATACAATCAAAATGATGTCAATGAAAGGAAAATGTGTTTTGACTATGTAGAAATGTGTATCACAGATGTTTTAACTACTGAGAACAATAAAATTAGTAATAACTTATTTAGATCTCAACAGTTTTCTTTTCTAAATCTGGAAAAAAAAACCCTGCAGTTTCCCATATGATAAGTTAAGGAGGGATATATTATAGGCTCTATTTTCTTTTTAGTATTTTGCTCTGCATTTTTCTGTAGAACTGTTAAGATATATTCTGGGAATAGTCAATTGATAATTTTTAGTGCCAGGCCGGAGTCTCCTTTCTTCTTTCAGTTCTGATCTGATTCTTCCCAGCATATAATGTCTACTCAGGGAATGAGAATGGACTTTAAAAAAGAGAACTTCTCAAAGCAAAATTGGGAAGACGTGATTCTTTAAAAGAGGGTGTGTGCCAAAGCCAATTTTGACAGGGTCTTGGATTTTTAAAATTATTTTCAATCTTTAGTACAGATCATTATTTATTTATTTATTTATTTATTTATTTATTTATTTATTATCTTGCCATATAACAGAGGTTGGTAGAAGTAGGTAGGCCAGTTATTTTTCTATGAAACTTGGTACTTAAATAGTTTCATCTTTATTGAATGTATGCAATAGCATCTCAGACAGCTATATATGATGGCATAATGAAAGAGCAAGACAATTCCTACACTTGTGCAGTTTATATTTAACTGATATCAATAATAAATAATTGTCAACCTAAGAAGCAGGCATGAGTACTAACCAGTACTTATAGACTGTGTTGATAAATGGACTTATGTATATTAAATAGACTATTAAATAGAATAAACATAAGATAGGGTGGTAGGAATGGCAGGGACCTTAGAGACCATATCTTTCAATTTTCTGTTTTTATGAAGTAGGACAAAACTAAGCCTTAGAGAAGACAAGTCACTTGTTCAAGGTCACATGACTCAGCAAGAGGAGAGCCTGAACTTGAATTCATGTCTTCTGAGTTCAGTAATCTTTCCAGTCTACCACAACTGCCTTTTAACAACAGTAAGCAACTTAATTGCATATTGATCCTTTGGGCTATAGATGAAGATCCAGCTTTACCTTTCAATATAAGATTTGTTGCTGTATGTGTAGGCAAACTTACAACTTTTTCCTCCTCATTTTGTAAATGGAGATGCAGCCTACCTTAATATCTGAATACTAGTGTACCTTGTCTCCTCTAATGGAGAAGATAAAGTGATAGTACAGAATAGATATCTAATACATAAAATATAAATTCTCTGAGGACAGGGATTGGTTTGGGCTTTTCTTTGTATCCTAAGTGCTTAGTCTAGTGCTTGGCATATAGTAAGAGCTCAATAATTGAATGTTGAAGTGTAGAAATGAAATTCCTTTCCCCCAAGACTGCACTGTAAGTTATGTAGTAACCCCTGGAAAAGGGACAAAGTTTTATTGTTACCCATTTCAGTTTTTAGTACATAAACAGATTATACCATTTCCACTCTACTTTGTACCTTTAAGAACCATCTTCATAAATGAACTTGAAATTATAAGAATTTCTGGTTTTAATACTAGTGGTAATTTATATCTGAAAAAAATTATTAATTGCCCTTATTTAGAAACGATTTTTTTATGTTTTAGAAGTGAAAAAAATGATGTTAGTCATAGCATATCTTTTTGAGCTTGAGAGTACCCAAAGAATGAGAGAAGCTTTAATAGTGATATGCTTCATTTTTATTTATTTTAATATCATATTTGTCATTTCACGAGGTTAAACGACCTGCACAGGCTTACATCCCCAACAGATAGCAGGACTTGAACTAAGGTTCCTGATTCTGACTGAGGCCAGTTCTCTATCTACTACTCTATTTGTAAAAATGTACTTAGCACAGTGTCTGGTACGTAGACCTCAATAAGTTGCTCATTTGATTGGCTTTCTGACTCTTATTTATCCTGATTCACAAATAGAGGAATTTCCTAACTTAAGAAGGTGTTTGTAATTCTTTTCTAAGTCAGAACTTAGAAAGCATTTTCTCATAGAAATAATATTAAAGATATTATATGAGAGTCAGAGAGCCTATTTAATCCAAATATGTAGTACTTCAAGTATAATTTTGTGCTATTAGTACTACACAGGCTCATCTTGCATATATAACAATGCTTCTGATGGAAATTGCTTTCAAAATTCCAATTGGGAATGTCAGAAATGACTTTCCCCGTTTTAGTGCATGAAGTCTATTACTGCTACTCTCTTTTGTGTCTTCAGCCTATATATTAATTCCTACCTTACTGCTCTGAAACATGCCCAAGTTTTTCCCCCACCCCCACTCTTAAAAACTTCAGTAGTACTTATCATTCTTTTAAGCTATCATCCTGTATCGCTATCCTCTTACTCATACAAACTCCTAGAAAAAGCTGTCTACAATCACTGCCTTTATTTCCTTCATTCGCACTCCTTTTCAGTTTGGCTTTTGACTTCATCATCTAACTGAAACTGATCTGACCAAAGTTTATTGACCATCTCTTAATTGTTAAATTTGATTTTTTTCCCCCTCAATACTCGACATTTTTGATCTTTCTGTCGCTGTTGACTATGTTCTGCTTCTGGAAACTCTTCTCTCTTGGGTTTTTGTGACATTGATATTCCTGGTTTTCCCACTTGTCTGATCAGTCTTTCTTTTTTCTTCTTCTTTGCTGGCTCATTATCAATGTCATATCCCTTAACTATTGGTATTCTCCACAACTCTGTTCTAGGTCCTCTTTTGTTACTATACTCTGTTTCTTGGTGACCTCATCAACTTCCATGGGTTTAATTGTCATCAGAATGTTTAAAATTTATTTCATCTTCTGCCGTCCTCCCCACTGCCTTTTCCCAAACTTAACTGTTTTCTCCTGAAGGTACCACCGTGCTTGTTGTCTCTTATATCTCAGCATATTCTGGATTCTGTCCTTCCTCACCCTATGTGTCTTATCAGTTGCTAATCTTGCCATTTGTACCTCCATAACAAAATGTTTTAGCTAGCCCCTTGTTTCTATTAATACTGCTACCACCTGAGGTTAGGCCCTTCACTACTTCTCATCTAGTGTATTGCAACAACCTTCTAATTGGTTTTCTTGCCTTAAATTTAGTCCTAGTTTAGTCCATCTTACATATTGTTGGCAAATTGATTTCCTTTAAGTGCAGAACTGACCATGTCACTCTAAGTCAACTCCAGAGCCTTTAGTGCGTCTAGGACCAAATATAAACTTCCCTGTTGAGCTTTAAAAGCCCTTTAACAACCTGGCCCCAACCTATATTTTTGGTCTTGTATATTACTCTTTTTCCTGCTAACTTTGATCTAACTTAACTGGCCTTCTCTCTGAACATTACTCCATTGCTCATCTCCTCATGCCTGAAATTTGCCTCCGTCGCCTCTCTGTTTTTTAAGATATAGCTCAAGCATTGCCTTTTTTGGAAATTAAGAAATCGTTGGTAACTTTGGAGAGATCAATTTCAGTTGACTGATAAGGTCAGAAGTCACCTTTGGTCAGCAAAGGGTTGACTTCCTGATTCTACCCAACTGCTAGTGCCTTCCCATACTACCATGTATTTAACTACTTTGCATATATTTATTTATTCTTTTGATATATTCTATATATGCTTCTACATGCTTATTGCCTCCTACATTAGAATGTAAGCTCATCATCTGTAAAGATTATATTAGTCTTTTGTCCCTGTCAGCTAACTAGTGGGGCTTCTTCTATGAATGAGAAGATATTCTTGGGGTGGCTAAGTGGCTCAGTGAATAGAGCACCGGCCCTGGAGTCAGGAGGACCTGAGTTCAAATCTGGCCTCAGGCACTAAACACACACACAAAAAACCCTAGCCATGTGACCTTGGGTAAGTCACTTAACCCCAATTGCCCTACTTTCCCCCTCAAAAAAAAAAAAAAAGAGAGAAGATACTCTTGAATGTCATATTCCAGAAGGCTCCCACTAGGAGTAATTTACCAGAAAAACTGAGCATAATCCTACAGGAAACAATGGATCTTAAATGGAATAGAAGCCTTTCAGGCATTTCTGATGGAAAGACTAAAGCTGAGTAGGAATTTCTAAATGCAAACGTAAGAGTAAAGAGAAACCTAGAAAGGTAGATTTATTTATGCAGTTAGAAGGGACTGGTGTATAATGACATTATGCTAAAATTCTCATGGGGGAGAATAAAGTGTCCCTTTGGAATCTTAATGTTTTCAAAGAGTATTGAGGGAGTTGAAAAAAAAAAGTTTCTGAAGGTGGATTAATTCAGTTCTATGAGAGGACAGAGAAAAGAAGACAAAAGGAGGAATGCCCTAATATAGAAAGGAGGAAGAAGGGGATGAAACCTAGTTTTTCTCTCGAAATGTCCTGTGAGAGGAATATACACATATGGAGAAAGATTCACTATGATATGATTTAACAAGGAGGATTGATCCCTTTTCCTCTCCCCTTCCCCCTCCATCTCTCTTTTACCCCACCTCCTGTTTACATGCATATGCACATGCACTTGCACATATACACATATAAGTTTTGTTTTGTTTTGTTTTTTTGCTTTTTGGAGGGCAATTGGGGGTTAAATAACTTGCCCAAGGTCACTTGGCTAGGTTTTTTTGTTTGTGTGTGTTAAGTGTCTGAGGCTGGCTCCGAACTCAGGTCCTTCTGACTCCAGGGCCAGCGCTCTACTCACTGCGCCACCTAGCTGCCCCCTACACATATAAGTTTGTTGTAGAAATGTATAAATGCATCCAGTGGTGATAGATGCACAATGTAAAGTGGGGGATTAATACCAGAAAAGAAAAAAAGTCACAAGCCAAAAGCATTCTCATCCTGAAAGTAGGTGAGCGAGGGAGAAAGCAAAAACCTAGAATCTTTGTTCTAAGGGGTGGCAGATTGGGTGGTGGTATATGCCTTAGATTGTTTCTTAGACATTTGGGGAAGGTCTGAACAAACTGATGCATATGAATGTAATAGAATATTATTGTACCCAAAGAAATAATGAAACGGATAATTGTAGAGAGATTTGGGTAATATGAACTAATGCAGGGTGAAGTAAGTAGAAACAGGATAATTATACAAGATTATATAGTTGTACAAAGTATACATTATAAACAGTAAAGTTTCTCAGATCACAACCTCTTGTCATTCTGTCTCTTCCTCTTCTTAACTCCTAAGTTTGTTTTTGGTCTACCAAAACCTCCATCCACTCTCAGATCTCCTAGTCATTACTCTGTTTAACAGTTTATATAATATTACAAAGAAAACCAATTTTGAAAGACTTAATATCTCTGACCAGTGAAATGACTAACCATGTATCTAGAGGACATAAGGTGAAGCATGTTATTTATCTCCAGATATAGAGCTGATGGTCTCAAGATATAGATAAAGACCTACCTTTTTGGACATGACCACTGTGATTTATTTATTTATTTTGCTTAACTATTACTAGGACTTTTTTCTTTCATTCTCTTGATTTTTAATTGGGGGAGGGAGTTGGGGATTGGGTAAGAATAGAAATGCCAAAAAAAGAAGGCCAGTTTAATATTTTGAAATACACAGAAGAGATCAGAAAGAAGTTCAGAAGGAATCATAGTCTGAATAATTTTGAAATTAATGTGGAATTTATTGTAGACTTTTAAAAAAAGGTGATAGAGATTTGTGATTTCATATAGAATCCTTATTTGGTGTTCTGTGTGTATGGAAATACTCTTTTTTTTTTAACTTGTGGAGCAAAGATGGTGGAGTTAAAACAGGGACTTGCTTGAGCTCTCCCCCAAATCCCTCCAAATTTCTCTTAAAAATGACTCTAAACAAATTCTAGAGTTACAGAATCCACAAAATGACAGAGTGAAGCCCATCTCTAGCCCAAGAAAGTCCAGAAGGCCAACAAGAAGGGTCTGTCACACCAGGCTGGGAGTGGAGTACAGTCCAGTGTCATCACAGCCTTGGCCAGAACAGGCCTCAGGGGACTGAATCACTGGTAGCTGTGGTGGTTTCCAGATTGCTCAACCCACAAATTCCAAAGACAAAGTAGAAGGTCGTGGGGAAACTCTTTCACACCTGGGTGAGAGAAGAGCACAGTCTGGCTCCAGCCCTGGGACAGTGGAAATGGCAGCAGCAGCAGGATCAGCCACAGCAGCAGCAGCAGCTTATGGAGCTCCAGGCCCACAGAGGGTAGGAGGGATCAAGTGGCCGATCAGAGGGCGATTGCAGGTATCTCTTTGCTGGTGTTGAGGCCAGATTCTTTTGCCCTGCTCTGCTTGCATCTGGGTCTCAGTCTTGGTTGGCAGTCCTGGAGTGAGGAGAAGGGCTTGTGTGGCAGAGGGATTCCTCCTCCTGGTTCCAGGGCAAAAAAGAGTGCTTGTGGTCACTCACAGACTAGAGCACAGGCCAACAGAGGAGTAAACACCTCTTCTTTGATCATACTGCCTTAGGAGAACTGAAAAATTTCCAGCTGCAAAAAACCCCTGAAAATTAGGACAGAGCACTCTCCACTCTGAAAGTAGACTCCTACTTGGACAAAGAGCTTAAAAGTCAAGTAATTGACTGGGAATTTGAGCAAACAGTGTAGAAAAAATCTAGACTATAGAATCTTACTTTTGTGACAAAGAAGATTCAAACATACAACCATAAGACAACAAAGTCAAAGCTCCTACATCAAAGGCTCCAAGAAAAACATGAATTTGTTACAGGCCATGTAGAAGCTCAAAAAAGATTTTGAAAATCAAGTTAGAGAAGTAGAAGAAAAATTGGGAAGAAAAATGAGAGTGATACAAGAAAATCATGAAAAAGGAGGCAACAACTTGCTAAAACAGACCCCCCAAAATACTGAAGAAAATAACACCTTAAAAAATAGACTAACCCAAATGGCAAAAAAGAGGTCCAAAAAGCCAGTGAGGAAAAGAGTGCTTTAAAAAGCAGAATTGGCCAAATGGAAAAGGAGGTACAAAAGCTCACTGAAGAAAATAATTGCTTAAAAATTAGAATGGAGCAAATAGAAATTAATGACTTTATGAGAAATCAAGAAATTATAAAACAGAACCAAAAGAATGAAAAAATAGAAGGCAGTATGAAATATCTCATTGGAAAATAACATTGACATGGAAAACAGATCCAGGAGAGATAATTTAATGATTATTGAACTACCTGAAAACCATGATCAAAAAAAGAGTCTAGACATCATCTTTCAAGAAATTATCAAGGGAAAAATAAAAGAAGTTATCAATAAATTAGAAATTGAATCCATTGATTGCCTCTTGAATAAGATCTTCAAAAGAAAACTAGGAATGTTGTAGCCAAATCCAGAGTTCCCAGGTCAAGGAGAAAATATCACAAGCAGTTAGAAAGAAACAATTCAAGTATTGTGGAAACACAATCAGGATAATATAAGATCTAGTAGGTTCTATATTAAAGGATTGAAGGGCTTGGAATATGATATTCTGGAGGGTAAAGGAAGTAGGATTAAAACCAAGAATCACCTACCCAGCAAAACTGAGTATAACACTTCAGGGGAAAAATGGATATTCAGTGAAATAGAGGACTTTCAAGCATTCTTGCTGAAAAGACCAGAGCTGAACAGAAAATCTGACTTTCAAATACAAGACTCAAGAGAAGCATGAAAAAGTAAACAGGATACAGAAATCATAATGGTTTTATTAAAGTTGAACTGTTTACATTTCTACATGGAATATATAATATAATATGTATATGTATGTAATATTTATGTAATATGTTATATATATAGACAGAGGGCACAGGGTGAGTTGAATATGAAGGGATGATATCTAAAAAATTAAATTAAGGGGTGAGAAAGAAATATATTGGGAGAAAAAGAAAGGAGAAGGAGAAATAAGGTAAATTATCTCAGATAAAAGAGGCAAGAAAAAAACTTACAATGGAGGGGAATGGGGGGAGGCAAAAGGGAATGAGTGAACCTTACTCATATTGGATTTGGCTTTAGGAGGGAATAATATACACACTCAATTGGGTATCTTACCCTATAGGAAAGTAAGATGGAGGGGATGATAGAAGGGAAGGCAGATTGGGGGAGGGAGCAGTTAGAAGCAAACACTTTTGAAAAGGGACATTGTCAAAGGAGAAAATAGAATAAGTAGGGAATGGGAGAGGATGGAGGGAAATAGAATTAGTCTTTCACAATATGACTATTATGGAAACGTTTAGTGTAACCACACATGTATAACCTGTATTGACTTGCTTGTCTTCTTAATGAGGGTAGGTGGGGAGGGCTGAAGGGAAAGAATATGGAACTCGAAGTTTTTTAAAGCAAATGTAAAAAAAAAAAGTCTTTACATGCAGCTGGGTAATAAGATATACAGGCAGTGGGGTATAGAAATCTATCTTGCCTTATAATAAAGTAAGGGATAGGGGATAAGAGGGAAGAGAGGTGATAGAAAGGAGGGCAGACTGGGGGAAGGGGTAATCAGAATGCATGCCATCTTGGGGTGACAGGTCAGGGAGAGTTGGGGAGAAAATTCAGAACTCAAAATCTTCTGGAAATGAATGTTGAAAACTAAAAATAAATAAATTCTTGCAAGAAAAAAAAAGCTCATTTTGTTGTTTAAATTTAGAATTAAATTGAAACAATGGTAAAGTCTTGACAGATAGGTGATAGACTATTGGTGCAGAATGAGACATATATTTCAGACTTGGGCAATATGTGCATCATTTTTCCTTTACTATAATTATTTGTTACAAGGAATGGGATATTTTATTTTTTTGAATGGAGAGAAATTAGGAGGTATCGTATCGATATGATGTTACAAAGAAAAAAGCAAAGAACGTTAATGAAATATTTAAAAATACACAGAAAATAACAGAAAGGTGTGCTATAAGAAGGGTAGAAGTGGTACTGCATATTAACCATAAATATACTTATAGAAACTCCTAAGCCAAACATAATAAAGAGTCACAGTTTTGTATGCAGCCATCTTTTTCTGTTCTTTCTATATGGGAATTTCCATGTCTGTTGATATTTTCCAAGTTCATAATAATAAAAAGGCAAAATTTCAAAAGTAGAGATTTCCCCCTCCCCTTTTTAAAGAGAATGTAGGGAGTTTTGGCCCTCCTAAGCTCTAGGCCATGGAAGCAGGGTTCATAGGGGCCTTCTCTGTTTTCTTTTTTATTTTAACAAATGCTTTATTAACTTCTGGTTTACATCATTCATTTCCGCCAGATTTTGAGTTACAATTTTTCCCTCATTTTTCCCCCACCCACCACCCCAGAATAACAGTCCCACAAGATATCCCCTCATCCAGTCTGCTCTCTCCCATATCTTCTCCCATACCCCCTTCTACTTTTCTGTGCCCCAATGCCTGCACATCTTATCTCCCAATTACATGCAAAATAGTATGAATAATAGTATTTATATACATTTGAAACATTTGATTTTAAAACTTTGAATTTCAGATCCATTCCCTTCCTCCCTTGTCACCCACTCCCTCTGGGAAGATAGGCAATTTAGTATGTGTTATACATGGATAGGTATGCAAAACATTACCATAGTAGATATATTGTGAAAGACTGCTTATATTTCCTTCCCACCCATCCCACCCCCCCACCTGGTCCATTCCCTACTTGATCCTGTCCCTCTTCTATAGTGGGTACTTCCAACCTCCCCTCCCCCCAAGGATGCCCTCCCATCCATCATCCCTCCTCTCATCCCCTTTCCCCTTACTCTCCTGCAGGGTGAGATGTCCCATTTAGTATGTATGTCATTCTCTCCCTGAGCCAATTTCAGTGAGAATATGGTTTTGCCTTTTTGCCTTCCTGTTCTTCCCCTCTCCTGCAACTACTTCCCCTTGCCTCTTCTACATGAGATAGTTTACCCTACCCTGTCTCTCCCCATCTCCTCTTGCCACTTTCCTCTCTCACCTCTGAACTTCACCCCTTAAGTATCATCCCATCCCACCAAATTCAGCCTGTGTCCTCTATCCATGCATACCTGTAAACATATATACACACATTTACATATGTATTCATATGCCCATATACCCCTCTTCAATTATTTTCATAATGAGGAAGGTTTCATCAGACACAGTTATTGTTTTTCCATGTAGGAATGTAAATAGTTCAACTTTGATAAGTTCCTTTTGATTTCTTTTCCCTTATTACCTTCTCAGGCATCTCTTGCTTCTTGTGTCTGGATGTCAAATTTTCTATTCAACTCTGTTTTTTCCTCAAGAATGCTTGAAAGTCCTCTATTCCACTGAATGACCATATTTTCCCCTGAAACAAAATACTCAGTTTTGCTGGGTAGGTGATTCTTGGTTCAATCCCAGCTCTTTTGACCTCTGGAATATCATATTCCATGCCCTTCAATCCCTCAGTGTAGAAGCTGCCAGGTCCTGTGCTGTTCTGATTGTGTTTCCACAATATTGAAATTGTTTCTTCCTGGCTGCTTGTAGTATTTTCTCCTTGATCTGGGGATTCTGGAACCTGGCTATAATATTCCTGGGAGTTTTCTTTTTGGGATCTTTTCAGGAGGTGATTGGTGGATTCTTTCAACTTCTATTTCCCCCTCTGGGTCTAAAACACCAGGGTATTTTTCTTTGAGAATTTCTTGAAGGATGATTTCTAGGTTCTTTCTTTGATCATGTCTTTCAGGTAGTCCAATAATTTTTAAATTCTCTCTCCTGGATCTATTTTCCAGGTCAGTGGTTTTTCCCATGAGATATTTCACATTGCCTTCTATTATTTCATTTGTTTGGACCTGTTTAACAGCATCTTGATTTCTCATAAAGTCACTAGCTTCCATTTGCTCCAGTCTAACTGAAGGAATGAATCTCCTCAGTGAACTTTTGAGATTCTTTTTCCATCTGGCAAATTTGGCCTTTTAAGGTATTCTTTTCCTCATTGCCCCTTTGAGCCTCCTTTGCCATTTGAGTTAGTCTGTTTTTTAAGGTGTTATTTTCCTCAGTCAGGCTGTTGACTCTCATTTCATACTTTTCCTGCATCCTTCTCATTTCTCTTCCCAATACTTCCTCCACTTCTCTTATTTGGTTTTTAAAATCCTTCTTAACGTCCTCTATAGCCTATAACCCGCTCATATTTTCATTTGGGGCTTTTGGTGCAGGAGTTCTGACCTCACAGACCTCTTCCTGTTCCATGCTTCGATCGTCTTTGCCCCCAAAATAGGAGTCTAATATTGCATTTTCTGTTTATTTTGTTTCCTTTGCCTAGGCATGTTGCCACTTAATTACTTGATTTTTGGGCTTGTTGCCACAGTAGGACTCTGACACCAGACAGGGAAGCTTCCGTCCCAAACGTTGGGGTCTTCACAATTTCCGGAGGTATTAGTTGGGTGGCCTCTGTAAAGCCTCCACACACTCTGGCAAGTTGGATTCCCACCCCAGACCTTCCCCCCCCAGACCACAATCCAGATCCAAGCAGGTTAAAGCAATAGTGATTAACCCCCAGACTGATTGCTGGATCTCCCTATAGTTTGCAGTCCAGGAGCTGAAGCTGCCACTGAAGCTGCAAAATGGCTTCTGTGCTGTGGCTCCTCAGCTGCTTCTTGCCCCCAGGGGAAGAAGCCAAATCGTTCCCCAAATACTGGTCCCAAAGTCCATAGGGCACTAACCTCTCACTTTGTCCTAGGCATATCTGTTTTGATAATTCTGGAACCACCACAGTTGCTGGTGTTCTGGGATCCCTCCAGCCAGCTGCTGGCCAGCCCACCCTGGGGCTAAAACTGTGGCTTGAGCGGACCTGGGAGAGTGTTGCGTTGTGCTGCACTGGCCGTTCCCTGCAGGGCTGCTGGGCTGTCCTCAGTGGGAGGTTAGTTTCTCTGTGTTGTTCTGTGGGTGCTGGAGCTCCAGAAGTTGTTCAGAGTCCACCTTTTACATTGTTTGGAAGTGGTGTTGGGGAGAGCACCTTGGAAGTGCTGTTTCTACTGCCTTCTCTGTTTTCTAAGGGGAGAAGTTACTTTTTAGTATATCTTATGGGAAAGAGAATTCTCATCAAAATTTCAGAAGTAGAGGACTTTTCTCTCTCTGCACTTCTCCAACACCTTGTGACAATTCCTCCCCCCTACACTGCCTCCTGATGCCCTGTCTAATTTGTGAATAAAGACACTTTAATAAGGTTGTTACTACATTTTGCACAATATAGTACTTCCTATTTACTTGAAAAATAGATGCTTGACTTGAGAAGTCAAGAAAGATTAAATTAAAAATTTCATTATAATATATTTTGGGATACAGGAAAGTGTGAAATACACTTTAGAACAATTTCTGTCAGACAATGCATTTATAGTTTTTTCACTTTATGTTTTAGATATCTGGGAAACTCACTAACTTGGAATACCATATTTTCTAAATAGGCTGGATAAAATTGGTGTCATACACTTATTCAATATTTTACACATTTTAAATTTATAATATACTTTGAGTAGTGAGTAAAAAGACCTTTATTCCTCCAACCACATTTGTTGCCTAGGTGTCTTCTCCAGCCTAGCTCTGATGCTATGGGATATTATGCTTCACAACTAAAAAGACAGGAACAGTGTTAGATTGTAGAATATGCACATAGCCAATCCAGTAAGTCAGAAGGGGAACATGGCTACCCTTTCCAAGACATGAATCAAGCAACTTTTGGGTCTAGGAGGGCTTATCTGATGGGGGTGGGACAGGGTGTAGCACACAGGCCCATTAAAGCATTGATGTTTTAAAAGTATGGAAACAGCCTATGCAGTTGGCAGACTCATAGAATTAGGCATTTACTCTTTGTACTTTTTTGTAGATTCTTTATCTTTCCGTCACTTGTGTCTACATTATGCACTTATACACGTCTACATATATGTATATATGGATGCATATACACACACACTCAATAAATATGAGGTAACTTTGGAGCTAGAGGAGCCCTAGTGCCTGAGATCAGTAAAGGTCTTTTGTAGGAGGTAGTGATTGAGCTGAACTTTGAAAGAAGCTTTGAGGTTCAAGTATGGGGGGCACCTGTGCAAAGAATGTGAAAAGGAGTAATCTGTAATATAGTGAACAAATGTAGACCGGAGACCAACTGGAAAAGACTTTAAATGTCAAGCAGTGAATTTGGTGCTTGATTCTAGAGGCAGTAGGGAGCCAGTAGAAGTTTCTGAGCAGGAGAGTGATGTGCTTTAGGAATTATACGTACATATATACACACACACATACATGTAGAGACAGGGTCCAGGTGTGAGTTGAATATGATATCTAAAAAAAATAAAGTTATGGGGTGAGAAAGGAATGTACTGGGATATAGAGAAAGGGAGAAGTAGGATGGGGTAAATTATCCCACATAAAAGAGGCAAGAAAAAGTTTTTATGGAGGGGAGGAGGGGGGGAGATATGTTAACTCCTCTTTGAGCCAATGCTGAGAGCAAGATTCACTCATTGAAGGAGAAACTGGAGGCTCTTGGAATACTCCAAGTGAGAGGTGATGTGGGTAGACTATAAGTGCTATAAGCATTCAGATGAAAGGAAAATCTTACAGTAAGGGATAGATAATGTAAGGGAGGCTTTAAAGAGAAGAAACTGACCATCAAGGATGGTTAGGATTTGGATAGAGAAGTTACTTGAAGCTTCTGAGAGGTTACTTGATTTACCCAGGGTCATAACCAGCTTTTTGGTAGAGACTTGACTTGAATCTGGGTTGAGGCCATCTCCCTATCCATTATGCCACATTGCTTCTCAAGTAACTCTTTTAAGACTGAAAGTTTCAGAGAAGGTGCCAGTCTCTTTTGATAGATGTTCCTCTTTGGTAATTCCCTATACCAGAGCAGTTACATCTGGGAGAAAGAGTGTTTGAATGGATGTGTGGAGTTGCTTGATGTTTCTGTTTTTTATACTTCATATATGCTCTTGAGCTACTATGCTTTAGGGCTTTTTTGTTGTTGTTGTTGTTGTTTTTTGTTTGTTTTTTGTTTGTTTTTAAGTGGGATTGAGGGGTGTTTCCTCTGCTGTTTTTGTTGTGGAAATTATTACTGCAGGGTGCAGATTTACACCCAGTTAGTCTTAGGCAGTTGCCTGGAATACCTGGAGTATAAGTGACATGTTAGAGACCATAGTTCCAAGCCACTGTAATTAGAAAATGTATTTTTAATTGTTTTTCTGGCAATGGTGCTATATTAGGACAGATTTTTGCATGCGATTTTCTTTTAGAAGTAATTTTGTTATAAAGAACACATGGTTCACTTAAAGCACAATTTGATTCCATAACATGTACAAAAGTAGCTCCATGCCAAGTACTGTGGAAGTATTAGGGAGGGGGAAAATATGGTGAAAACTCTGGAGCAGAGGTACTCCTGTCTTTAGCTTGAACCGGATTAAAACATAATTGGGAAATATTTAGCATAACAAATGAAAATGCACTAGAACATAGACAATGGTAATATGTGGTTTTCTAAGGCAATATGCAGCCCATACGTATCCTTATGTAATTTTTAGTGGCCTCAATTTCTCTTTGAGTTTGACACCATCCATATGGAAACCATTGCCTATTTTCTGGAGTTGGTTTACTCACTTGGTTAGGCTGTAGTACTAATCTCATCTGAATCTGGATTAGGATCACTGTTTTTTAAGTCACTGAAATGTCCTTAATTTTCTCTTGATTTATGAAAATGTGCAGTTTTTTTCCTGAAGGTTGAATTGGGTAGGCAGGTTTAATAAGAGTTTGGTTGGATTAGCATGAATTCATCACCATTACTGAAAAAAACATTTGAAGTATATCCCCATCAGTGGTGATTTAACAGTGTCATTTTTTTATTTATTCCTCTTCTATATATTCATGCTGTGCTAAGTATTGATTCATCATACTAAAATATTACATTAAAGTGTGGAATATGTTCCTATATTACAGTATTGTAAAACTGTTGATAATAATTCTCATAGCTGTCATTTATATAGCACTGTAGGTTGCAAAGCTCTTTCCATTAATTATCTAATATCATTGAATATTACTAGGATTATGATTTGGAGAATTTTTAAAAAGGCATTTGTCACATCTAGAGAATTTTTTTTATTTCTGGGTATTTTGACTTATTTTGCAAGTGTGAAGCAGATATGAATTTACTAACTTATGATTTTCTTATGAAAAATAATCACAGAATTTGGGGAGGAGCCACAAGGTTTCTCACTGAGGGCTGCTCTGTTCCTAAATAGGCAGCAAATCTGAAGAATTGGACTGATCGGTATTCCTTTCTCTCTTCATGCCTCTGAGGAAAGGGTTAAAACAATGATAGTTTTTTTAGAACCTTGGAAGCGCTTCACCTGTCTTGTTTCTCCTCTTTAAAGCCCAAACTAGTGGAAAGGTGTTGTGTTGTTGTTTTTTTTTTTTTAATTAGCTGAAAAGGAACTCAGATCTCAGCATTTGTTAATATGATCTCTTCTGTGTTTTCCTGATTACTTCAGTGTTTCCCTATTGCTTTAACATTCATACATCTAGCAGAATATAAGAGTGATCAGGCAGTGCTTTTGTTGAGCACTGGCTCTGATGGATTATTGACAGGAAAAATCAATTGAAATTTTCTTTTTTTATAGAGGCAGGCATAGAATGAAATACAGATTGGAGGCAGCTGGTGGCTCAGTGGAGCAAGCTCTGGACATGTAGTCAGGAAGACCTGAGTTCAAATTCAACCTCAGACACTTAGGAGCTGTGTGACTCCGGGCAAATCACTTAACCCTCTGCCTCAGTTTCCTTAACTGTAATATGAAGATAATAACAGCATTTACCTCTCAAGGTTGTTGTGAAGATCAAATGAGATAATATTTGTAAAAAGTGCTTAATAGTGTCTCCCATACAAGTGCTATATAAATAAATATTTATACAGATTCTGAAACCACCTGGAGGGCTAGATTGTACCTCTTTGAAGGGCCATGGTTATAAATTTTGTGTTCCCTTTAGTTTGTAGTACACTAACCTGCATATGATAGAGGCTTAATAAATATATATGGAATTGGATTGAACTAGGCAAGACAGCCATGACTACTCTGTCTCCTTTGAATAGGACAAAAGGTTACATTCATGCCTTGTCTTAGTCTTCTTTTGAAATGTACTAAAATCTTTAGTACACTATACTTTGATTTAGACCAGTAGTATCAAACTCAAATGGAAACAGATCCTTGGGAATTCCATTATTGTCTTAGAAAACCACAAATTAATATTATCTGTTATATTGTATTTTTGGTTTATTTTAGTAAATGTTTCCCAATTGCATATTAATCCTGTTTGGCCCCACTTGGTAGATTGTGAGTTTGACACTTCTTATTTTGTCAGTCTCTAATTTAGGAATAGATTCTCCCTTCTCCTCCCTCCCCCCCAAATTTGAAACTGTAAACATTTCCCTATCAAAAGTGTTGTATGTGGAGGCAACTTCCCAGGGCACTTTGTAAATATAGACTTGGTCTAGTACTACAGAATGCTGTGCACTACAGTGCTTCCATTGAAAACATGAATTTTGGGCATAGTAGAAAAATGTGAAATAATCTGTGAAATTCTAAAATGTTTTCCTTAGCTTTTCTAATACTAACAAGAAGTACGCATATTTCAGTTGGTCTATAGATTATAGATTTTATTTTAAAATGAAAGGTAATTTGCACTATGTAAAAAACCCCCAACAAATATCAACTGTCTCATTTTAATTTCTCAAAGTAACACTGCTTTTGCTTTTAACTCATTGTGCCATTACTTCATTTTGTGCCTCTGTAAAAACTGCTTTTAGGGCCGTAGTAAGGAGGGCTATTTTTCACTTAACTTTTCACTTATTGATAATTTTTTTTCTTCAGCTTTAACTACTGCATTTGTAAGAGGGAAAATCAGGCAAATCTTTCCTAGAAAGGGAAAGTAATACTATGTAGCACCACAAGATGTCGCTTGTGTAAAATAAAGTCAGTTCTTAACACAAAGCTAGTAACATCCAGGATTTTAAAAGAACTGGATGAAATATTTTCAGGTAACTTATTTTCCAGAATTTTTCTATGAAAAAGTTGGGATCAATAGCAGATTTTGTTAAATATTTGGATACTTTAGTGTATACTGATGTAGAAAATAGAAAGGGCTACTAGATTTCTGAAGTTAAATAATGTACTTTGTCGTCTTTTAGGCCTTGTTACAAAAGGAGTAGGAGTAAAGGATCTTTAATGGAAGTTGAGAGATTACATAGTAAAATCAGCTTTGATGGTGCAAGGTTGCTATAAATGTATATTTTGATCATGATTCATCTTGCCTTTTCTCTACAAATGGCCACTAACTGCCTTTGTTAAGGCTTTAGCATCTTTTTTTTTTTTTTGAGGGGGGAGGGTAGGGCATTTGGGATTAAGAGACTTGCCCAATGTCACACGGCTAGTAAGTGTTAAGTGTCTGAGGCCAGATTTGAACTCAGGTCCTCCTCTCTGCAGGGCCCGTGCTCTATTCACGGTGCCACCTAGCCGCCTCAGACTTTAGCATCTTTTATTTATCTGTTTTCATATTGCTCCAATAGAATTTAAGACTGTTTTGGATAGCTTTGTATCCCCTATACCTCCCACAGTTTTTATCCTTAAAACATTGAATCAAGTAAAATTGAAGGCCTTGGGCAATGTGTTGTTATTACCACTAAAAGTAACTGTTTGGATTCAGTGACATTTAAAAGTCTCTAGCTCTCTAAATTAAAGGAACATTTAGGGAGAAATACAAACTACCAGTGTCTGGATTTTTAGTGGATCTTATATGACCCATTCTAGGAAAGACTAAGAATCAACATAAGATGGGAAGGTGTGGAGCAGTTGCTATCCTATTGGGTGAAAAGTTGAATGTCAATTAACAGATTCATTGAGTTATAGAATTGAAAAGGATCTTAGGTATCCTCTCGTTCCAGCCCTCTCATTTTACAAATGTGGAAATAAAAGCCCCAGAAGTGATATGTTCTGAAATTGCCACATAGCTAGACACTGAAAAGCTGGGACTAGAGCCCAGGTCCCCTGACTCCCAAGTTTATAATGCTTTTCAGGCACTCTATGCTTCTCTATAAAGCAGGTGAAATAAGATAAACTTCTCCTTATTTCCTTTTTACAAACATAAAAATAAGCTGCTGTTGCCCTAGCTAGGGAGAGATGATAGCAATTTATAATAGTTTGGTAACACGAGCTTTTGTGGTACAGAGGATAGCTTAGGCATTAACTAGTTCTCTCTCATGTTTTCAAGGATCAAACATTTCAAGAGTCTTAAGGAAGGTCATGAATCTAACCTCATTTTATGTGAGAAAACTGAGATCATGTGATTTACTTAAAGTGACACAGGTAGTAAGTATCTGAACTGGGAGTGAAATTGAGATTTTGATTTGTTAATTTTATGTACTTAGTGTAAAGTAAAAGTAGCTCTATTCATCCCCCACCCCACATAGCACACAGGATTTATAACTCTTTTGGGCTAGGGGACTTATTTAATGTCTCCCCCCCCCCCATAATGTTAGCTACTTGAGTATTTACTAACAGTTTTTTTTTTTAATTGACCTATGGTAAGGGAACCTTGCCCAATTAGAAATGTTACATTTATTGTTAAGATTGGAACAACTCAAGGAAAGATTTTTGTTGAAAGTCTCAACAATATGCAAATGTATATACGTACAAAATAAAGTGATTGAAATGTTTTTAAACTTTAGTGGAGATTAAATTTTTTTTAAATTAAATTTTGATGATTAAAATATTTTTTTCACGTGGTCTCATAGGATCATAGATTTAGAACTTGAAGGGATTTTAAAGATAATCTAGTCCATCTCTCTTTCAGTTGGATAAACCAAAGCCCAGGGGATTATTTGCCTAGCTTCACCTTAAGTGGCAGAGTTGGGATTTGAACTCAGTTCTTCAGACTTTATGTTCAGAGTTCTTTCCCCTGCCTTTCTTCATCTGTAAAAATCAGCCAGAAAGCATATATTCAATGCTTGCTCTGTGCCATTCATTGTGCTAAGTGCAGGGGATACAGAGAAAGGTAAAATATGGTCTCTGTCATCAGAGTTCACAGTCTAATGGAGGAGATAGTATGCACTAGCTATGTATACATAGCATGTACAGCTCATAGAAGGAGGGAAGGAGGGGTGGTTGGTGACCTGGAAAGGTCTCCTGCAAGGAAGTAGGATTTGAATCAGATCTTTATACATATATGTATGAATATGTAAAAATGTATGTATGTATGTATATATATATATATATTCCCTTCAACTATCCTCATACTGAGGAAAGTCTCATGAGTTACAATGATTGGTTTTCCATGTAGGAATGTAAATAGTTCAATTTCAGTAAGTTCCTTATGATTCTTTTCCCTGTTTACCTTTTCATGCTTCTCTTGCTTCTTGTATTTGAAAGTAAAATTTTTTTGTTCAGCTCTCTTTTTTTTCATCAAGAATACTTGAAAATCCTCTGTTTCATTGAATGACCATATTTTCCCCTGAAGCATTATACTCAGTTTTCCTGGGTAGGTGATTCTTGGTTTTAATCCTAGCTCCTTTGACCTCTGGAATATCATATTCCAAGCCCTCCAGTCCCTTAATGTAGAAGCTGTTAGATCATTACTCAAATTGTTTCTTCCTGACTGCTTGTAATATTTTCTCCTTGACTTGGGAACTCTGGAATTTGGCTATAATATTCCTAGGAATTTTCTTTTTGGGATCTTTTTCAAGAGGCGATTGGTAGATTCTTTTTTTCTATTTTGCCCAATATTCAGTTTTCCCTGAGAATTTATTGAAGGGTGATTTCTAGGCTCTTTTTAAAAAATTTTATTTTACTTTTTAATTTATTTTGCTTTTTGGAGGGCAGTTAGGGTTAAATAACTTGCCCAAGGTCACACAGCTAGTTTTTTTTTGGGGTGTGTGTGTGTGTTAAGTGTCTGAGGCCAGATCCAAACTCAGGTGCTCCTTGGTCCAGGCCGGCACTCTACTCACTGTATCACCTAGCCACCCCCTAGGCCTTTTTTTTTTTTGATCATGGTTTTCAGGTAGTCCAATAATTTTTAAATGATTTCTCCTGGTTCTATTTTCCAGGCCAGTGGTTTTTCCAATGAGATATTTCACATTGCCTTGTCTTTTTTCATTTTTTTGGATCTGTTTTATAGTATCTTGATTTCTCATAAAGTCTAATGAGCTTTCATTTGCTCCAGTCTAATTTTGAAGGAATCATTCTTTTCAGTAAGCTTTTGAAATTCCTTTTCTATCTGGCAAATTTGCTTTTTAATGGCATTTTGCTCATTGGCTTTTTGAGCTTCTTTTGCCATTCGAGCTAGTCTCTATAAGGTGTTATTTTCTTCAGTATTTTTTTGGGTCTCCTTTAGCAAGCTGTTGACTCTCTTTTCATGATTTTTTTCATCCTCATTTCTCTTTCCAATTTTTCCTCCACTTCCCTTACTTGATTTTCTTTCTTTCTTTCTTTCTTTTTTTTTTTTTGGCTTTTTGGAGGGCAATTGGGGTTAAGTAACTTGCCCAAGGTCACACAGCTAGGTTTTTTTTTTGTTTGTTTGTTTGTTTGTGTGCGTTAAGTGTCTGAGGCTGGATCCGAACTCGGGTCCTTCTGACTCCAGGGCCGACACTCTACTCACTGCGCCACCTAGCCACCCCCTTACTTGATTTTCGAAATCCTTCTTGAACTCCTCCATGGCCTGTAACCAGTTCATATTTTTCTTGGAAAACTTTTGATGCGGGAGTTTTGACTTTGTTTCTTTCTTCTGGTTCCATGTTTTGATCCTTTTTGTCCCCAAAAAGGATTCTCTGGTCTGATTATGCTTCCTCTGCTTGCTCATCTTGCCAGCCAATTACTTGACTTTTGAGCTCTTTGCCATGGTAGAACTCTGCTTCCAGAGTGGAGAAAGCTGTGTTCTAAATCACTGGAGTTTTCACAGTTGCCAGAGCTATAAGTTGGGTGCCCTCTCTATTAACCCCCACAAGCTTTGGCACACTGGTGTTCCTTACCTTAGGACCACTATGCAAGATTGTGGTCCATATCTAAGCAAGTCAAAACAAGAGTGATTACCCTCTGAATGGTTGCTTGTTCCCCCTACCACCCACAGGCCAGGAGGTCAAGAGGCAGCCACAGGACAGCAGCTACAACTGCCATGCCTTCCACTTCTGCTTGCCCTGGAGTCAGGGGCCAGACCACCCACCATTCTCTTCTCTCACCTTGGATCAACAGGGCTCTCCACTGATCTTTTACTTTCTCTTTAGAGTTTATGAGTTGAGAAGTCTGGAAAATGCCACAGCTGCAGGTGATTCACTCTCTTGAAGTCTGCTCAGGCTGGTCTGGGGTCTGGGCCACTGGTTGGGGCTGCCCTGAGTCTGGGCCTGCATGACTCATGTGACTGTGCTTGGTTCACAGTCTGGTGCAATGGACTCTTCCTGTCCACCTGCTAGGCTGCCTTCAGTGGGAGATTTGTTTCTCTCTGTCACTTTGTGGGTTCTGTAGCTCTAAAATTTGTTTAGTCATTTTTTAAATTGGTATTGGGGTGGTTGGAGCAGGAACTTAAGCAAGTTCCTGCCTTTACTTTGCCATCTTGGCTCCACCCCCTGAATCAGGTCTTGAGGGAAGCCAGGGTACCCATCAATCCGATCAGTCACAAAGAGGCAAAACACAGTCCCTTCCCTCCAGGAACTCACATTTTAGTGGGGGTGGGTGGGAGGGGGAGATACACAACATTCAAATATATATACAAAGCATGCTATATATGGAATAAAGAGGAAGTACTTAAAAGAGGGGAAACACTGGATTTAAGAAGGGTTAGGGAAGGCTTCTCATAGAAGCTGAGGTTTTAGTTGGGACTGGCTAGAAGACAGGAGTGAAGAGGGAGAGCATTCCTGTCATAGGGGACATGTAGTGCAAGGTCATGGAGATGGGACATAATGTGTGTGAGGAAAAAGAAGGAGGCTTGTATACCATGGAGTGTGGGGAAGGGAGTAAAGTATAGAAAGATGTGTAAGATAGGAAGAGACTGATTGAGAAAGACATTTATTGCCATCGAGAACATTTTATATTTGATCCTGGAGGTAACAGGGAACTGCTGGAGTTTATTGATCAGAGGAGTGATGTGGTCAGACTGCACTTTAAGAAAATCACTTTGGCAGCTGTGTGGAGACTGGATTAGACTGGGAAGAGTCTTGAGTCAGGAACAATAATAAGAAGGTTATTATAATGGTGCAGTAAAAAGTGGTGACTGCCTGTGTTAGGGTAGTAGCTGTGTGAATGGAGAGAAGGGGATGTACTTGAGAGATAATATTTTTATGTGGTGGGCACTGCACTTAGTGCGTGGGATACAAATACTAAAAAGAGAGACAATCTTTGCCTTCAAGGAGTTTACAATTTAATGGGGGAAGACAGCACAGAAAAGGAAGCTAACTGGAGGACTGATGTCAGGTACTGGGGAGTGCTGTTGTGGTCTGAATGCTTGTTGACCTGCTTTTCTTTCTTTCTTTTTTTTCTTTTTTATATTTTCTTTGGCTCTTTCTATTGAGAGTTTCCAGCCCAAACTTAACTCTCCCTCAGCTGACTGCTTTACCATGTTTTACCTTTTATTGCTTAGGAGCTAAAAATGGTAATTAAGAAGAAAAACTATGTCAAGATTAGTAAAAAAAAAAAAATAGACCCAAGATTCTTTTGAAGAAGTAGATCTTGAAGGGGAAGGGGGCAAAGGAAGGGAGGGAGAGCAGGACTTTGGAAGCCTAAAAAGTGATGGTATATATGTGGTGGAATGAATTTGAAGCAGGAAATAAAATAGGAGAATGGGGTGCATTCTGCACCAGTTAATATTGATTTTTCTGTGCTTCTCCATATTCATCACACACATCATTTTTTATGACATAGTAATACTCCTTTATATTTATGTATCATAATTTATTTAGTTATTCTCCAATTAATGGATATCTCTTCTATTTCGAGTTCTTTACTATTACAAAAAAGTGCTGCTATATATATATTTTGCCATATATGAGGACTTGGTTCTTACTGATGGCTTCCTTGAGGTATAATGAAATTTCCAGTAATAGAATCTTCAGTTCAAAGGGTATATAAACATTTTAGTCACGATATTTGCATGATTCAAAACCTCTTTTCAAAATAGTTGTACTATTTCATAGCTCCACCAAAAATGTATTAGGGTGCCTATCCTTCCACAATCCCTCCAACAGTGAGCATTGTTAACTTTTGCCTTTTTTTAGCCACTTTGCAGGGTGTGAGGTAAAACCTCAGGATTGTTTTGATTTTCATTTCTCTTAATATTAGGAATTTAGAGCATTCTTTTACATGGTTGTAAATACGTTGCAGTTCAGCTTTTGAGAAATGCTTGTTCATATCTTTTGTCCATTTATCTGTTGGGGAATGGATATTAGTCATGTCTGTCTGTCTATCATTTGCATATCTTATATACTAAGTCCTTATCAGAAAAATTTGATACAATTTTTTTCCCCATTTGCCTTAACCTAATTGGGTTGATGTTATCTCTCTTAAAGCTTTTCAATTTCATATAACCAAAGTTATCTATTTTTCTCTTTTATAATTGCCTCTATCTCATGTTTGGTTAAGAATACATTCTTTACCCTTAGCTATGAGAGGTATGTGATCTGTTTCTCTTCTAATATTTAAAATAGAATAGTATCATCATTTTATTTTCCATCTTGCTTCACCTTATTAGGTGAAGATGTTTTCTTTCTTTTTTAATCTATTTTAATTTATTTTTTAATTTAATTTTTTAGTCTTAAATGCCAACAAAAACATTTCAGTGCATAAAGGATTGTTTATAAAACTGTGAATCCTTTTGATACAGCCTGTTTATTTTTTAAAAAGCTTTTAATACATTTATCTCATTTTCTTTTTTAAAATTTTCTTTTATTATATTTATCTACTTTTAGTTTACAAAATTCAGTTCCACAGTCCTTTGAGTTCCAGATTTTCTCCCCCTCCATCTCCTTCTCACTCTCCCCTCATGGCGGCATGCCATCTGATATAGGCTCTACAAAAACCTCATTAAGCATTAGTCAGGTTGTAAAGAAGAATTATAACCAATGAAGTGAACAGTGAAAAAGAAGGAACAAAACAAAACAAAATACAAAAAGAGAGAGCAAGTAGTTTGTTTCAATCTACATTCATATTCCATAGTTCTGTTCTCTGGATGTGGATATCCTTTCCATCATGAGTCTTTTGGAGTTGTCTTAAAACCTTGCATTGCTGAGAGGAGTCTATCAAAGTTAGTTGTCACAGATACGATATGTCTGTAATTTGGTACAAAGTTTTCCTGGTTCTGCTCTCCTCACTCAGCATCAGATCATATAAGTCTTTCCAGGATATTATGAAGTTTTTCTGCTCCTCATTTCTTATGGCACAATAGTATTCCATTACATTCAAATACCACAACTTGTGTAACCATTCTCCAATTGATGGGCATCCCCTTGATTTCCAGTTCTTTGCTACCACAAAAAGAGCTGCTATAAATATTTTTGTGCAAATGGGTCCTCCTCCCACTTGTATGATCTCTTTAGAATACAACCCTAGAAGTGATATTGCTGGGTTAAAGGGTATCCACTTTTTTATAGCCCTTTGGGCATAGTTCCAAATTGCTCTCCAAAATGTTTAGATCAGTTCACAACTCCACCAACAACGCATTATTGTTCCAAGTTTTCCACATCCTCTCCAGCATTTATCATTTTCCTGTTTTGTCATCTTAGCCAATCTCACTGGTGTATCTCATTACTTTCAAAACTGTCTTGCCTGCCTTTGCTTCCTTTTGTACTTTCTTCTATTCTGCTGTATGCACTTAAAAAAAAAAATATATATATATATATATATATATACATACACACACACACACACACACACACACACACCAATGGACTTCTTTTTTTCAGTATCATCACTGTATATTGTTCTCCCATCAAATCCTGTCCCCCTCATAAGAACTAAAAAAACAAAACATAATCAACCTACCTTGTGAAACATAAACATGGCCAAACAAAACAAACCCACAAGTGCCCAATGTTAAGTTTCCATTTATACCTAGTGTTTATCTCCTTTTTGTCAGGAGGTAGGTAAAATGTTTCATTTTAGATTCTTGGGAGATGTGGTTGATAATTATTTTGATCAGAGTTTTTAAGTCTTTCAAAGATATTCTTATATTTTACAGGTTGTTCATGTCTTTCTATGAATTGTTCTCTTGTTTTTGCTCACTTTACCGAACATTTACTTTTAATTCTCAGGATTCTCTGAAATAATCTTTTGTTACTTCTTAGGGCACAATAATATTCCATTCCATCTATATATTACTATTTGTTCAGCCATTCCCTAATGGATACCTCTTACTTTTTCTTTTCTTCCCTTTTCTCCTTTTAATTCCCATTTAATGATTGGGAAATTTCTTTTGCTTTTGTTTGTTTCCTCCCCCTTATCATCCTCTTTCAAGCCCCCACCTTCCTATCCCTCTGTTAAGTTTGGTATTTTTCTATACCATTCTCTGTATGTTTCCCGTCTTCCCTTGTCTATTTCAGTTAACAATGAGATTCCTCTGATTCCTGCTTCCTCCTCCAGGGCCTTCATGTTTGTTACTATTCTTGATGTACCCCAGTTATGAGAAATAGTAAATTCTACCTCCTTCCTCTTGTCTATATCAGTGTATCCCCTTTTGCCCCCTCTAAAAAATGCCCCAGAACAGAACCAATCTAGATCCAGGTCCTTTTTTTCCTTATTTAACTCAGTCAATAACTTTTGAAGAAATAAATAATCATAATAATCACTTGAAGTATTTTATGTACATCATTAGATTCTCATAACACCCCTGAGAGTTAGGTGCTATATTATTATCTCTATTTACAGATTAGGAAACTGAGGCTGAGAGAGGTTAAGTGACTTGACACTCCTAGTAAATGTCTGAAGCAGAATTTGAACTTCAGCTTTCCTGAGTAGAATCTAGTACTGTGCATTTTTGTCACCTAGCACCTAGTGACCTTTAACAAAGAACAAAGACAGTAAGCTTCTGAAAGGATATATTTCTTTTCTTTCAGTAGAACATTATCCTTTTATCTTTGTTGAGTCCTTTCCAATTGGCAAAAAATGTTACCTTCCTAGGTTTCTGTTGGGTACTGTGTTCCTGCTAAACTGTGATTTTTTCCATTAAAGGTCCATCCCCTTCCTTTTCCTCCCTCCCCCACCATAGGATTTTCTCTGAGCTTTAAGGTTAAGGTATTCTTAATAATATACCATTTTCCTTTTGAAATATCTTATTCAAGATCTCTTGTTTGTAGTTGAAGGTGTTCGAATCATGTGTGGCCTTTTTTGTGGTTGCTTGGTTCTTGGACTACTTTTTTCTGTTTTTTTTTTTTTTTACATAGAAGCTATAAATTTTTTCTATGACATTCCCGGGGACCTTTCCTTTTGGAATTTCTTTCAGAAAGTAATTGAATGAATTCTTTCCAGCCTCTCTTTGTCCTCTGGTTACAAGAGATCTAGGTAGTTTTCAGTTATGATTTCTTGAAATACAGTGCCCAGGCTTTTTTCCTAAATCATGATTTTCTGGAAGTAGTCTAGTGAGTCTAAAATTCTCATTTTCCAGGTCAGTTTTTGACATTTTAAATTTTTCTCTATTTTTTGATTTTGTTGTCTTATTTCTTCCTGTTTCATGAAGTCATTGATTTTTGTTTGGTCTAATCTAGTTTCTAGGAGGTCTATTACTTGAATAATGTTTACCATTTTTTCTCTAAAGCTGCTTGATGCCTTTCTTGTTCTTTATTCCAGAATTTATATCAATTTTTTTTAATCTCTTCATTTTTTCTAGATATTTATGTGGTCTTTGAGGGAAATCCATTTTTTCCCTTTGATTCTCAGCTTGCAGATATAATGGTAATTCCCCAAAATTCAACCTAGAAGGAGAAAGTATCTCTGAATTTATTATAATACTTTAATAATGATCTATGTCTTACTTGGTTTACTCATTTTTCTATCCTTAATTCTGGAATAGGAACTTTGTACTGTATTTAGCTTCTGTCCCCTTATGTGCTTTTGGAACCCTCTGAGGTATTCAGTAAGACAGTGCTAGGGACCTTGGGGCTCTTGAGCTTGTGATATTCCCGTCTGAGTGCTATCATGGCCAGACTGGAAACAAAGTATATTCTTATCTTTTAGTGTAGGGCTAAACAAACTGGTATAAAAACATGATGGAATAATTCTATGCCATAAGAAATGCAGATCCAAGAAAACCATGTTCACAATGCATATAGCAGTATAAATGGAAGAATTTTTAAAAGAGCCATTGTAGTATACTTATGAACAAGCTTGTTCCTGGGGAAAAAAATAAGGAAATGCACATCCCTCCCTTTGCTGAGGTTGAGGATTTAGGGTACAAAGCATGTTGTGAATCCTGTCAGACTTGGTTTATGTATTGGTTAGTTTTGTTGAACTGATTTTTTTCTTTTTTATTCTTTGTTCCAAGGAATGACTTTCTGGGGAAGAGAATGGGGAGGGATATATTTGGAGATGAGGCTGATATAAAAACAAGAGATTTCAATAAAAACAATAGGCATCTGGATGAATGTTATTTTTCTCCTTTCAGTGTCATTGCCTTTGTTCATGCTATTTCCTCTACCTATAATGCATTCCATTTCCTTCTGCTACCTCCCCTATATCCCCAACTGACTCATGAGATAAGCTATCTCATTTCTATCTCCTGGCAGGTAGTGATTGATCTCTTTTCCATCTGAACTCAAGATGTTGTAATTTTCTTGTGCATTATATATATTCTAATATGTCCTATAGTTATTTGTATAAATATATTGTTATGACTATTAGATTATAATCTCCTTGAGGACAGAGGATGTATTTTCTTTTATCTTCATGCAGTACCTTTCAGAGTGGTAAGCACAGAATAGATACTTAAATGTTTGTTGACATTATGATCACTTGCCTCAGCTGAATTGGACAGGGCAGAGATACTATGGGTAATGTGATGATTATGATAGAGAAAATCCAGAGAAACACAGGACAGTAAGATTCAGAGCTGGAAGCTATCTTCGAAATGATCTGGGTGAACCTCTTTCTAGATGAGGAAACTGAGGTTAAATATTGACCTCCTTAAGCTCACACAGTTAAGTAACTAGTGGACAGCCAAAGTGAAATTGAATTTCATGATGTAGGTATGAGTATTAAAATTGTACATAAGCCACTCATTGAATGTAAGTCAGTAATTGATTTATCAGCAGTACAGAAACCATGGCATCTAATATATTGGAGAACCTTTGTCAGTGATTTCTAGCATTCATTGCTTGTCGTTGCTTATTGAGGTAAAGGTAGTTGAAAACACTTGGTGAGGGGTGGCTAGGTGGTGCAGTGAATAGAGCACTGGCCCTGGAGTCACGAGGACCTGAGTTCAAATGCGGCCTCAGTCACTTAACACTTACTAGCCGCAAGACCTTGGGCAAATCACTTAACCCCAATTGCCCTGCCCTCCCCCTCCAAAAAGAAAAAAAAAAGACAAGATTTGGTGCATTGGTTTATTAAATCTGTTGGGAATAAGATTTGTTTGGGTTCTCTTAACAGAGAAAACTAGCTGAATTTACAGCATTTTTCAACTTGATGTATTTGATACATGTATCTTAATTTTTTGATGCTTTGTTAGGGATACAAAACATTTCCTGTTCTACCACAGAGTGTGGGGGATCAAAAAAAAGTTTTTACAAACTGCATTTCTTTGTTTATTTAGGGAAGCTGATAAGAAATTCTATTAGAGGAAAATGAACTTTGAAATTATTAAATGTTTTTGGTGGCATTTGCTCAGTGAAGGGAGTGGATATCCTGTGGAAGTCTTAAAATTTAATAGCCTTTCATAATTAAATTTCTAATGAAATAGTCAGCCAGTTTCTCCTAACCTGAAATAATGGAAGAAGATTTTTCATTTCTGGGATATGTTAGTGCAGTATCTTCTACAGTTAAATCTGTTTTGGGATTAGCAGAGAGCCTTCAAGTTACACTGAAATCTGAACCTACTATTGAAGAGAAAGGGCTCATAGATGCTGTTATTGAACCAGTTGAATATTCTTTTATTATTAGGTAAGTGTTGGACTTTTCTAAATTATTAAGAGAAGTAGTCTTTCAAAAATATGATAAAATTGTGACCAGATATTTTTTGGGGCCCGTTTACATGAATAACTTTAAAAAGGGCAAATGATAATTAATGACCAAATAGTTAAGGACTATAGGAGAACCTGATCGTCTCCATTATTTTTCTTTGATGAGTTTGTATCAGAATGTTTTTATGTGCTCAGTTCTTTATAAGATAATTTATCAAAGTGCTTTAAATGTAATACTTAGGAAAATGCAAAATTTCTAAATAAATTATGGTGAAGGTTAAAAGAACAATAAAAGCATTTGTATGAGATAATGGAATAAACAATTCCTTTCAAATAATTTCTGAAGTTGATTATTAAGGTTTTTTTTTTTTTACTCTCTTACATCGCCAGGCTTCTCTTCTAAGGGAATGCTTTATTTAGTAATGAGTAATATTAAATATATGAAAAATCTTAAAGGTGAAAAGCTGTTTAAGTCTGAATCAGACTTGGCTTTCATTTTTGCCTGAAGAAACAAGTAGTAGTTGCATGTAGTCTACCTCTGTGCCTTTCTGGATTGTATATATAATGCTTTTAAAATATGATGATAATAAGTTATATGTACATTTTTAAAAAGTTAAGCTATGTCTGGTACTTTAATATTATAAGAGATCAATATTTTTTAATTTTTAACATACTATACATTTGAAGATCCAGTATTTTAAGTAGGTTGAAAAGTTGGAAATTTATAAATCATATATGAAATGTGAATAGAAAAGAGTACAAGTCTGTTTTTTGGTTATTCATTGTAGATTTTTTTTTTTTTTGGAGTGGGGAAGGCCAGGCAGTTGAAGTTAAGTGACTTGCCCAAAGTCACATGGCTAGTGTTAAGTGTCTGAGGTCACATTTGAACTCAGGTCTTCCTGAGTCCAGGGCCAGTGCTCTATTCACTGTATCACCTAGCCACTCCTAGATTTTCTGTAGTGTAAAATGATCCTAATTGCTGAATTAAGGAACCACTTTTTTCTGTCTCTGTCACCTCTTCCTAACCTCTTAAGCTGAGGAATATTTCTTTCTCTGGATGAAAAATTGCTTCTCATCTCCAATCCTTGATGTCAAATTTTCAGTTTTCCTTTTGTAGTCAGATTCAAGTTATCATTTGATTTTACCTTTAAAATTAAGATCATTATATGTTTCCTATATCTTATATATTAGTAGTTCTATATATATTTATTGTTTAAGCAACTTTGAGGTTATCTTGAGTATTGGTGACAGACAAATGGAATTATAGGGACTCTTTTCATCCTTAACACTGGCAATCCATCTATCCTTACTAGAGTAAATTGAATTTTTTCCTTTAAATTAAAAAAAATCTCGACTCCAAATTGTGTTTATCACTTAGTCTATGTGTATATATCACAGATGAGTGATGATGTTTTTTTTTTTTTTGCTTTTTGGAGGGCAGTTGGGGTTAAGTGACTTGCCCAAGGTCACACAGCTAGTTTGTGTTTTTTGTGTGTGTGTGTGTTAAGTGGCTGAGGCCGGATCTGAACCCAGGTTCTCCTGATTCCAGGGCCAGTGCTCTATTCACTGCACCGCCTAGTGATGATTATTTTTGACAAGGACTTTTGGACTTCTGTTTCCTCATCTGCAAAATCTTGGGGGCCTAGGTAAGATCTAAGATCCCTTCTAATCCTAAGGCCTTGTGATTCTGTTATATGGATTTGTGTTTCCAAGATTTCATTGTGTTTGATAGAATGAAGTTTTTTTTAATACTAACAAGTAGATTAGAATTTGTTTGTTTGTTTTTTCTCTTTGAAGTATTTGTAGGAGAACAGGATTTTTGTAAACTTTGTTTATTTAGAAAAGGAAGGGTGGTACTTCGAATCTGAATTTAGACCAGGGTATTGCCTTTTTTCCACTTAGGAATTGTTCTGACTTTGTATAAATTTCTGTGGATAAGTCTTCTTATAGCAACCTAATTTAGAAATATTCCATATAGGATATATAAAATTGCTATGGCTAAATGGCTTCTCCTATTTACTCCTCTTTTTTTTTTAAGCATATATTTCATTTCTCAGAGGCACTCTGCTGTTAACTTTGTGATTACAATGATGTGAATTCAGCAACACAGCTTACCTCAGCCATTGGCATAATTTTCTTTTCTGATAAATCTTTTTGATTCAAAGACAAGTGAATTATAGCTTTGTAACCCTGGACAAGTTACTTATTTTCTTTTTTCTTAGATTTTCCTTTTCTAAATAGAGACGGTAATACTATAGAACCAAGTGAAGTAATTAATGGAAGTGCTTTTCAGTGCATAAAAGCTGGGTATAAGGTGATATTTAGCAAACAGGGTCATTCATCTTTATTTTGCCCATTTTCTGGGAGAGCTGTCAATAAGCAATGAGATAGTTAAGAACGAATTAAGAGGGAGAAAAAAGGGACCTGAGCAATGTACTTGTGATTATTGAAAATAGTTATGAAGGAAGGAATTACATCAGTAAAAGCCATTGGTATTCGTTAGTTCAGAGCCTTCTAATTAAGTTTTTTTTTTTTTTTGCATAGAATAGGCTTATGTTTTTTGTATCTGTTAACTATGAGCAAGTTAATAGTGCAAGCAAGAGGGAATATTTGCATAGGAAATACTTAGGTTACTTTAAAAAACATTTCCCTCCCAAACTTTCATATAGTTGAACCAACATTCATTTGCAGAGAGTATGCAAGCACAAGATTTTTTCAAAGCTCCATGGAGGTCATCCTTATCAGCTGGTACAATAGATATATTTCCTTATCATTTTAAGTTTCTTAGTGTGCTTTTGACACTTCTGTGTTAAAACTAGTTTGATAAGCTTGTCAGGCAACATTTTAAAAGTTTCTATTACTCTATGTACTGGAAAATAAAGCCTGCAATTTTGAAAAGTGTGTCATAATTCTGACTAGTCTTCCCTCTAAGTATTCTGAATTAGGGTAGTATTTTCATAATAGCTCCGTGTAGTGACTCTAGGAACAATGAAAAATGACAAAGAAAATAGCCATTTTCCTTTCTTGGGGAACTCATAAAAGAGAATACTTATAAATTAATATAATAGATACTTCTTCAAAATATCTATGGTTTCATCCATGTGGATATTCTCTTCCTGGTATTGTTTATGTCCTTTTGAGAATGAACCAGTTTCAACTTTTTAGCTGAACTTCTGAGCTGTTACTTGATATAATACCTACAGAGCTCCTTTAGTATAGTGGAATATTCAGAGTTAACTGCATACCCTTGTCAAGACATGGCTGTGTTTTGGTTTAAACCCAGGGATACCAAAAAACTATTGAGGTGGGGGCTCTTCCCACCTAAAAACTGTTGTGGTTTCATGATGTGTTGTGGTAGAACCGTCTCAAAAGAATTCAGTCAGAACACCTCTCATCCAAGTATAGGCATTTATTGAGATTGATGCCTCTCATGAAGTGGGCTAAGTCCCAAGAGGAACCAGCAACTTTAGAGAAAAGCAGGATGGATTTTCATAGGGTAAAGATGCAATTACAAAACAGAAATTTACATAGAATAGAGGAATATAGTTGTTATTAAAAAGGCGGGAGGAGTTTGTTAAGGGATTAGGTGATGGAGGAGGGGTCCCATCTATGGTTCAGTAGTTAAACATTCTGGTCATTCTGCCCTCCAACTAGCTAGCTATTGTGGTCCTGTCTGGTTAAGACAGTTAGGTATTGTGGTATGATGTGATTGTGATTGAATATAGGAACACACCTGTTTCTGTGGGAATGGGTCTGGGGGCAGTGACCAGGTAGAGTCAGTAGCTGGGTTCCTGTCACATGGATACACCTGCTGTTTCTGTGGGAACTAAGAGTTCAGGGACATATCTGTTGTTCTAGTGAGCAGTGAGGAATATATGAAGAAGTTAGGACATTGGGGAGTGGTGGGAGGGAGTTAGGTAGGTAGGTACAGTGGGCCTGCTGTTCAGTGGGGCCAGGCCTAGTAATGAAGTTAGAATATTGGGGTTGGGAGCAGCTTTATTAAGCTTCCATCAACAGTATGGTTTTAATGGAGGATTATGTCTGTACACAACAGCAGTTTATGAGTACTAAAGACTTAATGAAGTGTTTGGAATCAACTTTTTTGGAAAAAGCCAGTAATATTTTTTTGAAGGAAAATAACAATGGAAAGAAGAGACGGCATTTAGGATTGAATAAAACTCAACACCTGTATTGGAACCAGTTTGTGGAAGGCTTTCAATTCAGTGGTCAGGAGATTATAATTTTTTGCTTTGCAATGGGGAGCTCCTGAAGGTTTTTGAATAAAGGAGTGGTATGCTGAAAGAACTACATTAATTGGTTTATAGTGTGAAATTTACTTTAGAGAGAGAATGGAATGAAGGTGAGAAGAGCGGTTTAGAAAGTTAGAATAGTGAGGGCAGCAAGAAATGAGGTTTAGAATTTAGAATGCTCCAGTGGGAGAAAAGAGTGAATGGATGCTATAGATATTGTAGTTAGAATGAATAGTACTTGGCAACTAGTTGAATGTGAGGAGTAAGTTCGATGTAAGGTTCAAAAATGATTCTGATGTTAGGATTCTGAGGGCAATTGAGATACTTTTAGGACATGGTGGAAATATATAGCAGGGATTTGGAAATACGGTACTAGAACTTAGGGTAAGGACATATAGAGTTATAAATTTGAGAATCATTTATATAGACTTCAAAATTGAGACCAGTGAATATGGAGAAATACAAGGACAGAATCTTGATTCAGAATATTTAGGCAAAATTGGAGCTGAATATTTCTTTTTTTGATTGTTTTATACACACACACACACACACACACACACACACACACACACAAAGTGTCTTTTTTTAAACATCATAATTTTCCTCCAGTATCCTTCATTTTCTCTTTCCAGAGAGCCATCCCATATAAAATATTTCTATAAAGTAATTTTCGTCTTCTGTTTCTTATATTATCATAGTTATCATAACTATCCCTCCCCCTCCCAGAGAACCGTCCATATAACACAGTATTTTTTAGAGAGGAAAAAAATCAGCACAACTGATTAGTATATTGAAAAAGTTTAAGAACATGTGCAATATTTAACACCTATAATTCTTTCACCTTCACAAACGGGTAGTTTGGGGGCGCCCTCTCCTATTTCTTTGTTCAAATCCTGCTTAAGTTTTGTGACATTAACTTCTCTTTTTTTTGGTGTATATTTTTTTCCATTGAGTTACTTATATTGTTTTCTTGGCTCTGCTTACTTCTCTCTGCATCAGTTCATACAGATCTTTCTAGGCCTCTGTATACATAACACATAATTTCTTACAGCACAGTAGTATTCCTTTACATTCGTGTACTACTTTGTTTAGCTATTCCCCATTTGATGAACATCTATTCTATTTCTAATTCTTTGCTTTCACAAAAAGTGCTGCTATCAATGTTTTGGTATATATGGGTACTTTTCTTTTTATCAATGACTTCCTTGGTGTATAAACCTGGTAACGGACTCCCCAGTTCAAAAGGTATGGACATTTTAGCCACTTTATTTGCATAATTCAAAATTGCTTTCCAGAATAGTCATATCATTTCACAGCTCCACCAACAGTGAATTAGTGTGGATGTCTTTTCACAAGACTTCCAACACCGAGTATTGGCATTTTGCCAATTTGTAGGGTGTCAGTTGAAACCTCAGGATTGTTTGGATTTGCATTTCTCTAATACTAGTGTTTTGGAGTGTTCTTTCCTGTGGTTGTGAATACTTTGCAGTTCATCTTTAGAAAACCGTTCCTATCTTTTGCCTACTTAATCTATTTTGGAATGGCTATTTGTCATATTTATACTTATTTGTTTATATATCGTCTTGGCTACCAAGCCCTTAACAAAGAAATTTGATAAAAAGATTTTTTTTCCCCCCATTCAGCCACTTTCCTTCTTATCCTAGGTATGTGAATTTTGTCTGTATAGAAACTTTTCATTTCAGGTCATCAAAGTTAGCTATTTTGTCTTTTGTAATTATCCCTGTCTCTGCTTGTACCCCTATTGCCCCTGCCTCTTAGAATCCTCCACTTCCTTTAAGAAGCAGTTCAAGTATTACTTTCTACTTAGAAGCTTTCTTTTCCTGTTCATAGCTACCCATGCTAGTGTCCTCTTTCCCTATCTTATATTCACTGTATTTAGATATATACATGTTCTCTCTCTGATAGAATGTAAGGTCCTTGAGAACAAGAATTGTTTCATTTTTTTCTTTGTATACCTAGAACCAGACACGTAGTGGCTATTTAATAAATGCTTGTTTGTTGCCTGATTGGCTAAATATAAACATATTTAAATTAGAAGACAAAAAGAAAAATTGAGGCGACCTGTTGTGTTAAAAACAACATGGATCTTGGAATCAGGAGAGAGTAAGATTTGGTGAGGAGTAAGATTTGTTAAGAAGTAAGGAAGTCTTTCAAGGCTTAACCTGTTAGTTGATGGAAAAGCTACTTAACCATAACAACAACAAAAAAATAACTCACATTTGTGTCATACTTTAAGTTTTGCAAAATACAGAACAGCTCTATGAGGTAGATCATAAAAATATAATTATTTTTATACTATATACATCTAAGCAAACTGAAGCTAAGAAGAGTTGAATTGTACTTGGCCATGTTTCTTTATGCTTAAGTTTCTTGTTCTGTAAAACAAAGATAATGCCTCTTTAAGAGTTGGGGTGAAGAAAATTGTCCACGTGTTATTTGAGGAGTCAACTATTAATAAAAATAATGGGTCGTATTTCTTCATGAAACATTGCGAGTGGTAAAGGCAAAACAAGTTTACAAAAAGTTTGAGAGAGCCTACTTAAGCCATATCATCCCATGACCATTTAAAGATGGAAGGGCATTAAACAGATACAAAGTGGAATACATTTGTCAAGACTTTTATAATGAACTATTTTCTCCGTCATTGATAGTTGGAGCTATCACATTTGATCTATTTTAGGACAATCTCTTGTGTGCTTCAGGCGGAAATATAGAGATGGTGGTAAGGAAACTAAAGATGGAAAAGCAGCTGGATCCAACCAAATACAGACAGGAGGCCTATGATATAGGCTACAGAATTTTGAAGGCATTGAGGATTGATTCTTAATATTCCTGAAAGAAGGGAAGGTATCAGACATTTGGGAAAAGGATTCCTTATTACTCTGAAGAGGAAAAAAAGTCTTAATATCAATATTTATTATGCCTATCTTTGCATCTTTACAAACTAATATAGAGATAACCTTCACACATTAGGGCAGCCTTGATAAAGGTATGAGTGTTGAATGGGCAGGCTTGCTAATGAGATCAAGCAGAACATATCTTTATAGGTACACAGTTGATTGCAAGGTATACAAATGTGAGATCTTTTTACACCTGGATTCTTACATTCTGTATTTTATTTATTGTGTTTACTATTTACAGAATATAATGTTTACTGAATGCAAAAAAGCATTTGTTTTTTTAGAACAAAAACGCTTGAAAAGTTCTCTCTTTTAACAAGGCATTTACCAGACCTAGTATATTAAAAATCAAAAAATGTGGAATTTCTAATTCATATGAAAATAATGTAGGACAATTGTTGTTTAATTTAAAAATCTAATATAATATGATTTTCTTTCTATTTTTGTTAGAAATGAAGATCTAAAGCAAATGTTGGAAAGCAACAAAGACTCTGCCAAACTCGATGCTATGAAACGAATAGTTGGGGTAGGTACAATCATGGATAACAGTTTTAGTGAATATATGGATAGTAATTTCATTAAACATATTTTCTTTTGAATCTTCAAATGTTTAAGTGTTCAGTTTTCCTTATCTATGCTCTTTAAGGTGTAGCATTATAGTTAGAATAGACAAAGGATCAGTCTTAGAGTTGGGAAGGTTTCTATTCAAGTCCTGCCTCTGACATCTACTAACTCTGTGACCTTAATTAGGCAAGTAAACTCAGCCTCTTAAAAGTCCAGGCAGGTAGTAGCTCTTTACTATTCTGTATCTTTGGAGGGTTGCTTATCTGCACAGGAAGTTTCCTATGCAAATAAAAAATCATGTCTGATCCTTCTCCAAAAAGAAAGACTTAAAACTCTTATTTTCTTACTGTTTGTTGTTAAATTTTTAAAAATGTATCCTTTTGCTATTTGGAGGTGTTCTTTTAGGATATTTTATGCTGGTGGTTTCAAACTCAAATAGAAACTGATCTCTGCTACCACATATAGACTTAGAAAACCACAAATTAACATTATATATGTGGCATTGTATTTTATTTTATTAAACATTTCCTAATTACATTTTAATCTGGTTCTGCCCACAATATCTTATGTTTAATACCTCTATTTTACGAGGTTTCTTTTTCCATTCATGTGACTTCTGTTACTGGGTCAATCACTCTAGAATTTTAGAAAATTCTATCATTATCCTTTACTTTTATTATTTTGTATTTTTCTTGATTTTGACTTTCTTCTGCATCTATCTCCTCCTCTTTCCTTCTTTCTCATTCTTTCCCTCCCCTGCTCCCCCATTAAGTTTGATGTGGTTTGAACAAAATAAGGCAATTGTAAGACATTGAGCAGTCACCAAGAGATTTACTTTGCCACAGTCTAGAAAGGCTGTTCAACTCGTATCCTGTAGTACTTTACTTGGGATAAGCATGGCCTCTTTATCCTCCAGATGGAAGCAGGTCTGGTCATCAGGGCACAGTGTGGTGGCCTTGGGATACCACAAATCTGAGTGGTCTCAGTTCCATGTGAATGGGCCTTTTGATGCCTTTAACTGATCAGGAAATCATATCAGTTTGACCAGAGTCCATCAGAAAGCTGCTTCATTTTTTATTTGGGCCAATAAAATACCAGGACAGCTTTATTATGTCTCAGAAACAAACAAAACTAGCCTTACTCACTTAGAGATGGGGGAGTGGGGTAGAAAAGGAACCCTGGAAGGTACCATGGATGTGTGAAGAACATTTTTCTTTCTTACTGTGCTATTATGACTGGAAAACCTTTACATATGATCTGATGTTGCACATGATAATTTTTTTTTTTTACTGAAGTCTTACTTCAGAATAACTTTTGCTTAAATAGAAAGTTTTCTGAATTTGCACAAAAAGCTCAAAGGAAAAATGTACTGTGTAGAATCTGGAGCTAAGCAATGCACTGTCATGTGCATTCACATTTCAGGTCTCTTCCAGCTCTAAATTTGTGAAGTGGGCCTAAAGTTTCACTTCTACAAAAATGGAAATAATATTTCTTCGAAGTAGGAACATGCCAGGTATAAGACAATTAGGAAAAAAAAACATTTTGAATCTATAGGAAGAATGGTGTCATTTCATTTTATGATGGTTTTTTTTGGTCACAATTTTGACAAAGTGTCTTTTTTCCTAAGTGTTAGTGTTTCACATCTACTACAAAGGAAAACATTTTAACTTACTTTTACAGTCAGAAATTCTGACTAAAAATATTAAACTTAATTTTATTATGCAAGTTGTGGGCTAGATAAGGAATCTGTACAAGATAGTGTCCTTACCCTAATTCGTATCAATTTGAAAAGTAGATGGAATTAAAGTGTGCTTTTTTTAGAGTTTGTATATTGATTAGTAATATCCCTGGTTGATAGGTTATGCTGAATAGAATTAAGTTATTGCAAGTTGTCTAAGTCCCTCTAAGAATTTTAAATTAAATTTTAGGAGAATATTAGGTTTTAAAATATAATTTGGAAAAATATTATGTTAATGCAACTCTAAAGAAGTTTAAAAAATGCTGGTAATCATGTGTTTTTTTTTTTAAACCAGTTTAACTCCAGACTGGTCCCTCTGCCTCCCATCACTTTACCGCTCTAGTTATTTTTTCATACAGCTTCTTAAATTTTCCTAATTTCCATGCCTGGGTATATCACATCCCTACTTAAATTCATTTGGTGGCTCCATGTTGTTTATAAGATAAAATAGGTATTCCTTGTCTCGGCCAGTTTACTTTTTCAGCTTTATTTCCCACTTTATTCTGTGTACCAGTCATATTACTTTACTAGCCATTTATTAACCTCACTCATTCCTCCTTTTCCCATCTCTATAGGTGTACAGTTAAATAAAACCAATACAATTTTTTACTGGTCATTATAAATGCTAATAACTCTAGGAATGTGTATCTAATAAGTATCTCAACTATTACATGTATCTAATCTCTTGTATCTTTAGAGAGTTTCTATGGAGATAAATTTTAAAGCTGATATTTCAACACTGAATAGGACAATTAATATATTCAGATATTAAAAATAATAGATATTTCTTTTAGATGTTCTATTTTTTTGTCTGTCATATTGTGAGTTTTTATAATCATCCATTTCTCTGCCCTGTCTCTACTTCTCACCCTCTAAATCTGCATTAATAAATTCTAACCAGATAATTGTGTGTGTGTGTGTGTGTAATATAAGTTCACTCAGAGTAAAGAGTATTCCCTCTTGATAGGTAATGTAAGGAGTCAGAATGACTACTTTTTATTAATGTTAAATGAGAACTCTCTTTCTTATCTGGTAAACCTTTGTTCAGTCTGAAATCTGAAGAGCACCAGGGGGGTAATGGTGGGGCTTGTTGCTCAAGTGTTTCAGTCAGTAAAATAAATTGTTTACATCATATTTCTTATGGTAACCATTGTATTCCAGTCAGGGCAGAAAAGTACCTATTCTCATCATGATTATATAACAGACGTCATTGCTCAGATGGCTTGTGAAATCTCCGATGTATGCCAGAAGTAGGCCTCTTTGTTCTCAGTGGATCACCAGTATTAATAGAAGTAGAAATTGTGCTTCCATATAAGTCATAATAAGAAGTTTTTAAAAAATCTTGTTTTTTTGCTTTGTCTAAAGCTTGATGCCAGCTTGATTCAACATTCTTTTGTGTTAACCTTTGGATGTATATAAGGACTTTGTTAATTCTGAATTTCGTTTTTAAAAATCTATTTTATCAACATGTTATTTGAGTTAGGATATCTTCCTGGGGGAACCTTTGCCATGTATTTAATATTCATTTTCTATTTCCTTTATTCCTATGAATTTGGATAAAATTAGATGCACATTCTGATCCTACTTTAAATTGGGGAGAAAGGTCTTGTGATTGGTGGTTAGGCAGTACGGTTAAGGCCTTTGCTCAGTATTTGCTAAGGTATGTGCTGTTATTCAAGCTTGGTAATGATGTCACATTATTTTGCGAAATAGGTGAATATAGAATAAAGATTTCAGTGATACTATCTGTCCATCATCTTGTTTTATCACATGACAGTTCAAAGATATATTGGGATTCTAGAAGTATACAGTGACACCTTGATGTTTCCTGCGTACCACCTATTTGTTGTTTTCAAAACAATTTACCATTCACAACAGTGACAAAAATAGTCAAACAAATCATCAGCCAACTAACAAACCAGCAGCCAATAAAACACCCCCAAATGAACCTATGGTCACCAGCCGATCAACCAACCAACAAACCAACAACAACCCTCAAGCAAATCAGCAATCAGCAAGCAACTTACCTATCTATTCTCATAAGTTGCCTATTTCCGTTGCTAGTACTGCCATCTTCCCAGTTGTCTTTAAAATATTTAGTCATTTCCCTAGTCCTGTTAACTCTTTCTCCACAGAATCTCTCCTGTGTACCTCTTTTTCTTCACTAATGTTGAATTTTATTTTATTGTTTTATGCCAGAATTAACTCTCATCTGAACTTTTGTAATAGCTTCCAAACTAGTCCCCCCTGCCTCCTATCTCTTTACCTCTCTAATTATTTATTCACATAGCTACTCAAATTTTCCTAATTTTAATGTCTGGGTATGTCACTTCTCTACTTAAAGTTCTTTCATATGTTATCTATAAGATAAAATAGAAATTGGGGGATGCCAAGGTGGTGGAGAAAAGACAGGTGCTTGCCTAAGCTCTTCTAAATTCTTCTCCAACAACTTTAAATAACTCCTCAAAATGAAATCTGGAGCAACAGAATCCACAAAAGAACAGGGTGAAACAATTTTCCAGCCCAAGACAAGTTAGAAGATCAGTATGAAAGGTCTGTCACATGGGGGTGAGAGTAGAGCAGAGTGCAGGGAGGCCTCGCCCCATTATCAATCAGTAGACCTTAGGGGCAGTTAAAACAGCAGTAGTGGCTTCCAGAACTCTCAACCCATAGATGGTAAAGGTGCCAGATAGCTGGTCAGAAGTAGAGATTACAGGAATCATCTTTGCTGGAATGGGTGCACGATTCTGTTGCATTGCCCATACATGAATCCATGTTGTAGTCCCATGGTGAGGAGGCACTAGCATACCAGAGCTTGCTGCTGCAAAGGGTTTGCAACACTGGTCACAGTTCCACGTTGGAAAAGAGTATTTGTGGTCACTCACAGACCAGAGCAAAGGCCAAGAGAGTAGTAAACACAACTCACCTTACATCATTCCATTTTAACAGTGGCAGGTCTCTTAACAAGCCTCAAGTCCTGGGGTTAGTTGCCTTGAGAGGCTACCTTGGCCCCAGCCACTGGAACTTTTGCCCCCAGACAGTGAGGGGAGTTGGGTGTCTGAGTCCAGGAAGATTGAGGAAACCTCTTCTGACAAGGAATGCCAGACCCAGCTGTGCTGCAAAGAGCTGCCGGGGTGAGAAGGAACCAGTATTTGCTGGTAATTGCAGAAGCAGTGGGGCAGAAAGCCCCTGGGTGTGAGCACTTCTAGGAGATTGGAGGTTTGTCTAGATTCAGGCTAGAGGAGAGAACTGAAGATCTGGGACAAGAGGCACTGTTTCCCATGCCTCAGGGCTAGAGGTGATTACAAATAATTAAGCTATTACCACAAAAAATGCACAGACAAAGGGGAAAGAATCCAACTATAGGAAACTATTAAAGGAATACGTATGACTGGGGTTTATCTTCAGAGCAGGATATTGAAGTAAAGAAACCCCCAAAGAGTAATGTCAAATGTGTCACCTGTGGAAAAAGAATTTATAGATCTTTAAAAATCAAATGACAGAAACGGAGGAAAAACTAAAAAAAAAAAAATCCAAGAAGAACAAGAAGGGTATGAAAGGAAAGTCAGCCAATTAGAAAAGTAGATCCAGAATCTTAAGGAAGGAAACAACACCTTGAAAATTAGAATTGGGCAAGTGAATGGATGCCAGTGAAATTATAAGAGATCAAAAAATGATTAAACAAAATATGAATTGTGAAAAAATAGAAGAGAAAATGAAACAAAAACAACACATTTGGAGAACAGATCAAGAAAACTTAAAAATAATCAGACTAACTGAAAGTTATGATAAAAAAAAGAATCTTGATACAATAATACAAGAAATAATCAAAGAAAATTGTCCTGAAGCATTAGTACAAGGGGAGAAAATATAAATAGAAAAATTCCATCATCACCACTCCTAAGAGAGCATATGAGGAAAACAATTTCATAGTTAAATTTAGAAACCTCCAACTCAAGGAAAAAATACTAAAAGCATCAAGAATAAAACAATTTAAGTATGATGGTGCCACAATTAGAATTACACAGGACCGAGTAGCAGGGACATTAAAAGATCCCAGGTCTTGGAACACAACATATCAAAGAGTAAAAGAACGGGGGCTCTGGCCAAAAATCAAACCCTACAAAGTTAAGTATTATCCTGAAGGAAAAAAATGAATATATTATAAACTCTCAGACTTTCAAGACTTTGTTATAGAAGATTTGACATACAGGAACCAAAAGAAATATAAGTTACATAACAAGACTGATTATAAGGGATCCATAAGGAAGGACTGTTTACTTTGTAAATATGTAAAATGTATGTCTAAGATTGTTATCAATAATTGGGTAGTTCATAAAGAAGATTGGGGCAAACCTGAGTATGATATGAATTTAAAAAGTAAAACCATTTAGGAACAGTTTAAAAGAGTAATTATTTTATACAAAGTAGGTACAAGAGGAAGAATTGATACAGATGAATTAGATGAGGGAGGAGGACTGGTAGTTCTGGTAAACTGCTTTCATCAGGACTAGGTTTAAGAGGGAATAATACATATATATTTAGAGGAATATAAAAGTCTTCTAAATTCAAAAGAAATAAAATGGTAGAAGCATAGGGAGGAGGGAGAGGATCTTTTGGAGGGATCTTTAGAGGGGAGGGTGAGGGAATAGTTAAAATAGGGGTATAGTAGGGTGTTTAGATTTATGGGAATGGGAGGATGGGGAGGGATTCTTGGCAGGGGGAAGGCAAGTCTTAGGAGGGCAAGGTAATGGGTAGAAGTAAAGTAGAGGAGGCAAGAGATGTGTACATACATAAAAACAAAGATCAGGAGTAGAATAGGTTTGGGAAAGTATATGTCTATATATGTATGTATATGATATGTATAATCTATAGCTATAGAGAAACTTGTCTAAAGTATATTTTAGCCTTTGGGTAGAGAGGGTTTGTATATATTTATAGCCATAGAGAAACACCTAAACTTTATTGTGGCCTGGGGAGGGGGTGGTTTGGGGGGCGGGGAAAAAGAACAAAGTAAAAAAGTGCGTGGAAGAGAAAAAAAGAAAACTCACAAGGAAACAGAGGAAAGATCGACAATTCTCAACACAACAAGTATTATTTATCATATAGGCTTTTCTGAAACGAAGATTTATTGTTGCATATTTTGAATCCTGTCTTATGTTCTGCTATGCACACAACATTTTTTCCTTTCTAACTTTGTATTTAAGCTCCAAGTTTATGATGTGTTTGTGTTTCTTTTCTCTATTCTGTATTTGTATGCTGATGTTTGAGTCTAAAATAAAGTTTTGGAAAAAAAATTGGTATTCTAGAAAAAGGAGGTAAAATAGAAATGGAAAGAATGCTTTGATCACCTCCTGAAAGCAATCCTAAAATGAAAACTCTCAGGAAACATTATAGCCAAATTCCAGAGCTCTCCGGTCAGAGAGAAAGTTTTGCAAGGAACCAGAAAGAAACCATTCAAAAACCATTGAGCCACAGTCAGTATAACATAAGATTTAGCAATGTCTGTGTTAAAGGATTGGAGACCTTAGAATATGATATTCCAGAAGGCAGAGGAGCTAGGATAACAACCAAGAATCACCTTCCCAGCAAAACGGAATAATCTTTAAGTTGGAAAAAATGGATATTCAATGAAATAGAGGACTTTCAATCATTCCTGATGAAAAGAGCAGAACTGGATAGAAAATTTGACTTTTAAACACAAAACTCAAGAGAAGCATTTTATATGTTTACCGTTATGGTAAACAGAAAGAGAAACCATAAGGGATTCAATAAGGTTAAACTTTTTACGTTATTGCATGGGAAAATGGTATTTGTAACTCCTAAGAACTTTATCATTACTGATAAAGAAGAGTATACATAGAGGGCATGGCTATGAGTTTTACATGATGGGATAGCTAAAAAATAAAATTAAGGAGTGAGAAAGAGGAATGGAATGGGAGGAGAGGAAAGGGAAAGGTAGAATAGGATAGTTTATCTCACATGAAAAAGGTGCAAAAGAACTTTTATAGGGAGGGAAGATGGAGGAGGTAGGGAGGAACACTTTAACCTTTCTCTCATTGGAATTGTCTCAGTGAGGGAATAGAATACATACTCGTTTGGGTACAGAAACCTGCCTTATCTTACAGGAAAGTAGGAAGGGAAAGGAAAAAAGGGAGGGGTTGATAGGAGGGAGGGTAGATTGTGGGAGGTAGTAGTCAAAAGCAAAACACTTTTGAGGATGGACAAGGTGAAAGGAGAGAGAGAGTAAGATAAACAGAGGTAAAATAGGATGGATGGAAATACATAGTAATCATTACTGTGAAAAAATTTTATAGCAAGTTTCTCTGATAAAGATCTCATTTTTCAAATATATAGAGCACTGAGCCAAATTTACAGAAGTAAGAGCTATTTTCCAATTGATACGTGGTCAAAGGATATGACCAGACAGTTTTCAGATAAAGTAATTAAAGCTGTTTATATTCATGTGAAAAAATGCTCTAAATCACTGTTGATTAGAAAAATACAAATTAAAACAACTCTTTGATACCTATCAAATTGGGTAAAGGACAGAAAAAGAAAATGACAAATGTTGGGGGGAATGTAGAAAAATTGAGACACTAATGCTTTTTTGGTGGCATTATCATTTGATTCAACCATTCTATGACCAAAAAGCTATTTGTGTATCCCAAAGAGTTAAAAAAACAAAAAGGAAGAGGATCTATATGAACCTAAATATTTATAATAGCTCTTTTGGAAATTGAAGGGATGCCCATCAGTTGGAGAATGACTGAACAAGTGGAGTATGATTGTGATGCTATCTACTGTTGTACTAAAAGAAATGATGAGCAGAATGTTCTCAGAAAAACCTGGAAAGACTTAACATGAACTGATGCAAAGTGAAGTGTGCAGAACCAGGAGAACATTGTAGGCAGTAACAGAAATAGCGTATGATTAACTGTGAATCACTTAGCTATTCTCAGCAATACAATGATCTAGGACAATTCCAAAGTACTCATAATGAAAAATGCTATCCCTCTCCAGAGAAAGAATTGATGGAATCTGAATACAGATTGAAGCATACTTATTTATACTTTAATTTTCAGTTTAATTTTATTTTTCGGTTTCTTGTTTTCTTTATAACATGACTAATATATGTAAATATATTTTGCATGACTGAATGTATGTAACCTATATCAAATGCTTGTTTTCTCAATGGGGGGGGAGAAGTAAGGGGAGAGGAGATTTGGAATTCAGAATTTTAAAGAAAGGAATATTAAAAAGTGTTTTACATGTAATTGGGGAAATAAACCATTAAGTAAATATATATTTTAAAAATTTTAAAAATATTGAAAAACGAAGCAAAAAAAGATAAAATAGAACTTTGTTTTCTTAGCATTTAAAGTCCATTTAAACTTTTCTTCTTTATTTCCCACTTTATTCTGTGCTCTCTGAAGTTTCGGTCATACTAGCTTACCGACATTGCTTGATTGCATACATTCAACCCTTACCCATCTCTACACATTAGTAGCAGTTTGTTCTCTTGTGTCTGGAATTCACCTCCTTCCATATGTCCCACCATTGAAATCCCTCCTTTCTTCAAGGTTTAGTTTTGATGGTCTGCCTTTTTCATGGTACCCCCCTGAAGGTGCTGACTTAGTGACTTTCTGCTCATCTCTCTTTGTCCAGATCTTTCCTTTGCACCCCTCATGGTTGTTTTCATATTATATTTATCTCTTTAATAGTCTGTTGTGAGAATGTAATCTCTAAGAGGAAGAGAGTATCTTTTTCATAATTTTATATTAATCACTTAGTACAGTGCTTTTTGCATTGTAGTTTTTTGACATAACTTGGTGAATAAAATCCTAAAATACCTTGTTATGCATTCTGAATGTCACTTATAATTTTGTGATACTGTTGATGAAGCTTTTGAATTTATGGATATAACACATTGTGTACTTTATATGTGAAGACCTATAGATATATTCACCAATGTAATTTCAGAATCTGAGTTTAACCACTTTATTTTCATTGAAGAAACACACAAGACTTGGACTTTGTTCATTTTCTTCCAAATTTTCAAAATTTCACAATAAATGAATATACTTGGAAATTTCACAGCTAATTTCCATGTATAAGTGTTTTTTATTTTATAGATAACCCATTTTTTAAATAGTTAAGAAACTGTACTTGTGCTCCAGAAACTGTTAGGTCAGGGATGCAACTAAAGTGTACTTAAGTGTTATTTATAAAAGAACTAATTAAATGAATGTTTAAAAAGAACGTGAGACAAAGTAAAAAAAGAAGGTAAATTAATAATGTCTTTAACTCTACTGAGTAATTCTTTTAGTTGCTTTTCATTGTCAGTGTAGTAACTGATTTATTTTCATCCTTAATTATTTGTCAGAGTGCTGTACAAATCTTTGTTTTTCCTTACTCCTTCATTACTTTTTCTTTATAATGCTGTTTCAAGTCTACATTGAAAACACAAATGTTCCTCTTCTGTTACTTATGGTTTATCCACATCAAAAGTTGTTGGGTAAGCAGAGACATTCTTTTCCTGCCACAGTGACTTTTTTCATATGTTTAGCACATTTAAAAATGATTGTGATATAGCAAGCCAAGAATCTTTTAGTCCAAGCATTAGTCAAGACAGTCTTTCTGGAAGATGTGATTTCAGAAATGGATAATGAATAGAGAGGAGAGAACAGGAAATTTCAGGAGACAAGGAATGGTGCAAGGATATGGGAGCAGCAAACTTCTTCATGTAATATGGGGGAGTTTAATCATCTCTATACAAACAACTCTCATTTATTTTTCAACTTCAATCTTCACTCTGAATTTTAGTTCCACCTTTCAATTACCTCCCTAGACATCTCCTCAGACAACCTGCCAGTCCCTTCAGCAGCATGTCTAAAATATTTCCATTGCCTTTTCTTCCTTTTTTTTTCCTGAACTGTATGGCTCCTTGGCTCCTTACAAATTGCATATTTTTGTTTCTAGTACTGCCATTCTACTTGAGTCATTTTAAAATTTTTTATTGCCCTCACCTGTCATGTTCTAGCATTTGTTAAGACCTGCCAATTTTTGCTACAGCCAAAACTCCCCCATACATCTCTACCACTCTCATTCAAGCCCCTTTCACTTCTCACTTGGACTTTGTAACATAACTTATCAATTTCTTTCTGCTTTAGTTTGTCTCATCTAAAATCCATCATTCTAGAGGTGCTAAAATGATTTTCCTAATTCCCCTTTTTAGCTATATCACTTGCTTGTTCAGAAACATTCAGTGATTTGATATAAAATATAAACTACTTGGTATAATAGGAACAGCATTTATTTTACATAATCTAGCATAGTTTCCATTTAAGGAGGCAAAGAGACAAATCTTGGGATTTGGTTGGGCTAGAGGATTAGACACAGAAAAAGACTTTTTAGGGAGACTTGATGATCCTGAGGGTTTGTGGAATTTCCGCTGCCTGTCAGGACATCTTTTTGCTGCTCTGGTGAATGTGGAGGTGATTAGAAACATTATCTGTTTTTATTAATTATGCCCTTATAAGTACTTTATAAATATTTTATTGCTTGTATGGTGCTTTTTACTTTGTGAGTGCTATTGGTTTTACTAATATTGGTTGAGTTTTATTTGTTCAAAGCAACAAACAATGAACTTTTCTGGGGTGTGATTTTTTTTTTTCAATTTCAAAGTAGATTCAGTAGTAGATGTTAGGATAGAAATCAGATTGTGGGTACTTATGGAAGAAGTTGAATGGTGAGGTAATAAAAGCTATGAGAAGAAAGGAATTAATTGGAAGGTCCTTGCTAGTTGAGGGGTAGAAGTTGATGATTTGCTTATAATAAATATATAGAGGACTGACTAAAGCAATAATATAGGAATCAGTGGGGTTGGAGAGGATACATGTGGGATTTTGACCCTCTTATTTTTCCATTTCTTTTGACTCAGCCAATTTAGCTTTTATAGCACTCAGAGAGAACAGTTCAGGGTCCAATGTAAGTGGACACTATACATATTTATTTATTTATTTATTTATTGCTTTCTTGGACGGGAGAGGGCAGGGCAATTGGGGTTAAGTGACTTGCCCAAGGTCACATGGCTAGTTAAGTGTCTGAGGCCGCATTTGAACTCAGGTCCTTCTGACTCCAGGGCTGGTGCTCTATTCACTACACCTCCTAGTCATCCCTATGATACATTTTTATGAGGTGGGAATTCTTGAAGTGAGTTTTAAAAAATTAAGAAAAGTATCTATGAGGTGTTTGCTATGTACAAAGCTTTGTGCAAAGGTCCTGGGGATCTAAATAGAAAAGTAAAAGATATTCTCAAAGAGGGTATAACATTCTAAAAGGAGAGACAACACAAAAAGGATAAAGATGGTAACATACAATGTTGTATCATCAAACCATGGAATGAAGAAAGAGGTAAGGATGAATGTGTCTCAAGGGCTTTGTTGCAGCTGCTTTCCCAGAAAGCTCTTGGTGACAGTACAGAATATGTAACTAATCCACTCTCTAGGTTTCCTAATTTTGGTAAAAGGAAGGGCATTTTCCTCTAAGCCCTGTGAAAGCAATAAATCTTTTTCTTTATTTAGAATTAGATCTTTTTTTCCCTTAGATTTACAGAGCATTTGACTGGGAGGCACTACAGTCCCAAGATCTCTTGAATTGGAAATAAGATCAAACAGCTTACATATGTATTACATAATTACTCTAGGGCAGAAATACCTGACTTGAGTTCTCTGAATTAAAAACATTTTTTATAACTATATATCAAAATGATTGGTTTTCTTTGTAACCCTATGAAATTGCACTATATACGTTCCTTCTGATTCAAAATAGGACACACTGTAAATAACAGAAGTTATTCTGTTATTCTTTGTATATGGAAATGTTTGTGTTTGCTAATGATTACATTCTTTAAAAATGTTAAAGAAAACACAAACTTTTGCTTTCTTAAGAAAGTTCCATTTCTTTGAAGGATAATATCATAAATGTAACAGGTGCTAAATAAAACTGAAGAGAATAGGCTTTAAAAGGTATATTTAATCTTGGTAACTAGAAGCATTTTATCATTAGACCCATTTAGTAATTTACTAATTCACAGAATTATTCAAGACTTATATAATAGTAATGTATAAAGTAAATTTTCCTTGAAATCTTTTTTGTTTTGAAATTATTTCTGGGGTGTGTGTGTATGTATGTTATACATTAAAACTCCAATATTATACTTTGTGTTTCAGATGATTGCAAAGGGGAAAAATGCATCTGAACTCTTTCCTGCTGTTGTGAAGAATGTGGCCAGTAAAAATATCGAGGTATATTATGATATATTATTTCTGTGGTTTCTTTTGTTATTAAAGAGTTTTTAGTTATTTTCAAATGTTTAAAAATTCTTAGGTCAAATATCATATACTTAATGGTAGTTTAATTTCTCTGAGAAAATTCACATATAAAGTATAACAAAATGAAGATGTTCTAGGTGGTTTAAAGTTATTTCAGAAGGTGAAATCTGATACTTAGCAGAATTTACCTGGAAGAATGACTAAAATCATGTTGTCTTATTTTCCTGTTTCCAGATTCCTTTTCAATTCTGGCTTAGGATGGAGGGGATAGTATTGACCCGATGAAACAGGCCTGATAGAAATATTTCTTGGAAAGCTAGGACAATTTTAGATTGAACCATCAGGTGGATTAGAGCCTTTGGAGGAATTTGGTATAAAGACAGAACCCTAATTCTGCCTCTGTATATGGATCATTCACATTACTGATCATCATTCAAAAAACAAAATTTAAGAGATTCCTCTGTTGGGGTGAAAGGAAGTTCATGATCTAAAACCAGGAGTTCCTTCTGATTCTAGTCAGATTCTGATATTTTTATTAAAAATTTTTTTTTTCAAATGCTTTATTAACTTCTGGCTTACATCATTCATTTCCGCCAGATTTTGAGTTACAAATTTTCTCCCTGTTTTTCCCCTACCCACCACCTCAAAATAGTGATCCCACTGTATATCCCCTCCTCCAGTCTTCTCTCTCCCATATCTTTTCCCATATTCCCTTAGACTTTTCCAGTAGGGCATAGTGGATCTCTATGCCCCAGTGCCTGTATGTCTTATTTCCCAATTACATGTAAAATAATATTAATAATAGTATATATATATATATATATATATATATATGTATGTATTTTAAACATTTGATTTTAAAACTTTGAATTCCAGATTCATTCCCTTCCTCCCTTGTCACCCACCCTTACTGGGAAGATAAGCAATTTAATATAGGTTGTACATGTGTAGCTATGCAAAATATTACCATAGTAGATATATTGTAAAAGACTGACTATATTTCCCTCCCTCCTATCCCACCTCCCACTTGTTCTATTCTCTACTTTGATCCTGTCCCTTTTCTGTTGCCATTCTTTTTTTTTTTGGAGGGCAATTGGGGTTAAGTAACATGCCCAAGGTCACACAGCTAGGTTCTTTTTTTGTTTGTGTGTGCGTTAAGTATCTGAGGCCGGATCTGAACTCAGGTCCTCCTGACTCCAGGGCCAGTGCTCTATTCACTGCACCACCTAGCCGCCACAGGACATTTTAATTATGAGAACTTTGACTGAATCTTGTCTTGGGCTGATCTTGTTTCAAGAGAAAGAGATAATCACTGAATTTAATAAGGCTTTATGCTCCATTGTTATCCACAAAGTAACTCAGTAGAGTAAGATCCCCCCAGCAGTTTGGGTGTATACCCCCTGGAGAGTTTGTGAGAGGACATGGATAGACTTGGACAGGATGATAAAGGGAGGTCATATATCATAGATTGTCATGGATTATGGAGTCAGGGGACCCAGGTTCAAATCCCAGGTCTGCCATGTAGTATACAGTTTTCAAGAAGTAACTTAAAATCCCTCTTGGGCTCAGTTTTTTCCATCTGTAAAATGAGGTAGTTGAACTAGATGTCCCCTCTTTTAGTTCTCCATCTGTAATGAATATGTAGATGGGTTGTGGTCTTATCAATCCATGTTGATGAGATCTCCGATACATTTATGTACATATGTGTATCTATGTATCTGTGTTATATAATATACATATAATATTTATGTACATACTCTATATGAAGATATACAGAAATATATCCATATATATACAGACATTCTTTCCTACTTCTCTGTCCTAACTGTTGTTACCATCTCCTTTACTTCTTTGTTCAGAAATCACCAAAAGGGACATGGGAAATGTAGGATATCAGAATTTGATGTATACCGAAATGCAGAGCTCAGTGATTTTGGAAGCAGTGTTCCCGAGTGCATTGTCTTTATAGAAAAAGATGCTGTTTTAGAATAAAATAACTTCTTTTCTGAAGCCTTTTTAAAAAACAGTGCTGTTATATTTAAAAAATGCTAATCAGTAATTCACTTGAAACTATCTCCTAATTCTCATATAGAATTTTTCTCCTCTGTTTTTCTGTTATATATTTGGAGATTCATTCATTTCTTTCTTTATCTCTTTTTTTCACTCTATACCTACAGCCCCTGGAGTTAAAAGAAAATTTCAATAGCTAAATATATGGGGATGAACAAAATATTGCTAGAAAATTTTATAGTCTGTGTATAAGTAATTTCCATTTTTTAAAAGAAGATGAATTGTAGTGAAGAGACTATATAAGTACATGGTATATTGAATCAATAAAATAACCATGAACTAGGTATGACAGTTGAATTTTTGATACAAATAGATGAATCAGAGCACTTAGATATTAGTTGTGTATATAATATATTGCTATGATTACAATGACAAGACTAAACTAAGCACTAGCCATTGTTTTACCACTTAGAACTATTGAATCAGGAATCATTACCACATTAATAGTTTTTTCACATATGTGGAAGAAATATATTTTTAAAGGAATCTTGAATGGAGACATTCAGAATCCAGTAAAGTACTTAGAAAATAAATTTTTAAAGAATATTTAGAAAATGAAAAATTTTCATGCATAAACTATTTTTCCTTATATGCCAACTTGATTAGAATAATTTGCAATGGAGGATATTTTTTATGTTTAGATTTTTTGTACTGCTTTTGAACATATACTAAGTGAAACCTAATTTACTCTCCTCTAAGACAGTAAATAAATTGTCTAGCTTAGCTAGGTGAATATTGCCATCACAATGAATAGAAAATGTTATTGTGAATCATTTTTAGAGTTGACTAACATCTGATGATAAAACAAAACCAAAAATCTATTTTGAACCATTGATGCCAATTTAGGAAGGAGATTAAATTAACTGGTTTTTATATTTGACTTATCAAAATACATTCTTTCTGGGACACAAGGGGTGAGAAAGCAGAATAATGTTTCTTCAGAGAACTGGTTAAGACCATTTTCTCCCTAAAGCAGGTATATTGGGGCAGCATGTCACATGAGTTTGTTGATTTCTCTTTCTTTTTACCCAGCATTCTTATAGCAGTTATGTACTTTGTACCTGTAAGTTTAGAGGCTTGAGATCCTTGTGCGCATAGGCAATTTTTGTGAAAATATTTGAAACTAACCCATGATAGGGTTTTGATCCTCCTAATGTTGGTCAATTGATTCAACAAACATTTGAGTGGTTAATTTATATACATACATACATACATACATACATACATACATACATACATACATACACACACATACATACATACATACAGCACAATTCTGAGGACTATGGGACATATAAAGAATATATAGCCTGCAACCTTAAGGCATACATGCATGAAAAGGTTAACTGAAATTATGTAATAGCATATATTAAGTGCCAGTATGTGAAGGATAAATGATGCAATAATGTGGAGGAAGGAGAGATTACCCTGTCCTGGTCATTCAGTTAAAAGTGACTATTGGACTTGAGCTAGAGCTTGAAAAGGGATAAAGTTCAGGCAGGTGAACTCTGATGTTTTCTCTCTCTGTCTCTCTCCATCTCTCCATCTCTTTCTCTCCTCCCTCCCCTCCCCCCAGAAGTGCCAAAGAGTTCACCAAAAAAAGGTTAAGAACTTTAAGAAGAGTCAAAGGCGAACTTGAAGTTTTGTGCTTGGGTTATTTATAACACAAAGAGGCCATCTTAGCTATACTTGGACTACTTCTATAGGTAAAGCTCTCTGTATATTGTCATGTTTTCAGGATATTATGTCACAAAGCAAACTTGATTCTTCCTCTATGATAATGTAATTTTGTCTCTGATTTTATATGAATTAAAAGGAAAAAGGAAGGGAAAACATTTTAAATAGTTTAAAAATTATTACTGATGCCTTTTTTTGGTATCGTGTTAATTTCTAAATCTATTGTTTACCTTTTCCATCTCTTAAAATTATCTTTTGAATAAATGAATGAATGAATGGAAACTTAAAAAAGAAAGATAAAGACAATTTGGCAAAACCAACAAACACATCAGCCAAATTTATAGCATATACAATATTTCATACCCATAGTCCTTTACCTCTGTAGTTAAGGTGCATTGTCATATTCTTTGGGGCCAAGCTTGGTCATAATTTCACAGCATTCATAGTCTTTCTTTCTTCTTCCTTTCCTTTCTTTTCCTTTTGCTATTTGTGCTATTTACATTGCTGTCATTGTGTATTTTGTCTTCCTACTTCTACTCCATTTGTATCAGTTCATGTAAGTCTTCACATCCTTGTCTGTATTTATCATATTCATCATTTCTTATAGTTTATTATATTATGTTTGTGTACTACATTTAGTTTAGCTGTTCTTCACTCAGATGAGATATTTGTAAAGTACTTAGAACAGTGCCTTGCACATAGTAGGAGCTACATAAATGCCTATTTCCTTTCCCTTTCCTTCACAGTGTATGGGTAACTACTTTGTTTCCATTTCTTCCACAAAAAGGACTGCTGTAAATATCATGGTTTATATTGGACCTTTCTATCTTTAATTTTCTTTGTGTATATACCTAGTGTTATTCTTTAGGCAATTACTACCTGTTTTCTGCCAGCTTAGCATTAGTTTGGTCTTCTGATGGCCATCTTCTCTACCTAATAATTTGGTGTGTTATGCAGTGATTCCTGCTATTTGTGACTATGAAAGGATCCTTCCTTCTGTCTCTTGTTTTTCCCTGTATTTCTTGAGAAAAATGCTTGTAGAAATGATGCTAAATATTCCCAAAGACAAAGCTGAAGTTAGTGTTTATTGCAGATTTATTGAGGGAATCATAGGATCACAGATTTAGGTATAGAAAGGACCTTTAAAATCAACTAGTTCTATGCTCTCATTTTGTAGATGCTGAAACTGAGAGGTCCCAGAGTGTTAAATGGTAGAACCAGAATTTGAGCCTAGTTCATCTGATTCCAAATGCAGGACTTTCCCCACTGCAGTATACTGCCTTCCAATGGATATGAATAATGCACAATGACATTTAGGGAACCCTTTGCAAATCTTAAAGAGCTTTCTCTTTCTCACTTGGACCTAGTCCATTCTGTTTCATATGAGAGGTTGGTAAACTATGGCCTCCTGTTCTTCTATGGCCCACAAGCTAAGAATTACTTTTGTTTTATTTTTATTTTTTTATTTTTTGCCTTTTAGAGGGCAGTTGTGGTTAAGTAACTTGCCCAAAGTCACATGGCTAGTTTTTGTGTTAAGTGTCTGAGGATGGATTTGAATTCTGGTCCTCCTGACTCAAGGGCTCTATTCACTTGGCCACCTAGCCACCCCACTAAGAATGACTTTTACATTTTAAAATAAAGTTTTATTGTATTTAAAAATATAAAAACCATTTGTAGCTAGGGTCTATTCAGAAACAGGCAATAGATAGATTTGACCCAGGATTTACTGACCCCTGTTCTAGATATTTAACTTCTTAGGCACTATATTAAGAATGGGTCCTTTGTTCAACAGCAAAACTATAGTGTTCTTCACATACATTACTTCCTTTTCTTCATGCTTGGAATAGACTCTGAATTGGTATTTTTCAGAATCCCTATCAGAGTTCAACTCTTTAAGGCATTTCTTGCTATCCTAATTGCTTGTACCTCACTTCTGAAATGATTTTGTATTTATATATATATATATATACATATGTATATTATATTATATTATATTATATATGTTACATATATTCATTTTCCATGGAAACTATAACAAAATTTGAGATCTAATTGTAACAGCAAGCACCCTAGCATACCCAGGATGGCTGCTAGCACAGGTTTTTAGATCTGTTTTTCTGAAGGAAAGCAACTCAAAATGGGTTAGCAATCTTTAATCAAACATATATCATTTACCTAGCTCAGGGGGAAAAGTTCAGAGAATACAAACGGACAAAAAATACAGAGAAACAGACCAGCAGACAGGGCCTCCAGCTGTCTGACCATTATATCCATACCTAGTTGGTTACCAGAGAGGGAAGCACCAACATCTGGTTTTCAAAGCCATGGGGGCTCAATGGCTGCCCAGAGTCTCATCTGGCCAAATCACACAACTCTTCCCAAAATGAGCCCCAAAGGAAGACCTCACATCAGGGTATATATAGCTTTCTCCTGGGTCAGAGAATTTCACCACCCTCTTGACCCACTGCCCAATCACAAAGTAACAAAGTGTGGGCATTCTGAAAAACAAGCCTCCTGCCACAGGCTCCATGTGACCACATTCAGCCTATTAGGGGGGCAGAGTATATTTTCAAATCAGGGAAGGTGCTCAGATTCACTTAAGCCTGTCAAGGGTTCAAGGGGCAGGGAAGATCTTCAGATTCCCATTACCACTACACTAATCCATCCCATACAAATCCTTCTATAACAAACCTGATGAATGATTTTCTACCTGCTGTGTGCCATTCACTATGCGAATGAATGCAAAGGCAGAGATAGTCTCTGCCCTCTAGAAGCTGATAATCAAAAGGAAGAGACAGTACACAACATTTAAACAAGATGTATACTTGATAAATTGGAGGTGATCTCAGAGAGAATGGCATGAGAATTAAAGGGAAAAAGGACTCATGCCCAGAACAAATCTTTCACATGGCAGTTCTCCACATACTTGAAGACACAATTATCATTCTCTAGGCTAAACGTTCTTCATTCCTTCTGCCAATTTGCTGTGATCCATTGCCCTTCGTCATCCTGGCTGTCCTCTTCTGGATACTCTCTAGCTTATAGTTTCTTTAAACTGTGGTGCCCAGAATTAAGCACTGCACTCCAGATATAGTCTCATCAGTGTAGAGCACAGTGAGGCTGTCGCATCCCTAGTCCTTCTTGCCACAGCCTTTCCTTACTCCTCAGCCTGTGCCATATGACTTAATCCATGACATATCCCTAGTGTGTAGAGTCTACTAGAATGAAAGCAACAATTAATCTTTCAGCCATTTGGAGGTGAGGGGGATGACGACGATTAGTGATACTTGAGAGCATGTGGTCCATGCTGTTTTGAATGTGGTAGCCTCTTCTTACTTACCAAAGAAAATTTATGAAATATATAAACTCTGATTTGCCAGAATTGTTCAAAATCCCAAGGGATGTAGAAACTGTTAGAGGATAAAGATTTTAGTTTTAATCATAACAAAGATGAAAGCATTTTATATTGACATTAATTTAATCTTGGGGGGAACAAAATCTAAAATAGAATTAGAATTTTTATTTTTTTAAGAAGGTAATTGAGATTGATTTGAGGAATCCTTTGCTGAGCTGATTAGCTCAGCAAAGTTTGGAAGTGTGGCAACTTTTTTTCTTGTGAGATAATCTAGTAGCCTTAAATTAGTAAAATAGCCTTTCTTGATAGGTAATGTGTTCTCTCTCACTGGAGAGGCTGAGGCTGGATAACTTGTCAGTCTTAGGTATGGGGGGAGTCATTCAGAGAGATATTAAAATAAATTACCTCTGTAGTTTCTTCTATGCTGATATACATAATTAGGTTAGAAACAAATGTAAAGGTGACATTGCCTTTTTATCTGTCTGTCTATCTATCCTTTACTCAGGATTCATGAGACCATTTCCCCCATAGGGAAGCATCTTCTACTCCATATATGAAGAACTGAGCAATTAATCTTTCATTTTTTATAGTAAGTCATTAATAGTTGGTGTTCCAGTTCACCATAAGTGATAGATAGCCTTTAGATGTGTATTTGGAGAGCTTTTATTATTTTTTTTTAATTTTTTAAATTTTTTTTTAAACAAATGCTTTATTAACTTCTGTTTTACATCATTCATTTCCGCCAGATTTTGAGTTACAATCATTTCCCCCCCATTATTCCCCTACCCAACCTCCCAGAATAGCAGTCCCACAAGATATCGCTTCCTCCAATCTGCTCTCTCCCATACCTTCTCCCATACCCCATCGACTTTTCCATTAGAGGAAGGTGAATCTTTGTGTCCCAATGCCTGCACATCTTATCTCCCTATTACAAGCAAAAGAGTATTAATATTAGTATATATATTTGAAACATTTAATGTTAAGACCTCAAATTTCAGATCCATTTCCCTCCTCCCTTGTCACCCATTCCCTCTTGGGAGATAAGTAATTCAGTACATGTTGTACATGTCTGGCTATGCAAAACATTATCATAGTAGATATATTGTACAAGGTTGCTTATAATTCCCTCCCACTCATCCCACTCCCCACCTGGTCCATTCCCTACATGATCCTGTCCCTCTTCTATAGTGGGTACTTCCAACCTCCCCTCACCCCAAAGATGCCCTCCCATCCATCATCCCTCCTCCCATCCCCCTTCCCCCTATCCTGCTGCAGGTTGAGATATCCCATTTAGTTTGTATGTCATTTTCTCCCTGAACTAAATTCAATGTGAATGTGGTTTTGCCTTTTTAGCCTTCCTTATTCTCCCCCTCTTTTGCAACCACTTCCCCTTGCTTCTTCTACATGAGATAGTTTACCCTACCCTGTCTCTCCCCATCTCCTCTTGCCATTTTCCTCTCTCACCTCATAATTTCACCCCTTGAGTATCCTCCCTTCCCAACAAATTCAACCTATGCCCTCTATCCATATATAACTGTAACCATATACACACGCATTCACATATGTATTCGTATGACCACACCCCCTTCTTCCATTATTTTCATAGTGAGAAAGATATCATCAGTCACAGTTATTGCTTTTCCATATAGGAATGTAAATAGTTCAACTTTGATAAGTTCCCCTTGATCTCTCTTCCCTAATTAACTTCTCAGGCATCTCTCCCTTCCTGTGTCTGGATGTCAAATTTTCTATTCAGTTCTGGTTTTTTCCTCAAGAATGCTTGAAAGTCCTCTATTCCACTGAATGACCATATTTTCCCCTGAAACAAAATACTCAGTTTTGCTGGGTAGGTGACCCTTGGGTTCATTCCCAGTTCTTTTGCCCTCTGGAATATCATATTCCATGCCCTTCGATCCCTCAGTGTAGAAGCTGCCAGGTCCTGGCTATTCTGATTGTGTTTCCACAATATTGAAATTGTTTCTTCCTGGCTACTTGTAGTATTTTCTCCTTGATCTGGGGATTCTGGAACCTGGCTATAATATTCCTGGGAGTTTTCTTTTTGGGATCTTTTTCAGGAGGTGATCAGTGGATTTTTTCAACCTCTATTTTGCCCTCTGGATCTAAAACATCAGGGCAGTTTTCCTTGAGAATTTCTTGAAGGGTAATTTCTAGGTTCTTTCTTTGATCATGGCTTTCAGGTAGTCCAATAATTTTTAAATTGTCTTTCCTGGATCTATTCTCCAGGTCAGTGGTTTTTCCCATGAGATATTTCACATTGCCTTCTAATCTTTCGTTTGTTTGGATCTGCTTAACAGCATCTTGATTTCTCATAAAGTCATTAGCTTCCATTTGCTCCAGTCTAACTCTGAAGGAATGAATCTCCTCAGTGAACTTTTGAGATTCTTTTTCCAACTGGCAAATTCGACTTTTTAAGGCATTCTTCTCCTCACTGCCCTTTTGGGCCTTCTTTGCCATTTGAGTTAGTCTATTTTTTAAGGTGTTGTTTTCCTCAGTCAGGGTGTTGACCCTCATTTCATACTTTTCCTGCATCCTTCTCATTTCTCTTTCCAATTTTTCCTCCACTCCTCTTATTTGATTTTTAAAGTCCTTCTTAAGGTCCTCTATGGCCTGCAACCCGCTCATGTTTTCCCCTGGGGCTTTTGGAGCAGGACTTCTGACCTCACAGTCCTTTTCCCGCTCTATGCCCCAAAATAGGAGTCTAGGGTTGCATTTTTCTGTTTCCTTTGCCTTGGCATGTTGCCACTTAATTGCTTGACTTTTGGGCTTGTTGCCACACTATGGCTTTAAGGCCAGATAGAGGAATTTTCGCCCCAAACGTGTGGGGGGCAACTTCCGTTTCTGGCAAGCTGTAAACCCACCCACAACTTCCACCCTAGATCACAATCCAGATCCAGGGAGGTTAAAGCAAGAGCGATTACCCCCCAAGACTGATCGCTGGATCTCCCCACGATTTGTAGGCTGGGAGCCGGAGTTGCCTCTGAAAACTACAAAATGGCGTGTCTCCTCAGAGGCTTCTAGCCCCCAGGGGAGGGAGCTGACGCATTCCCCAAATACAGGTCCTAAAGTCCATAGGACACTAACCTCTTACTTTGTCCTAGGCATGTCTATGTTGATAATTCTGGAGTCGCCAGGGCTGCTGGTGTTCTGGGGTTCCTCCAGCTGGCTGCTGGCCCTGCCGCCCTGGGGCTAAAACCTCGGCTCACGTGGACCTGGGCTCTGCTTGGCTCCTGCGCTCTGCGCGCTGCCAGGTCCCAGACCGCTGCACTGGTCCTTCCTGCAGGGCTGCTGGGCTGTCCTCAGCAGGAGGTTAGCTTCTCTGTGTCGTTCTGTGGGTGCTGGGGCTCCAGAAGTTGTTCAGAGTCCCCTTTTACATAGTTTGGGGGGAATCTGGGGGCAGAGAGGCTTGGACGAGCTGTTTCTACTCCGCCATCTTGGCTCCGCCCGAGAGCTTTTATTATCATTACTTATGTGTTTCTTTCTTTTTTTTTCTCGTCAAAATCCAGCTTTATTGGTATCTAGTTCTCTGAATTTTAGAAGTGTAGAAAACAATAGTAAAGGAGCTAGTCACAAAAGGTAAGCTTGCCGGTGGGATCAGTTTGGGGTCCAAGGTTAGCTCTTCTTGGAAGGGAGGATGGTGTCCAGCTCATGGATGCTGTCATTGTCAATGATCCGAACACTGAAGGATGGTAGGTTCAGGATGAAACGCTTCTGGAGCTCATCCAGACATTTCTTCAGGAGCTTACGGCCTCCTCACATGTGCTGCTTGCTTTGTAGTAACGATCTAGGATGCTGAGGGTCAAGAAGGCACCATACCCATGGGCTGCAAATGGAGCTTTGGCCAGGGCTGCCAGGTAGTCCATATAGTACAATGTGGGTCCTTCATGCTCATCATAGCCGGCTAAGGAGGTTGACGTGGTATGGGGTCCGACTCCGGAGGTAGTCAGCCAGATTTCGACGTGTGAAGTTAACTGCTGCGGGAGACAATTCATATCCATTGTGCATCTTGTACAACTGTACATTTTTCTGAATGTATTCAGCAAACTACACAGTGTCTCCAGCCTCTCCAACACACAGAAGTAAGATCTTCTCACTCATCTTGAACATCTTGTCATGATCGTCCTTCATCTGGACAATGTTGCTGGTGGCCATGCGGTCCGAGGCCACCAAGATGGAGTTGGGCCCCTGGATGCCGATAAGGTACTCCATGGCGGGCTGAGGGACAGGACAGGACACAACTCAGGCCGGTTCTGCCTGCGGTTCCTTCTCACTGCCGGCTCACCAGTGAGACAGCACCGTGCAGGCTGAAGTGGAAGGCTACTTTTGTGTTTCTATATTTACTAAAAATAGTTGGTGTCTCGGGGCGGCTAGGTGGCGCAGTGAATAGAGCGCCAGCCCTGGAGTCAGAAGGACCTGAGTTCAGAGCCGGCCTCCGACACTTAATCCACACAAACAAAAACCTAGCCGTGTAACCTTGGGCAAGTTACTTAACCCCAATTGCCCGAAAGGGGCGGCTAGGTGGCGCAGTGAGTAAGAGTGCCGGCCTCGGAGTTTGGATGACCCGAGATCAGATCCGGCCTCAGAAAATGAGCACCCACGCATAAATCAAATGACTAGCCGTGTAACCTTGAGCAAGTTACTTAACCCCAATTGCTTAAAAAAAAAAAAATAGTTGGTGTCTCTAGTGAGTTCACTTTGCCCTTTAGAGGCAATAGAATTAAGAAACACCATATATAATCAGTCTACTAATCTATTGTCTTGTGTAGTAAGTCTAAGAAAGTTTTTTGTGTGAGAATTACTCATGATTATGTCAACTTTAAAAGGTCAGTTGATACCCCCAAAGAATACATATTTTTCTTAATATCAGGTTTTGACTGTATGTTTATTCATTTGTTTAAAACCTTATTATTTATATTTTCTCATCTGTGCCACCTCTTGTTGAAAAGTAATACTGCTTTTTATATTTTCCCTTTGTGCCCTTTGAGCCCCCCTTAGGTTTCATCTTTTCAGATTAGAGTGTTAAATTTTTTAAGTTTGGCACATGTCGTCAGGGAACAATCTCCAGTGATTTTTACATCTCCTTGCATATAATTGATAACTCAAATTCTTTCTAGTGTGTATAATTTGGCTTATTTTTCTGTTAATGTATTAACTTATAGTTGATAGTTTTGAATCCTATCCTTTTCTTTTTTTTCCCCTTTTTGGAGGGCAGTTGGGGTTAAGTGACTTGCCCAAGGTCACACAGCTAGTTTGTGTGTGTGTGTGTGAAGTGTCTGAGGCCGGATTTGAACTCAGGTCCTCCTGACTCCAGGGCTGGTGCTCTATTCACTGTACCACCTAGCCGCCCCTAATCCTGTCCTTTTCTGCTCTTTTAAGAATTCATTATAAAATTTATCCTTATCCTTATCAACCTGGCATTTCATTGAAGTTTTTAAACTTGTGTTTTAAATGTAACTCCTTCTTAAAAAGAACAGATTGGTACCAAAGAATATTCCTAAATTTCATCACTCTGGGGAAAAGGGAGCTAAGGATGGCAATGAATTGATTAGTCCCTTGTAATAAACTTTAGGTATCTTTGTTCCACATAAGAAATTATATGCTGATGCTGCTATTGAATGACTGAAACCTGGGTGCTGCTGATTATATAAGACCTATTGACTTTAGAAGGAGTATAAATATCATTGATTAGTAATGTAATTTTAAGAACAGAAATGGTAACTTCAAAGACTGTCAGTGTCTTTGTGGTATAAATTTTGATATATAATTTAGTGTTCTATCACTAATGTTATCACAGTAAGCATAGCTGCTAATGTTCTTTTTCTGTAGCATTTTGTTTCATATCTCAGCTTTCTTGTCCCAGAATAATTTATAATTTTTTATTCCTTGAGCCCTGTTTAATCATCTGACATTAAAGGAAAACTGTTAAGAGACTTTTTATTTATCTTCAGAGAATTGAAAGATGTTTCATTGTTACCAAAGTGTGTTCTATAAATTTCATTTTTCTAAGTGCATGCTGACCTAGGCTCAGTTGGCTGTTCGTCATATGTCATTAGATGTCAAAATATACCAAAAGTGACCTAGTAAGAAATCAGTCATTATAGCAGAAAAAATAATCAAAGGTTTTAGTCAATAACTCATGAAGTTTGATGTTCTAGTATTGATAAACTAATTAAACAGATCTGCCTGTGTTCCTCCAGCCTAATGTCGCCCTGCTATGATTAGTTTTACAGCAAGGAGTGTAGTAACATTGAATGAAGGTAACTGATCAGAGAATGATGTAGTCACGAAGCTGTAAGTACTCCCATTTCTAGTCACAGAGTGGTTTCAGGGAAAGAAAGCTTTCTCTGAACACCTGCAGCCATTCAGTGCATCGGCCTCTTGTGGTCAATATTGATTGGTTCTTATAGCAAAACAAGAACAAATTTAGTGTTTTGCAACCTTCTGTGATTTAATACTGTTATGCTTTTTGCCATAACTGTAGCAAAAATCTTTCTCCAATAGTGAGTAATTATAGCAGTGGCTTCTTGCACAGCTGTAGTTCTGAATCTTCTGGTGTAGTCATTATAAACCCTGAATTATTCTGGAGTTTATAATTTAGCTATAAAAGTTGTCTCTGCAGCTGCCTTGTAAAGAGAGGGTTTGCTTATGAATGAACTCTATGAAGGTCTTAAAAAAAGAAAACAAACCACTAAAACTCTTTTCCTTCATGGGTCTCCAGTCTTACCTTCCTTCTTTCCCCAGAGGGGACAAAAGGGAAAATTCCAAAAAACTTTTTTTTTTTAAACATTTGATTTTAAAGCTTTGAATTCCAGATTCTTTCCCTTCTTTCCTCATCACCCACCCTTACTGGGAAGATAAGCAATTCAATATAGGTTGTACATGTGTAGTTACGCAAAACACGTCCATAATGGATATATTGTGAAAGACTGATTATATTTCCCTCTATCCTATCCCACCCCCGACTTGTTCCATTTTCTACTTTAACCCTGTCCCTTTTCAAAAGTGTGTGCTTCTAACTACCCTCCCCCCCAAACTGCCCTCCCTTCTATGTCCCCTTTCTTATCCCCTTTCCTCTTACTTTCCTGTAGCGTTATATACGCAGTTTAGTATGTGTGTTATTCCCTCCTTAAGCCGAATTCAATGAGAGTAAGATTGACCCATTCCCTTTTGCCTTCCTATGCTTCCCCTCCATTGTAATAGTTTTTCCTTGCCTCTTTTATATGAGATAATTGACCCTATTCTGTCTCTCCCTATCACCTTTCATTCTATTCCTCTCTCACCTCTTAATTTTATTTTTTAAATATCATTCCTTCCTATTCAATTTATCCTGTGCCCTCTGTCTATGTATACCTGTATATACACACACACACATTCACATATGTATTCATATGCCCATATACCCTCCTATATAGACATATATATGTATGTATATGTATATATATATGCACATTTATATTCCCTTCAACTATCCTCATACTGAGATAAGTTGCAGTTATTGTTTTTCCATGTAGAAATATAAATAGGTTTGACTTTGATAAATTCCTTATAATTTCTTTTCCCTGTTTACCTTCTCAGGCTTCTCTTGCTCCTTGTATCTGAATGTTAAATTTTCTATTAAATTCTGGTTTTTCATCAAGAACGCTTAAAAGACCTCTATTTCATTGAATGACCATATTTTCCCCTGAAACATTATACTCATTTTTGCTGGGTAGGTGATTATTGGTTTTAATCCTAGCTCCTTTGACCTCCAGAATATCATATTCCAAGCCCTTCCATCCCTTAATGTGGAAGCTGCTAGATCTTGTGTTATCCTGATTGTGTTTCCACAATATTCAAATTGTTTCTTCTTGGCTGCTTGTAATGTTTACTCCTTGATCTGGGAACTCTGGAACCTCCCTATAACATTTCTAGGAGTTCTCATTTTGGAATCTTTTTCAAGAGGTGATCAGTGAATTCTTTTGCAAGGACTCGCCTTACATGGCTGACGCCAAACTCACCTCTCCAGCCGCCTCTGCGGCACTCCAATCGACTTCCATGATTCTAGTCACCCTACTACGACCCTTATGGTTGCCCCACCAAGACCTCTCGGAGAGTTCCTTTCGCAGTCGCCCTACTGCAACCTCTGGTTCGCCCCCACGAACCCCTGGGGGAGCCTGCTCCTCCCAAACAAAGGAATCCTGACACCAAGAGGTGATGTTTCTTGCTATTTAATCTCTTTCTCATTCACAATCCCCTCTTCTCTCTCTCCCCCTCCTTTCACCTTGCCTCCCTCCTTTTAACTTCTTTCCCCTCCCCCGACTCTATTCCCCCACATGCCTCAGCAGTAGCAGGTTTCTCATGGCAGGGGAGTGCTCCCCTGTTAGCAGCACATGCTCAATACCCCAAAATCACGGGGCAGGACATAGGCTCAGGTGCCTCTAACCCTAGCCTGCGTTGCTCTGTCATTTGTCTGAGTTTTCTGTGGGTTCTCAGAATTTGGGTAGAGTCTTAAAGGGCCCCAACATTCTTTCAACCTCTTTTTTGCCTTCTGGTTCTAAAACATCAGGGCAGTTTTCCTTGAGAATTTCTTGGAGGATGATTTCTTTTTTTTTCCTTTTTGGAGGGCAATTGGGATTAAGTAACTTGCCCAAGGTCACACAGCTAGGTTTTTATTTGTGTGCATTAAGTGTCTGAGGCCGGATCCGAACTCAGGTCCTTCTGACTCCAGGGCCGACGCTCTACTCACTGCGCCACCTAGCCACCCCTCTAGGTTCTTTTTTTGATCGTGGCTCTCAGGTAGTCCAATAATTTTTAAATTATCTCTCCTGAATCTATTTTCCAGGTCAGTGGTTTTTCCCATGAGATATTTCACATTGCCTTCTATTTCTTCATTTGTTTGGATCTGTTTTATAGTATCTTGATTTCTCATAAAGTCATTAGCTTCCATTTGCTCCAGTCTAATTCTGAAGGAGTTATCCTCTTTAGTGAGCTTTTGAGATTCTTTTTCCATCTGGCAAATTTGGCTTTTTAAGGCATTCTTCTCCTCATTGGCTTTTTGGGCCTCTTTTGCTATTTGAGTTAGTCCATTTTTTAAGGTATTATTTTCTTCAGTCAGGTTGTTGACTGTCTTTTCATGATTTTTTTTTTCATCATTCTCATTTCTCTTCCCAATTTTTCTTCCACTTCTCTTACTTGGTTTTCAAAATCCTTCTTGAGCTTTAACCAGTACATATTTTTCTTGTAAGTTTTTGGTGCAGGAGTTCTGACTTCATTGTCTTCCTCCTGTTTCATGCTTTGATCCTTTTTGTCCCCAAAAAAGAAATCTTACCTGATTTAAATTACCTGATTTCTGTGCTCGCTTTGCTTCCTTTGCTTGCTCATGTTGCCACTCAATTACTTGACTTTTAAGCTTTTTGCCACAATAGAGTTCTGCTTCCAGAGAGGAGAGCTTTGTCTGAAATCACTGGGGTTTTCACAGCTGTGGGAACTATTACTTGGGTGCCCTCTCAGAAGCCTCCATAGGCTCTGGCACTTGGTCATATACCCCGGTACCTACACCTAAGACAGTGATCCAGATCCAAGCAAGTTAAAGGAAGATCTGTTACCCCTCAGCATGGTTGCTTGGTCTCCCTATAATCTGCAGGCCAGGAGCTCTGAAGCAGCCACACTGTCGTGGCTGTACAGCTGCAGGGCCTTTGCTACTTCTCACCCTGGGGGTAGAGGCTGGACTTCACTCTCAGTCCCCCTATTCCCACAGAGTCTACACTGACCTTTTACTTTGTCTTTGGCATTTATGGGTTGATATTTCTGGAATTTGCCACAGGTAATGGTTATCTCCTCTCCCAAAGTACAGCCACTGCCGGTTGTGGCCACCCTGGGCTAAAACTGTAGGCTCACAGGTGGCAGGGCTCAGCTCCCAGGACACTCAAATCCCAGCATATATTGTTTCTTTCTGTCACTTTGTAGGTTCTGTAGTTTTAAAGTTTGCTTAGAGTCATATTTTATAGGTATTTGAGGTGTTTATGGGAGGAGCTCATGGAATTTTCCTGCTTCTATGCCATCATCTTGGCTCTGTCCCCTCAATAAAAACTTTTTCAGGAAATGTAGAATGAGATTTGAGTTAACTAGTAAGGAGAAAATTATTTCAAATTACTATTTTTTAAAAATAGCATTAAGACTTTTGGGACCTGTCCCCCAGAACTAAATAATTTCCTGATGTAATGGGTGTGCTTTTGGGTTACTAAGATGTCATTATTCCAGTTAGGCTTAATTGAGATTTAAGTTGAATAGTTGTTTGGGGAGATATCATAACATTTTGAGTACATTGGTTGGATATAATGACCTAGTGAAAATTTATAACTTAAATATTAAAAATGTTTAAAATGGTGAAAATTTATCACTTAAATATTTTACTATTTCTAGAATATATGTTTTTGTTAGATTGGTGAAGTACTATAATAGTTTAGTGGGTGGTCTTCATGAGTTGCAATAGCTAAAAAATTCATCACCCTTTGGCCAACATGTTGGTGAGCCCCTCTGCATTTGGGCTGGTTGACCTAGTACAAAGTCCATTACTCTGGCACTTGCCAGATCTCATCTTCTTTTGGGAAAGTTCCTGAGAAGTTGAAGTCACATCTTTTAACATAGTGATATGCCTAGAATAGGACTTCAGTTGAATATCACCTACACATTCCCAAACAGTCTGGAGGAGAGATACAAAACAAGGTGGAGAAGAGGCCCTTCTCCTGTGGAACTCATGCTTTCATTTGACGAAAATACATGATAATAAAAACTTACATTTATAATGCTTCATAGTTTTTAAGGTACTATACAGTACTATTCAGAAAAATAGAGTGGTATATTAAAATGTGAATTGTATGATACAAAAAACAGAAATTACAAAGGGAAAAGATCAGTGTGGCTTAAACTTTAGAAATATAAAGGAGGTAGGGTTTTAATTGGGTATTAAATAATGAAGCTTTAATAATTCAGTGTTAACTCTTCGAGGAATATCTGCAGGTATTTTGGAAGGGGTAGAGGATAGCCTTCTAGGCCATAGGAGCCAAGATTAGAGAAATAGAAACTAATGCAGCTTTTGAGATGATGAAACTAGATGTGAGGAGACTGGCCTACTAGAAAAGCTAATGTTTTTAATAGTGGAAAGATAGTAGACAGAAAAAAGTGGAGGTAGAATTTGGGTCTTATTAAAAAGACCCACTGAGTTGAAGAGTTGAAGCCTAACATGATAGTAGAGAGTGGGGAACTGTGGCAAATTTTTTAATAGAGAAGTGACATCATAAAAATGGTTGTTTTTTTTTTAAGAAGAATAATTTGGCAGTAATGTGCAGTCAGTTTTATAAATGGATTTCTAGCACCCACAACCTTGGGAACTGGGGCCATAAAGGTAGAAACAATGTAACCTTAGACCTCAACAGATACAGATCCTACTGGGTTATGTGTATGTATGTGCATGTGCATATTTTTTACTCAACTAAGTACAAGATCATTTGAGAACTGAGAAAGTAATAAGAAGTGGGAGCAGGGAATCAGGCAGAGCTAGTATTCTCGCTTAACAGGATCTTAATGTTCAAAAAAGGACAGTGTTGTAGGAAATAAGGGAGGACAAAGATAGGTTGGAGCCAGACAGTGGAGGATCTTAAATGCTGGACCAAAGAGATTGTATAATTTTAGAGACAGTAGAATACCGCTGATGGGATTGGGAGTAGGGAGTAGCATATGGGGCAGCTGGATGGCAGAGGAGATAGAGCATCAGGCCTGGAGTCAGGAAAATTTGAGTTCAAATGTAGCCTCAGACATATTGTAGCTGTGTGACCCTAGGCAGGTCACTTAACTTCAGTATGTCTCAGTTTCTTCATTTGTAAAATAGGGAAAATGATAGCACCTACCTCTGTGAAACTTAAGGCAGAAATTTTCAATAAAATATTGACTAAGAACTACAAGAAAATATCAGAAAGATTGTGCACTGTGACCAGCTCAGATTTTTAGGGGAATGCAAGATTGTTTCAGTATTGAGAAGACTATAAGCCTAATAGATTATATTAATAACAAGAAACAATCAGATCTATGAAATTACAACTATAAACACTGAAAAGCTTGACAAAGTCCTACAACTATTATGTTAGAAAAACACTAGAAAACAATAAAAATTGTATGCTCCTTAACATGGTAAAAAACATCTATCTAAAATGAAGAGCAAACCCTAGATGTAATATAGAAATGTTGGAGGCCTTTCCAGAAAGATAAGAGGTAAAGCAAGGATGTTCATTAGCATCATTTTTATTTAACAGAATCATAGAATTTATAGCTATAATAGCTATATTATAGTATTGTTTATGCAGTATTATAGAGTATATGTAACTATTGTAGCTATCTTACAGTAAATAAGTTGGGTAAACAAGAAAGGAAGTCGAAGAAATAAGTCATAGAGGAAAAACATCACTTTTTGCCGCTTATTTTATGGTTTACATAAAGAAACCCAGAGTAGAGAGTCCATGAGGTCAAAGCTATTTTTCATAATAATGCTAAACTATTTTGATTTCTAATAAATATAAATTTGCATAAACAAAAGCTGGATGGGGGGGCAAGTTCTCAATAATTTTTCAGAGTGTAATGTGGTTGAGCTACCCAGAAACACATTGATAGAACTTCAAGATACACATATATTAATACAACTACAGTACATTTCTACAGACCTACATAAATGGAGAAGTATTTGTTGCTTCTGGAGAGTCCAAACTAGTGTAAGAAAAATTAGGCTTCTATCTAAATTAGGTTATTTCGTACTAATATCAATCATACTAGCAAGGGATTACTTGAGTGAGTTAGATAAAATAAGGAAAAGTGGGAAAGAAAAAGGCCCACAGTATTATATCTCAAATTATACTATAAAATAATTACAAAACTATTTGGTATTGATTAGAAAAAGGAAACAATTATGGATGAAATAGTTTAGGTACATAAAATAAAGAAGCAAATGAACATAGTAACTTACAGTGTCCAATAAATTCTACGACTGCAGCTTGCAGTCTAAGAATGGCACTCGCTATTCAACACAAACCACTGGGAAAATTAGAAAGTAGCCTGGTAGAAATTAGGTTTAGATCATCATCTTACAGCAGATAGTACAATAATCTCCTAATGGATTAATGACCCAGATATTAAAGGTCACATAAGCAAATCAGGGGAATAAGGAGGAAAATGCTATTCACAACTATGGATAGGAGAAAATGGTTACAAAAGATAAAATGGACAATTTTGATTCTGTAAAATTGAAAAGTTTTTGCATAAAACAAGATCAACGTAGTTAAAAGTAGATGGGAAACAACTGGGGGAAAAAAAGCCTTTGCAACAAGTTTCTCTGATTAAATGCTGATAAGCAAAATAGGCAAGAATGTTAGCCATTCCCCAGTAGATAGATAAATAATCAAAGTATATAAACAGGCACTTTCCAAAGGAAGAAATCTAAGTTCTCAATAGATATATGGAAAAACACTGCAAATCACTAATAATTAGAGAGATGCACCTTAAAGCAAATTCAGTTTTACCTCTTAGCTATCCGATTGGCAAAGATGATTTTTAAAAAGGGCAGTTGTTAGAGGAGACGTGGGAAGATAGGGGTGCCGTTGGGGCTGTGGAGGGAACTGTGAATCGATTCAGCCCGTTTTTGTGAGCAGTTTGGAATGATGCCTCCATAGTCACTCAGCTGTACAGTCCACCTTGACCTAGAGATAGCACTACTAGACCTTTACTCGTAGAAGAGCAAAGGAAGAAGAAAAAAACCTGTAAGTACAAAAAATATTTATAGCAACTCTTTTTTTTTTTTGCAATTCAAATGTCCATTTTATTGGCAACTTAGAATGCAAGGTATGTTTCTAAACCTAAAACTTAAAAACAAGATATCCTAGGTGAAATAGGAGTTTTCCAAAGCTTTTGGAATTGAACATGTATTATTACATATGCATGTAATACAAGAGACAACTCGCTAAAAACCCGTAAGGTGGTAATACTTCTATTTTGGTGAACTGTGATTAGATGAACTGATCAATCTCAGCTGGTAACATCCCTTTTTTCCTGGGTGAGGGCTTAAAAAATTCTAGTATAGAAGCTTTGTACTAGGTCTTACACAGAAGATTTCTTTCCAAATGTCTCCTGAGAGGCATATACCATATACAAGAATCCATCTTCATCCTTCTCACTTTCATACACTTCAGAAATGGGTGTTGAAACGCTCACCATGCTGTGTCCATTCACCAATAGGAAGAAAGCTTGATTAGCATTCAGCTGTAGGCGCCTTCTAATTATTTTGATTAGCTCACTCATGTTGACATGATCTGGTACAAGGAATTTGGTCTTATCCAGTACAGGAAGTTGTTTCTCACCCTTGTATCTTTGTATTATCACTGGTATCTTGGTAGTATGCTGCTCTCAAATAAGTCTCACATCTTCTACTCTTTGTTCAAAGGTCCGGCGCTCCTTGAAGGTCTTCTCCGAAGGCATCATGCAGGGCAGGGGAGGGCCAGGGAGGGGGAGCGGGCTTCGACGGGTCCGAGGGGCCCGGGGGTGGCGGGAGCTCTGGCAGCCGAGACAGAGGAAGCAACTCTTGTAGTGGTGAAGAACTAGAAATTAAGGCAATACTTGTCAATTAGAGAATGACTGAACAAACACAATAGGAATGTAATGAAATATTATCGTGCTCTAAGAAATTACAGGGAAGTGGGTTTCACAGAAACTTGGGAACAATTGAATGAACTGACAGAGTAAGGCAAGGAGAATCAGGGAGATAATTTATATGCTAATTTATAAAGAAAAACAATATAGAAAGACAATAGACCTTTGCACATTGTAATAACCAGCCATGACTTCAGAGGACTAAAGATGAAACATGCTACTAAAATCTCCTGGCAAAGAAATGATAGACTCAAGATATAGAATGATACATACATAATACATACATTTTTGGATCTGGCAGATATATGGGTTTGCTTTCCTTTACTCTTCTTATCTTTTTTTAAACAAAGATCGTGGTTTTTTGTTTTCCTTTGGGGCAGGGGAGGAACAGGAGCTACCAATAACGTTAAAAAAAAAAAAGAGAGAGAAGTAAAGAGGACCATTGATGTACTTTTAAAAATGCTACCCATGAGCAAAGAGTACTTTAAAAAAGCCATCATCAACCCCACAGACCATAAAATACATAAAAATACATTATGCCTAAAAGTGCTGAAGTCAGTTCCCAGCGGCTGTCATGGAGAAATTAATTAAAGCCCCACACATTTTTTATATAAGGAAAGTGCTTCAGTGTATGTTGCAGCCACTGAGAGCTTCTCAGTAAAGAGCACCATGTACTGCAGACCATCAAAAAAAAAATACACAGGGATAACAGAAGGAGGTTCTGCAAAGGAAACAAAACACAGAGAAGCAGGACAGCTTTTAACAGACTCATAGTTTCACATTGACTTCTCCTTACTCTGGTCTACTTTGCATTTGAAAATGTTCTTTTTTGATATTGGTGAAGTTAAGAATTTTTTTTAAAATATGATCTCTGGATCAGGATATTAATACTAGATTTGTCAATGCATATTTTAGTGTTGCTGTATTTTCATTTATTTCATGCCTTTTCTTGAAATGTTTCTTTTAGATGTTATGGACAGTTAACAATCCTGTACTTTAAAAGTGCTTTGAAATGTTGTTTCCTTAACCCAGAGTAATATTGTCGTTATATACATGAGGAAAGTCAGATGTAGACACATTATGTGATTGGCCTGAGGAAAGTTGAGGAGGACTGTGAGATTAAAAGGTCTTCAATTCCAGAAACTTTTGTTGAGCCAATATGTGCAGGACATTTTTTAGGCTGTGAGTTCCTTGTCTTCCTATCTGGTATGATCAAACTTGGTTTTTATATTTTTCTTCCCCCACTTTCCCCTCTCCACCAGATCAAAAAGCTGGTCTATGTTTACCTGGTCCGATATGCTGAGGAACAACAGGATCTGGCTCTCTTGTCCATCAGCACTTTTCAGCGTGCTCTGAAAGTAAGTAATAGCACACGTTATTCTAGAGTACCAAGGTGTTTGCACATTTGAAGGAGATTATTATTTAGAACAGGAGTTCTATGATTTATTGAATGTCAAAGTAGTGTTTTTAAAAAATTAAAACTTTCTAGTCATGGTAACTGAAATATATTCCCAAGTAGTTTATGGTCTCAGAATCTTTTCTGTTTGGGAGCTTATGTATTTGTTCCTACAGTCTTTGTCTTCATGTCAGTTTAAAAAGGTTTAAGAATGGCCTTGTGAGTGCTTAGTACTATGTTAGTTGGTGGAGGAGGAAGAAAACAAGACAGAATTCTTACTTTCCTGGCTCTTACTCTTTTGTAGTTTGTAACTGCTAATAGGCACCCAAGAAAGAAACATTGTACGAGATACTTAAATTAAATTCTAGGAAACAAAGTAAAAAACAAACTTGTAAAAACTTAGAAATAATAGAAATCTGAAAACATAGAAATATCAAAACTTTATTACTAGAACAAATAATCTCACAATCTGCAAAAATCATTTAGTAGACTATTTAGAATTTTTTATTTTTTGCCCAGTCCTATGATTTCATTGGTGTGGGGCACTCCCAATGAGCCAGTCTCCTTCAGCAAATGTTGATTAACAACTGTTCTGCAGTTTGTGGTCTTAGTCACCCATAAGGACTGAAAGTTAAGTTAGGTCCCTTGTCCTAGGTCACATAGAATGCAAACATACATGAAGGTGTTTGGCTTCAGAAAATAGTAGGCACTATTTTTAATCTTTGGTCTAAAATTAACACTTTTTATTTATAGCTTGAGTAAAATTTTTAGTAATAAGGTGATGAATGTACCAAAAGAAATCTAGATGTTAGGGTTTTTTGTTTTTAAAGTTTAATTTTGATCTTGAAAGTAGATAACATATTGATAACACAAATTCCTCAGTTATACCAATAACTAATACATTTTGTCACAGAATGTCACTTAGCTGTACAGTTACTTTGATGAAAATCTTCTAGTGTTTTAAATGCTTTATTATTAATATTTGTATCATCTGTGATTATAATGCTCTTGATTGTTTTACTTTTTAAAATGCCTTTTATGTTTTGCTATAGTTAAGGTTTAAATGATTGTAAATAATGAAATAAAGTTAATTTTGCACCTTAAAAAATAAGTACTGTATCACAGGTACTACTTCAATCTAGTTCTTTTAAATGTTGAGACTATCTGGGGCAGCTAGGTAGGTGGTGCAGTGAATAGAGCACCGGCTCTGGAGTCAGGAGGACCTGAGTTCAGATCTGGCCTCAGACATTTGACACACCTACTAGCACTTTGGGCAAGTCACTTAACCCCAATTGCCCTCCAAAAGGCAAAAAATAAAAATAAACGTTGAGACTGTTTCACTATCCATTACTCTGCCTCTTGATACTGAATGATAGTTATGTATATTTAAATGATTATTTTTAGTTAGCTACCACCTTTCTGCCATTAGTTTTCAAATTTTAACCAAAATTTCTGTTGTGCTAACATCATTTTACTGTATCTTTTGGGCTAATGAGCATATTAGCTTGTCAAACTACTCTGAAACTTCATGAATCAAATTTTGGTGAGTATCTTCCAAATTTGAAGCTGAAAATGCTTTTGTAAGCCATCCTCTATCAAACATTAACATTATATGCAATTTTGAAATATAAGTGATTTTTTGAAGGTATTATTTAATACTTTTTGTATTCTTTTTTAGGATCCTAATCAGTTAATTCGTGCAAGTGCTTTGAGAGTCCTTTCAAGTATCAGGGTTCCAATTATTGTTCCAATTATGATGCTTGCTATTAAAGAAGCTTCTGCTGACTTATCACCGTATGTTAGAAAGAATGCTGCCCATGCAATACAGAAATTGTACAGGTATGAGAGTCCATAATATATGATAACACTGAAGAGAAGGTAATATAGCATAGTTACTTGAAGGCTGGATTTGAGGTAGGAAGACGTGATTTTATATCATGCCATAGGTACTTACGTGTTAGTTATGTGACCATGTCCAAGTTTCTTCATCTGTAAGATGGGTATAGTGAAATCTTATATTACTTATCTCAAAGGAGTATTATAAGTATCAGTTGACAAAATGTATGTAAAGCACTTTCATCTTTAAAGTGTTATATAAATGTAAATGATTAATTTCCTGCAGAATGGTAAACATTGAAAGCATGCTTAATTAGCATGTAATTAACATGACATCTCTTTTAATTAGGTCACAGTTTTCCTCTATACTATTCCTAAGTTCTATCAATTCTATTTATATTAGTCATTTGATCATATGAACTTTGAGTTTCCTTAGGCATGGTAGGAATTATACCTTTTTGTAACTTTAATCAGAGTTTGCGTGTTCTTTTCTTGCTCTCTCTCATAATTGTTTTAGTTTGAATTTTTTCTTCCTGATGCTAGCTAGGTTTCCAAATTCCTACTTCTTCCTTCAATTTTTTTCTTAATGTTGGAGACTGACTCTTTTATTCTGTGTTGATGAACCAACAACAAATTGTTTTTAAACTGTATTAGCTTATTGTTAGTAATTGAAGCTGTCATTTATATAGTGCTTTATCTTATTTGAGTCTCACAGCAGCCATATGAAGGAGGCAGGATAGATAGTATCTTCATTTTAATAGATGAGTAAAACGAGACACAGAAGTTGTAGCTTGCCCTGCATTACTGGCCAATAGTGAACAAAGCTAGCTTGTGCTTTCAGAATCCTGATCTTGGGCTCTTTCTGCTATCCTATAATTAGCTCCAAAGTAAGTTACTGTAAAAAAGAAATTAAAATCTTATTTAAATCCATTAAGTAGGCAGCTATAAATGAATTACATGTCTGTGTGCTTCATATTGAATTTATTATTAAAATTATTTATGAAAATAATTTTGCTGTCAGGCAATAGATAGAAGGTTGAAGTCGAAAATGAAAAGGACCCCCCAGGACAAGGATCCCTGAGACTCATCCCCCGGAAGAAATTGGTAAACACATGAGATAATATAAAATGGGTCATTTTAGGGCTGAAGACAGCATGAAAGTATTTAGCCATTATGCACAGAAATGTCACCACCTGGCTGGAGCTAGATGAACACAAGAGATGATTAAATCTAAAAAAAATCTAAAGGAACCAAGGATGTTGATTGCCATAACTCCATAGAGTTAAACAGGGTAAATAAGGGAAAGCAGCACATACACCCCCTACTCCTCCACCAAATACACACCCACACCTCTTTCAGTAAAACTGAAAGGTACATTGTATATAATTGAGTGTAGTGAAATAGGATTCTTTGAGGATTCCATCATACATAAAATAGACATTTTAATGCCCTTCAATTCCTTTATGACTACCCTTATTACAAGAGGGCTTAACTGCCTTTGTGGGAGCTTACCTTAGTAATTATGAACTCTGTAGCTCCCAGGACTAGTAGAAGGTGACTTGTGCATGTATAGGTTGGCATTCATGAAGTTTCTGAGATAATAGACTTTTAATTAGTACCATTTGGAAATCTGAATTCTTCATCCAGTGCTTTGTGCTGATTGTTTCCCTTTTAAGTCTTAGAGCATTGCCCAGATTTGGGCATTGCAGATTTTTTAGTGAAATATAGACTCTAAAGAAAAAAGATTTATGATAGACCTTAAACCAATGACATCATAATTAAAAATAATTATCATAGACGCTATTTTCAAGTTGTTTTTCCAACATGTTTATTCTGGAACTAGAATTTTTAAAAACTGTATCTACAGAGGTTATCTTTGGCATATGTGAAATAAGAAGACCCACGATACCCATGTGCTACTTCGGTCCATTTCACTTAATGTTAACTTTGTGTGTGTTGTTAGGGACAAGTTAACTGTGCTCCGTTTGATGATGTTAGTTCTACATCTTGGGCTAATCCTATCCATAAAGCCAAAAAGTTAAGATGAGAAAGAGTGGCCAGAGGGATAGAGGGAAGGTAACATACTTCTTGGTCCTTGGAAATAGGAATTGAGGCCATAAGTGGAATGATGGCAAACTCTCTTTGACTTGGAGTTGGCTAGCTATGGCAACAAACAGTTATTAAGTCACTCACAGTGACAGGACACGGAACACAGAAGTATTGATTTTTGTGTAGGAGCTTCAGTGTGCACCAAGGTTTCCCTGAGTTTCTGCTCTCCTTTGCAAGGAGGAGTTGAGATGTAGATCTAGAGTTCAGATTTTTCATCTAATGACTGACCATACTGGATGCTCCCAAGTTGTACCTCATATGGAAACACTTTTGTGTTTTTTCTTATACTGATTTGCTTGCTTGAGGGATGAACTACATGGGAACAATTAAACTGTGTTACTCTTGGAACTCTTGATTGGAGTATGTCTGCATACTATGTGGGGAAAGGCTGGAGCCATTGTTTTATTGCATTTATTATTTCTATGCAAATTGTGGCACACTCTATAATATCTGAACATATCCCTAGCAGGGGAGGGAGTTCAGAATGGAGATGAAATTCTTTTCTTTCAAAGTTACCTATAGTGATAGTATTAGTATTATTTGTAGTAGTAGTGATAACAACAGTAATGACAGCTAGCATTTATACGACACATTAAGGTTTACAAAACACTTTACAAATATTTTATACTCATAGCTCTCCTGAGAGGTGGGTGCTATTATTATTCCCATTTTACAGCTAAGGAAATGAGGCACACAGATATCAAGTGACTTGCAGAGGGTCACAACTGCTAGGAAGTGTTCAAGGCAGGATTTGAACTCATATCTTACTGATTCCAAGTCTAGAACTCTACGAACTGCACTACCTAGTGAAATACAAATATTACAGGTTAAGAGCTCATCTTATTTGGGAAAATCTACATCAACCATATTTCTTTTTTTTTCTTTTTAAAATTTTATTTTAGACTTAAATGCCATAACAAATACAGAAATGAGAAAAGAAACAAAAACATTATAACTTAAATATTGGAATTTAAATACATAGTAGGAAAGAAAAAAATGTTTTGTGCATAGTAGAGCATAAGAGAGAATTCAGAATATTTAACAATAAATTTTCATTTCAAGAAAGCCTGTGTGATAAATAATGCACTTTGTGTTGAGAACTGTCCACCTTTTCTTTGCTTCCTTATAAGTTTTTTTTTTTGTTGTTGTTGTTTTCTGCTGTACACTTTTTATGTTCTTTTTTTCCTCCTCCCTCATCTCCCCCAAGGGTACAGTTAAGTTTGTGTATGTTTCCCTATAGCTATACATACACATATGTAGACATATATACATGCATACATATATATACACACATGCATATACATATACACACACACATATAGACATATACTTTCCCAAACAAATTGTACTCCTGATCTTTGTTTTCATGTTTGTGCATATCTCTTGTTTCCTATCCCTCCTACCTTCTCTACTTTACTTATACCCACTACCTTGCCCTCCTATTAGTTGCCTACCCCCCTCCAAGGATCCCTTTGCTATTATCCCATTCCCATAAATCTAAACACCCTTCTATACCCCCTTTTACGTATTCCTTCACCCTCCCCTCTGAAGATCCCATCCTTGTCACCTCCCCCCACCCCATGCTCCTACCACTGTATTTCTTCTGAATTTAGAATACTTTTATACGTTTCTAAATGTATATGTATTGTTCTTAAAATCATTCCCAATCAGTGTAAGTTACCAGAACTACCAGCCCTCCTCCCCTAATTCCTCTGTATTAATTCTTCTTCTTGCACCTCATTTGTATAAAATACTCTTTTTAGCTGTTCCTAAATGGTTTTACTTTTTAAATTCATATCATTCTTAGGTTTTTGCCAGTCTTTCTTATGAGCTACCCAATTATTAATAAGAATCTTTGATATACGTTTTATATTTTACATATATAGAAAGTAAATGGTCTGTCCGTATTGGATCCCTTATAATCAGTCTTTGGTATGTGTACCTTATATTTCTCTTGACTCTTATATGTCAAATCATTTATTAAGTTCAGGTTGTTTTTTTTTTTAACAGTCTTGAAAGTTTGAAAGTTGATCCCATGGATATTTTATTTCATTCAGCATTATGCTTAACTTTTCTGGGTATAATATTTTTGGCCATAGCCCCAGTTCTTTTGATCTTTGATATCTAGTGTTCTAAGACCTGCGGTCCTTTAATGTCTCTGCTGCTAGGTCTTGTGTGATTCTAATTGTGGCACCATCATATTAAATTGTTTCATTCTTGTTGCTTTTAATATTTTAATATTTAATATTTGAGCTGGGGGTTTCTAAATTCGACTATGATATTCCTATGAGTTTTCCCCATAGGATCCCTTTAAAGTGGTGATGATAGAATTTTTCTAATTCTACTTTCCCCACTTCTTCCCATGCTTCAGTATAATTTACTTTAATTATTTCTTTTATTATTGTATCAAGATATTTTTCCCCATCATAACTTTCAGTTAGTCTGATTATTTTTATGTTTTCTCTTCTTGATCTATTCTCCAAATCAGTTGTTTTTCTTATGTTTCACTTTCTCTTCAAAATTATTCGTATTTTGTTCCATTATTTCTTGATCTCTTATAATTTCCCTGGCTGCACCTTGCCCAATTCTAATTTTCAAGGTGTTATTTCCTTCCTTAAGATACTTTATCTTCTTTTCTAATTGGTTGAATTTCATAATCTACTTGTTTTTCTTGGATTGTTCTCTCTCTCCTTTTTTTTTTTTTTTTTACGTTTTTCCTCCATCTCTGTCATTTGATTCTTAAAGTCTTTTTTAAGATCTTTGATGAATTTTTTTTTTTTTTGGGCAGGTGACCATTGGACATTACTCTGTGGTGGTTTCTTCAATATTCCCCTCTGAAGATGAACCCCAGTCTTCTCTGTTCCCCTAAAAGTTTTCTATGATTGTATTCTTTCTCCTTTGCCCGTGCATTTTTAGTGGTAATAACTTAACTTTTGTAATCACTTCTAGCCCCGGGGAATGGGGAATGGTGCCTCTTGTACCAGATCTTAAGTCCTCTTCCCTGGAACCAAAGCCAAACTTCCAACCTCCTGTAAGTGCTCACAACCAAAGGCTTTTTGCCCCCACTGCTTCTGCTGTCACCAGGCATCTGCTGATTCCTTCTTGTCCCTGCTGCTCTTCACAGCACAGGTGGGTCTGGCATTCCTTGTCAGCAGAGGTTTCCTCCATCTTGATCTTCCCTGTTTTCCTGGGCTCAAACACCCAACTTCCCTGACTATCCAAGGGGTAAAAGTTCCTGTGGCTGGGTCTGAGGTAGCCTCTCAGACCACCTAACCCCAAGGCTTGCACCTTGTTAAGTGGCTTGCCATTTGTTAAAGTGGACCCTTGCCTCGAAGTGTTTACTCTTCACTAGGACCAAACTTCTCCTGGGATCTTTCTCCTGATCTTCTCAGATTGTCCCAGAAATACCCCTTTTGTGCCCTTATTCTTATTTATTTTTACCTGCACTTTTTTGTGCCCTAAGGTGCTATTTTTTCCCTTTGGAGAAAATCTTGAGAGTTTGGAATTTTCTGACCTACTCTGCCATCTTCCTAGAATCCTCTCTCAACCATATTTCTTAAACTAAATAGATAGGCCTAGTCACCCAAAACAGATGAAGTTGGGTAATAGTAGTTCATTTATTCTCTGAGAACCATAGAAACCTTAATATTTCTCATCATTCCCTTTAAATTGGGGTGGAACTTAAAACTGCTAAGGTGAACTTGGGACTTTCTGGGGCCTGATGCTATTGTGTGAGTATGATTAGTTTAGCCACTAGCAATGCCACTTAGTGGTAAAGTGTGGTTTTTGTTAGGTCGCTTCCTGAAATAGAACTAGATTGTTATATTGAAGTTCTACCAGACTGTAAACTTTTTGTGGACAAGGATTATGTCTCACTTATGTTTATAATTCTTCTAATATATAGCATAGTATGTATATTTTACTCAGCAAATATCTGCATTAACGAGACCGTTATTTGGATGATGTAACAACCAATATGAAAAGTAACTCTAATTTTGGAAGTTGAAAATGTAATCAGTATGTCACTTGCATATTGTTAAGTGCTGCTTTAGTTTTTCTTAGATACAATTCAATAAACTTTTATTACACTAGCTACTCATAATAAGGTCTGTGGATAATATGAAGATAAAACAAAACTCAGTTCCTGTCCTCATGGAACTTATAATTTAATTGGTAATTTCATGAATAAATATGAAAGTCTTAGTGAATTTCCTTAACAGTATTGCTACGTTTTCATAACTTTGAGGACTAATATTAATATTGTCAACCTGAAAGTTTGGTTAAAAGAGACAAACAGGCTAGATGATATGTAAATTCATATTGTTTATTCCCTTAAAGCTAGCGAAGCTAGTGATCATGTACATATATGGAGCCAGAGTTTAAATTCTGATTGACTGATAAAAGAATGACCAGCCTTAAATATGTTTTAGAACAATCCTAATCTCAGGATGTATGTGACCCTCAGATTTATGGTCTCCATATGTGTTTAACCAGACCACGGGAAAGGGAGTTTCTTAGTTGAATAAATTGTAAATACAATAAGGCAAGACAGTTGACAAAGTATTGATTGGAAATTACGATTCCAGGATATCTGTGTTTTCCCTGTATAGTATGTGTCCATAGGATACCAAGATAAGCCTAGGTATCCTGTCCTTTAGTGGTTACAAACAAGAAGAATGCTCCTAATAAGCCTCATCTGGTCTTAAAGTTGCTGATACAGAAAAGGGCATTTTTTAGAGCAAAGCATGTCTAGTTGATTAGTTCAGGCTTTGGCCTTTATTGGGGTTTAAATGATCTGAAGTGATTGTCAGTATGCTCTTGATTGAGGAAAATTTCAATGTCTTCTCTTGAATCTATTTCCTTTGCTACTTATTTCTGACTTTTCTGTATTGATTTTGCTACTGAAATTTAACAGCAGGGAATCATGTCAGCAGTTTAGACCAGAATGAGAAAACAACTATTTAATAAGTGTAACATTTTATTTCTTTTCATGTTTAGCCTTGATCCAGAGCAAAAAGAAATGTTAATTGAAGTAATTGAAAAACTTCTGAAAGACAAAAGCACAGTAAGTAAGCTTTACTTAACAATAATGCCTTTGTAGTATTAATAACAGATAATTATTTTCTGAGGTCTTAGAAAGAATTTTAATGTTAATGTTTTTCTGTTTTTAAACTAAAAATTTTCATTAAAAGGATGTTTTATTTGTATTTTATTTATGTTTATTTTTATGCTTTATGTTTAGACACAGAAAATATGCTAACAAGCACCTTAATAAACTTCTCCCAAAATAGGTTCCCCAAAACAGTTAAGTGAAAAAGCACCGAATTTTGTCATTTTATCTGAAAGGACAGGTTACTTTCTACTTTAATAGCTAGCAGTTTGGTTTTTTTTTAAATTCAAAGTGATAACTTTTCCTTTTTTACTAATAAATACAGTTATTTTTCAATATACTTGTGATGCCATTTGAATGTTCCTTTGTAATAGAAAAAATAGAATGTTCCTTTGTTCCTTAGGCACAATTACTTGATAAACCATCATATTTAAGAGCTTGTGCATCATTCTGTCCTTGTAGCCACTCACATCTCCATCTAGAGAAGGGCAGTGTGTTTTATCATATATTCTCTAAGACCAAGAATGACTAGTTAGTACAACCAATCAAGTTGAGATGCCATTTGGTGTGATTTTCATTTGTATTTTAGTTGCTACTCATGTTGTTCTCTTTGTTAGACTTACTTCCTCAACATCATTTCATACAGGTCTTACTGTGCTTTTCTGAATTCCTCATATTTATCCTTTCTTGGGTGAAATACTATTTCATTGTATTTATATACCAGTTTTTCTTAACTAGTCCTTAGGTATTGGATAGCCACTTTGTTTCCATTTCTTTGGTGATACAAAAAAGGATGCTTATTAATACATATATCTGTGGGGCTTTTCTTTCTCTCTGAGATAATTAGGGATATACCAATTAGTGGGATTACTCAAAGGGTAGAAACAATTTAGCAACTATTTGCATGATTCTAAATTGTTTTTTGGGCTAGTTGGAACAATTTAAAACTCTTACCTCAATTTAGTAAAGGTTTTTTCTATTGCCCCTCCAACTATGGATTGTCATTCATCATTTTTGCCAGTTTGCTGGATCTGATCTGCAACCAGAGAATTGTTTTAGCTAGCATTTTTCTTATTAGTCAGCAAGAATATATTAAATGGATACCATGTTTTAAGCACTGTACTTAGTAGGAGGATACCAAGAAAGAGAAACACAAACATTCCCTGCCCCAAAGGAACAAATACAGTCTAATGGGAGACACAACATGTAAATAACTAGGTACAAAGGTACTATGTCCAAAGGTGAAAGTAACCTGAAAGGGGAAGGCATTACCAAATAGAGGAACTGGGAAAGAGCTTCTGTAGAATGTGGGATTTGAGCAGTCTTGAATGGAATTCATAGAAATTAAGAGACCAAAGAGAAGGGGCAGAACATTCCAGGCATGGAGGATCATGCAAAGATGGGAGATAATCAGTATTAGATAAATTGCAAATACTCCAGGATGAATGGCTTGTATAATGCATGGAGACAGTGAGTTGTAACACTAAAAATAGGAAGTGATCGCATTGTAAGAACTTGAAATGCAAAGCTGCACAGTTTATGTTTGATCCTAGAGGTGATTGGGAGCACCTGAAGCTCCTTGAGCAGGACAGTGACATAGTTAGACCTACAGTTTAGAAAAATGATCTTGGCGACTGAGTGGAAGGTGGATTGAAGTGGGGAAAGACTGGATGAGGGATACCAGTGACTGTAGTCATCCAGGAGAGAGCCGATGAGGTCTTGATCTAGGATGAGGGTGACTACTAGTAGAGAAAAGGAGGCAGGAGGCATATATAAGAGATGTAGTGAAGGTAGAAATGACAAGATATGACAATTAATTGGATATATGGATTGAATGAAAGTGAGGAATTGAGGATGATCCCAAAATTGTGGAAAGGATAATACTGTCCGTGACAGTAATGAATGCATTCAAAATGGAAGAAAGCTTTGAAGGAAAGATAATGAGTTCTGTTTTAGTCATAGTGAGTTTGAGTTGCTCATGAGACATCCTGAAATGAATGTCCCAGAGGCAATAGAAGATATTTGACTCTTAACTCAGTAGAGAGATCAGGGGTGGATATTTTGGTTTTGGAATCATCGATGTACAGATGATTAATTGAAACCATGAAATGAGAAAGGGCCCTGGGAGAGAACCTCGAACTCTAGATAGAGAGTGTAACATGGATGAAAATCCATCAGTAGAGAAAAAGAAGGAACAGTTGGACATAAATGAGGAGAATTCAGAAAGAGTAGTGTTATGAAAACTTAAGAGAGGTAGGAGCATTGAAAATGACAAGATGATGCTATCAGGTGCTGCACAGAGGTTAGTAAAGATCAGGATTGAGAAAAAGCCATCCAGTTTGGCAATTTAGAGAACATTAGTAACTGGAGAGAATAGTTTGTCACATGATGAGGTGAGAAGTCTGATTGCAGAGACTATAGAAGACAGAGAAGAATTAGTAGTACTAATCTTAGATGACTTTTCCAAGGAGTTTAGTCTTGAAGGAAAAAAGAGATTTAGGACTATTGCTATCAGGGATGGTAAGATCCACTGAGAGTATTTTTTTTTTAAAGCAATTGGGGTTAAGTAACTTGCTCAAGGTTACACAGCAAGTCATTATTTATGTGTGGGTGCTCATTTTCTGAGGCCGGTTTCGATCCCGGGTCATCCCAGCTCTGAGGCCGGCACTCTTACTCACTGCGCCACCTAGCCGCCCCGAGTATTTTTTTTTTTTAAAGAATTGAGGAGACATGGGGAGTAGAAACAGGACTTCCCTGGGGCGCCAGCTCTCACCTCCTCTAATTCATGTAAAAAGTGACTCTGAACAAACTTTGGAGCTACAGAACCCACAAAATGACACAGAGAAGCTAACCTCCCACAGAGGACAGCCCAGCAGGCTGGCAGGAATTGGCCAGTGAGGTGCTCTGGGAGCCAACCCCAGCCCTGAGCAAGCCAGAGGTTTTAGCCCCAGGGCAGGACTGACCAGACACTAGCTGGAGGGACTTCAGATCACTGGCAGCTGTGGCTGTTTCTAGAATTATCAACCCATACATGCTAAGGACAAAGTGAGAGGTCAGTGCAGTGTGGACTTTGGGATCCAGTAGTTGGGAGTGTGTCGGCCTCTTCCCCCGGGTGAGAAGCCACTGAGACACTGTGGCAGCTGCCACCATGTGGCAGCTTCAGCTCCTGGCTTACAGACTGTAGGGGGACCAAGCAACCAGTCTGAGGGGTAATCGCTCTTGCTTTAACCTGCTTGGATCTGGATTATGGTCTAGGGTGGAGGTCCTGGGGTGTGTGACCAGCTTGCCAGAGCATGTGGAGGCTTCAGAGAGGGCATCCAACTGATAGCTCTGGCAGCTGAGAAAACCGCAGCCTTTGGAATGAAGATCCCCTGTCTGGTGGCAGAGCCCTACTGTGGAAAAAAGCCCAGGGGTCAAGTGACTGAGTGGTGACATAACCAGGCAAAGGAAGCAAAATAAATGGAGCAACCCAACTTTACACTCATATTTTGGGGACAAAAAGGATCAAAGCATGGAACAGGAGGAAGACAATGAAGTCAGAACTCCTGTACCAAAAGCTTCCAAGAAAAATATAAGCTGGTTACAGGCCATAGAGGAACTTAAGAAGCAGATAAGAGAAGTGGAGGAAAAACTGGGAAGAGAAATGAGAACAATATAAGAAAATTATGAAATGAGGGTCAACAGCCTGACTAAGGAAAATAAAACCTTAAAAAATAGACTAACTCAAGTGGCAAAAGAGGCTCAAAAAGGCAATGAGGAGAAAGAAGAATGCCTTAAAAAGCTGAATTTGCTAGATGGGAAAAGAGTCTCAAAAGCTCACTGAGGAGAATCATTCCTTCAGAATTAGATTGGAGCAAATGGAAGCTAGTGACTTTATGAGAAATCAAGATGCTGTTAAACAGGTCCAAACAAATGAAAGAATAGAAGGCAATGTGAAGTACCTCATGGGAAAAACCACTGACCTAGAAAATAGATCCAGGAGAGATAATTTAAAAATTACTGGACTACCTGAAAGCCATGATCAAAGAAAGAACCTAGAAATCATCCTCCAAGAAATTCTCAAGGAAAATTGCCCTGATGTTTTAGAACTAGAGGGCAAAATAGAGGTTGAAAGAATCCCCCAATCATCTCCTGAAAAGGATCCCCAAAAGAAAACTCCTAGGAATATTATAGCCAGGTTCCAAAATTCCCGGATCAAGGAGAGGATATTGCAAGCAGCCAAGAAGAAACAATTTGAATATTGTGGAAACACAATCAGAATAGCACAGGATCTGGCAGCTTCTACACTGGGGGATCTAAGGGCTTAGAATATAATATCCCAGAGGTTAAAGGAGCTGGTATTAAAACCAAGAATCACCTACCCAGTGAAACTGAGTATCATGTTTCAGGGGAAAATATGGTCATTCAGTGGAATAGAGGACTTTCAAGCATTCTTTTTTTTTTTCTTTTTGGAGGGCAGTTGGGATTAAGTAACTTGCCCAAGGTCACACGGCTAGGTTTTTTGTTTGTGTGTGCTGTTAAGTGTCTGAGGCCGTATTTGAACTCGGGTCCTTCTGACTCCAGGGCCTACATTCTACTCACTGTGCCACCTAGCCGCCCCTTTCAAGCATTCTTGATGAAAAAAAAAAACAGAATTTAATAGAAAATTTGACATTCAGATACAAGAAGCAAGAGAAGCATGAGAAGGTAAACAGGGAAAAGAAATTACAAGGAACTTAGCAAAGTCAAACTATTCATATTCCTACATGGAAAAACGATAACTGTAACTTATGAAACTTTTCTCAGTATGAGGATAGTTGAAGGAATATAAATATGCCTATACATATATACATATATATGTATACATACATATATAGGTCTATATAGGAGGATATATGGGCGTATGAATACATTTGTGAATGTGTGTTTATATGTGTACAGGTATACATGGATAGAGGGCACAGGACTAATTTAATAGGAAGGGATGATACTTAAAAGGTGAAATTAAGAGGTGAGAGAGGAATATAAGGAGAGGAGATTCGGAGAGACAGAATGGGGCAAACTATCTCATATAGAAGAGGCAAGGGAAAATGGTTACAATGGAAGGGAAGAATAGGAAGGCAAAAGGGAATGGGTCAACCTTATTCTCATTGAATTTGGCTCAAGGAGGGAATGATATACACACTTAGTAGGGTATGTCACCCTATAGGAGAGTATGGGGGAAGGGGATGAGAGGGGGGGAAGATAGAAGGGAGGGCAAGCTGGGGGGGGGAAGGAAAATTGGAAGCACCCACTTTTGAAAAGGGACAAGATCAATGTATTGAATAGAACAAGTGGGAGGTGGGATAGGAGGGATTGAATTATAGTCAGTCTTTTACAATATGTCTACTAAGGTAATGTTTTTCATTAGCTACACATGTACCACCTTTATTGAATTGCTTGTCTTCCCAGTAAGGGTGGGTGACAAGGGAGGAAGAGAATGAATCTGGAATTCAAAGCCTTAAAATCAAATGTTTAATATATATACACATACACACACTATTGTTAATACTATTTTACATGTAATTGGGAAATAAGATATCCAGGCACTGGGGCATAGAGATCCATCATGCCCTACTGGAAAAGTTGAAGGGGATATGGGAGAAGATACAGGAGAGAGCAGATTAGAGGAGGGGATATCTAGTGGGATTGCTGTTTTGGGGCAATGGATATGGGAAAAACGGGGAGAAAATTTGTAACTCAAAATCTGGCGGAACTGAATAATGTAAATCAGAAGTTAATAAAGCATTTGAAAAAACAAAGAATTGAGGAGACATGGACATCTTTGTAGACAGCAGGGAAGGAGTCAGTAGATAGGGAGAGACTGAAGATAAGACAGTGAGTAGGAGGGTAGGGACAATTTAAGAAGAAGTACAAAGGAGTGGGATCGAGGGTGAATCATAAAGGTTGCCATAACTAGAGGAAGACCACTTCTTCATCTAATCCTGGAGTGAAGAAGGAGATAGTGGAAGAAGAGCTCTGAGGAAGGGGGATCTCTTTTAACAGATTTTTTTTCAGGGAAGTATGAGACATGCTCCTTGTTTAAGAGAGTAAGGTTCCCTCAGAGCATTGAGGGGAAATGGGAAACAGTGATCTTTCCCTCCCCTCACCCCACTTTAGGTACAAGAGAATTAATAGAGATTTGAAATAGACTTTTTTAGATCAATTGCATTTCTTTTGAAAACTATTTTTTCTTAACCTGTGGTCACTTATCTATTGGGGAATCTTATGTATTTGTCTCAGTTCCCTATTATTTTATCAGAGATATTTGCTACAAAGAATTTCCCCTTACCAGATTATATCTCCGCTTGTTCTATTTAATATATATTATTGTTTATTCAGAAAGTTTAAATATTTTTATTTTTCTAGACTTGAAGTTTCATTGGTATAGGGAGTTCCATGTTGAAGAAACTCCATCTATAAATTCAGATTAGCTGGTATTCTATAACTTGGAGTTTTAGTGAGATGCTTGGGAGAATAAGAGATATAGGTGGTTTTGTTAGGGTCATAATGTATAAGAGTTGAGATTTGACACAGGTCATCCTGACTGAGGCTAGCTCTTCATCCACTGTACCTCTTTAATTTTATATAATTAATAAATGTGTCTTTTGACTTTCATGATCTCTTCTGCCCTTCATTTGGTGATGAATTATTCCACTAACCATGGATCTGAAACCTTTCTGTTGTAATTTTTTTGTGATGTTTCTTTTTATGTTTAGATTATGTATCCGTTTAGTTTTTAATCTGTTACATGTGTATAACAAGACTGTTACTATGTATAGTGAGATGTAAACTTAGTTTCTGCCAAGCCACTTACTGAATTTCTTGGTTAAGATAGGAAACATATTTACAAAAGTGAGTTTTGTGAAACATTGAAAGAATGATTAATTTCAGTATTACATAGTTTATAAAAATATTTATAAAAATATCAAACTCCTTCAGAGAGACAAATATCATTCTAATATCTAAACCTGGGAGAGGTAAAGTGGAAAAAGAAAGGTATAGGGCAGTAGTAAAGTGTACCAAAAAGGCTACAACAGCATAGTAAAATGATTATAACTTATCACTGGATTGAATTTAAGCAAGAAATTTCAGAATTGATTCAGTATTAAGAAAATTACAAGTACATTATGCACTATATTAAAAATTCTATGTGCAATGGAAAGGTAGTATAGCATGGTTAGTAAAAAGCTCGCTTTAAAACCAGGGAGAGGGGGGGCGGAGCCAAGATGGCGGAGTAGAAACAGCGAGTCCAAGCCACTCTCCCCCCAGATCATCTCCAAACTATGTAAAAGGGGACTCTGAACAACTTCTAGAGCCCCAGCACCCACAGAACGACACAGAGAAGCTGACCTCCCGCTGAGGACAGCCCAGCAGCCCTGCAGGAAGGACCAGTGCAGCCTCTCTGGGAGCCGGCAGTGCAGCGCACAGTGCTCGGGGAGCTGGGGAGCTGGGGAGCCGAGCACAGGTCTGCCTGAGTCGCGGTTTTAGCCCCAGGGTAGCAGGGCCAGCAGCCAGCTGGAGGGACCCCAGAACACCAGCAGCTGTGGCGATTCCAGAATTATCAACATAGACATGCCTAGGACAAAGTGAGAGGTTAGTGCCCTATGGACTTTGGGACCAGTATTTGGGGACGGTGTCAGCTTCCTCTCCTGGGGGCTAGAAGCCGCTGAGGAGACACACTATTTTGTAGTTTTCAGAGGCAGCTCCAGCTCCTGGCCTGCAAACTGTAGGGAGATCCAGTGATCATCTTGGGGGGTAATTGCTCTTGCTTTAACCTCCCTGGATCTGGATTGTGATCTGGGGTAGAGGTTGTGGGTGGGTTTCCAGCTTTCCAGAAACGGAAGTTGCCCCCCCCAACACGTTCGGGATGAAAATTCCCCTATCTGTCGGCAGAGCCATAGTGTGGCAACAAGCCCAAAAGTCAAGTAATTAAGTGGCAACATGCCAAGGCAAAGGAAACAAATTAAACAGAAAAATGCAACCTTAGACTCCTACTTTGGGGGCAAAGAAGATTGAAGCTTAGAGCGGGAAGAGGACTGTGAGGTCAGAAGTCCTACTTCAAAAGCCCCAGGGGAAAACATGAGCAGGTTGCCTGCCATAGAGGACCTTAAGAAGGACTTTAAAAATCAAATAAGAGAAGTGGAGGAAAAATTGGGAAGAGAAATGAGAAGGATGCAAGAAAAGTATGGAATGAGAGTCAACAGCCTGATTGAGGAAAACAACACCTTAAAAAAATAGAGTAACTCAAATGGCAAAGGAGGCCCAAAAGGGCAATGAGGAGAAGAATGCCTTAAAAAGTCTAATTTGCCAGATGGAAAAAGAATCTCAAAAGTTCACTGAGGTGATTCATTCCTTCAGAGTTAGACTGGAGCAAATGGAAGCTAATGACTTTATGAGAAATCAAGAGGCTGTTAAGCAGATCCAAACAAACGAAAGATTAGAAGGCAATGTGAAATATCTCATGGGAAAAACCAGTGACCTGGAAAATAGATCCAGGAGAGACAATTTAAAAATTATTGGACTACCTGAAAGCCATGATCAAAGAAAGAACCTAGAAATCACCCTTCAAGAAATTCTCAAGGAAAACTGCCCTGATGTTTTAGATCCAGAGGGCAAAATAGAGGTTGAAAGAATCCACAGATCACCTCCTGAAAAAGATCCCAAAAAGAAAACTCCCAGGAATATTATAGCCAGGTTCCAGAATCCCCAGATCAAGGAGAAAATACTACAAGCAGCCAGGAAGAAACAATTTCAATATTGTGGAAACACAATCAGAGTAGCACAGGACCTGGCAGCTTCTACACTGAGGGATTGAAGGGCATGGAATATGATATTCCAGAGGGCAAAAGAACTGGGACTGAACCCAAGGGTCACCTACCCAGCAAAACTGAGTATTTTGTTTCAGGGGAAAATATGGTCATTCAGTGGAATAGAGGACTTTCAAGCATTCTTGAGGGAAAAACCAGAGTTGAATAGAAAATTTGACATCCAGACAGAAGAAGCAAGAGATGCCTGAGAAGGCAATCAGGGAAAAGAAATCAAAAGGAATTTATCAGAGTTGAACTATTTACATTCCTATATGGAAAAACAATAACTGTGGCTTATGAAATCTTTCTCAGTATGAAAATAGTGGAAGAAGGGTGTATGGTCATATGAATACATATGTGAATGTGTGTGTATATGTTTACAGTTATATATGGATAGAGGGCATAGGTTGAATTTGTTGGGAAGGGAGGATACTCAAGGGGTGAAGTCAAGAGGTGAGAGAGGAAAGTGGCAAGAGGAGATGGGGAGAGACAGGGTAGGGTAAACTATGTAGAAGAAGCAAGGGGAAGTGGCTGCAAGGGAGGGGAAGAATAGGAAGGCAAAAAGGCAAAAACCACATTCTCATTGAATTTGGTTCTGGGAGAGAATGACATACATACTAAATGGGATATCTCAACCTGCAGCAGGATAGGGGGAAGGGGGATGAGAGGAGGGATGATGGATGGGAGGGCTTCCTTGGGGGGAGGGGAGGTTGGAAGTACCCACTATAGAAGAGGGACAGGATCAAGTAGGGAATGGACCAGGTGGGGGCTGGGATGAGTGGGAGGGAATTATAAGCAGCCTTGTACAATATATCTACTATGGTAATGTTTTGCATAGCTAGACATGTACAACATATATTGAATTACTTATCTTCCGAGAGGGAATGGGTGACAAGGGAGGAAGGTAATGAATCTGAAATTTGAGGTCTTAAGATTAAATGTTTCAAATATAAATAAATACTATTATTAATACCCTTTTGCTTGTAATTGGGAGATAAGATATGCAAGCATTGGGACACTGAGATTCACCTTCCTCTAATGGAAAAGTCGAAGGGGGTATGGGAGAAGATATGGGAGAGAGCAGATTGGAGGAAGCGATATCTTGTGGGACCTCTATTCTGGGAGGGTGGGTCAGGGAAAAACAGGGGTGGGGAAATAATTGTAACTCAAAATCTGGCGGAAATGAATGATGTAAAACAGAAGTTAATAAAGCGTTTGTTTAAAAAGAAAAAAAAACCACGGAGACCTGGGTTCAATTCCTCCCTCTGGTGACTCTGGGAAAATCATCTAATCTCTTAGGGTTCTAGTCTAGGAAATACCCTACAACTCTTAAATGCAGAGAAAATACTAACCTGCATTGGTAGAATGAGTTTGTTCACCTGGAAGTTCTAGTGCCAGTGAAATCTCAGGTTTGTTCCGTATCTCTAAGTACAGTGGTCAAGATGGGTTTATACCAAGAATTCAGGATTGGTTCAGTACTTGTAAAGTATAAACTTAATAGGTCATATTAATAATAAGAACAAAAAAAATCACAATACTAAAACAATGTAAGAAAAAGGCTTTTGACAAAATGCTATACCTTTTTTTTTTTTTAAAGAACAAAATGCTTTTTAATCAGTGTCATCACCTGTACTTTACTGCAGCTGGATGGGGAGGAGGTCAGGGGAACAAAAATATTATGCTTTTGCTCAAGTGAATAAGAAAGCTTTTGTGTTTCTTCACATTGGAGAGAGGTACCATAATGAGTGATCTGCTTAGAGGCAGGACAGGTAAGGGGTTATGCCAGTCCTCCCCATCTCTCCTTTTCTCTTCTTTTTGGCTATAGGAAAAGTCAGGGAAAAGAGAGGGGAGATAAGTCCCAAGAGCAGCTGTTTGTTTCATTAGTAAATATCCCTCATTATCAAGCAAGGTTAGGTTAGAGAAAGGTGGGAAGGAACTTGCACCTGCATTGCTGGAATTAAAGCAACAGAAAGATAACTCCAGATGTTCAGTGTCATCTCAGTTGCTACCCGCACCCCAGTTTTGTTTTTAAAACATTAAAATTGATTTTTAGATGATCCCCAGCCTTGCTACTCAGCAGAAGCAAAGGAAATGCTCAGAGAGCTTCTTTAACCTTGTAACTGTGGGTGGAGCCAACATATATCATGGATAGGACAAGAAATGGAAATATATCAGAATAACGAAACTTTTTTATAATAATGGTATATGACTTCCATCTAAAAAAGAGAGCCGTCATTATCTGTAATTGAGATATAGTAGAGGTCTTTCCTTTAAGATTAAAGGTAAACTGAGGTGTCATTTGGTAGGGCTCTAGAAATTCTAACTGTACAACTAACGTGTAAGTCTGACCATGGATCCCTTGCTACTCAATAAACTTGAGTGGCTCTTTATTGCTTCCAGAATCAGATAGAGAATTTTCTTTTAGGCTTCTAAAGCCCTTTACTGCTTGTCCCTTCTTGCCTTTCTAGTCTTCTATTTAACTCCCTTTCACTTACTCTACCATCCATTAACACTGGTTCCTCAGACATGATACTTCAGCCTGTTTGCTTTCTGTTCCTCAGACTTGTAATGCTTTCACATTTGTCTCCTGGCTTCCCTGGCTTCCTTTAAGACTTGGTTCAAATCCTACCTCCTTTGGAGGCTTCCCCCATCATGGTGTGAGCTCCATGACTGCAGAGACTGTGATCTTTTTGTCTTTCTTTATATCCCCAGTGCTTAGCAAAAGTGCCTAGCGCACGGTAAGTCTTACTAAATGCTTGCTGACAGACTGACTTTACTAGTCTGGTAGTAAGTTTGTCAAGGCTGGGTGGCCTTAGCTACACTTTTATGCTTGAAGTGATTGGGAGGTTGTGTTAATAGTTTGAGCCATAGTCTCCTGAACTAATTAAGTGTCCAGGTCAGTTTCATTGCCTTTTGAAATAAAATAGTAGCCTACTTGGCAGGTACTTTCTAGTCTCAGTAAACCAGATGTGGTAAATCTCTACTTGTGCCACTGGATGTATTCCAGTTGGTTGTTGCCAGATTAATAAATGTTGCTACTATAATAAGGGGATTAGTGAATTCTTTAGAAAACAATTTTTTTGTAAAAATGTTAACTTTTTAACAATTTTTCAAAAAAGAATCCACCAAAAATTTGGTTATATCATGTGAAAGTTTCAGCATAAATATATTTCTATTTCACTAGTTTTTATTAAACACTTCTCATGGATAGTATTTACTAGTAGTGTTCTTGTTAAGCTGTATATTCATATTTTCAAAGGACAAAAATAACTTCTGTGTTTAAGTTCTGTTTGTTTGCACATATTTATAGGTAAACAAGATTAACTGTAGGTACAGTTGCTAAATGGGAGAAAGATTTTCTTTTATTTCTAGTTTTTTTTCCTGTGCCGTTTTTGTACTTATCATGGGCTTGTTATAGGTTTTTTCTTTTTTTTCCTTATTTCATTTTTTTGTATGTCCATTTGCCCCTCTGCAAGATTATGCTCAGTTTTGCTGGTTAGTTCATTCTGTAACCTGTGCTCCTTTGCCTTCCAGAATATCATATCTCAAGCCCTTCAGTCTTTTAATGTAGAAGTAGATTCTTTCAATTACTATTTTATACTCTGGTTCTAGGATGTCAAGGCAGTTTTTCTTGATAGTTTCTTGAAAGATGAAAGGTCACTTGTTCTCAAAATGAGGTATTTTGCCTTTCTATTTTTTCATATTTTTGATTTTGTTTGCTTGATTCTTGATGTCTCATAGTCATTAGCTTCCATTTGCCCAATTTTGTTTTTTAAGGAATCGTTTTTCTTCAGTTAGCTTTAGTACCTCCTTTTCCATTTGGATGACTCCACTTTTTAAGTTGTTTTCTTTTTCTGTTTTTCTGCTTCCTTTTCCAAGCTGTTGGCTCTTTTTTTCATAACTCTCATTTCTTTTCCCAATTTTTCTTCTACTTTACTTATTTGATTTTTAAAATGTTTTCTTGAGCTCTTCCAGGAGGACTTTTTGGATTCATATTTCTTTTTGAGGCTTTACAGGTAGGAGTTTTGACATTTTTATCTCCTGAGGTTTTTGTTTTCATCTTCCCTGTTGCCATAGTAGCTTTCTATGGTCAGGGCTTTTTTTTTTTTTCCTCATTTTCCCAGCCTATTTTGTAACTTCTAAAATTGAACTCTGCTGCTGATGTACAGGGAGCACTGTCCCAAGCTTCTTGCATGGATAAGTGGGAGTACAGGGGTCTGATCACTGACTTTCTATGTAGGGACCTCTGGGGTTGGTGACTCACAGCTGCACTAAGGTCACCTGGCCTATCTCATCTACGGATTCTGGGCCTGGTAGTCCACTAGTCTGTTACATTGGGACTGGAGGCCTCACAGCTGGCCCACTCTGTTACTGGCCTGCTGTGCTGAGACCTTGGTTGCTGATCCATGCTGGGGCTAAGAACCTTCCGCTGCCTTGCCTGGACACCACCTACACTGGGCTGCTCCCCACTTTACCCACACGAGACAGACCTTTCCTGTAGTCCTTCTAAGTTATCTTGAGCTGGAAAACTGTTTCATCCTTTTGTGGGTTCTTTTGCTCCAGAGTTCATTCTGAGATGTAATTTAAAGTTACTTCGAGGGAATTTGGGTGGAGCTCAGACAGCTTCCTACTTTTTCTCTACTATTTGGGTTTACTCAAAAAAAAAAAAAGGTTTATTTTGCAGATTTCAACATGCAGTTAGAGGGAAACTCCATAGAGCTTGTCCAACAGTATGCATATCTGGAGTAGATAAGAATAACGAGTAGGGTCCAGTGTTGAGCACGAGGAGAAAACTGCACTAGATTGTTTTGAGGGTATTGCAGAACTCTTTTACAAATCCCCCATTACCAAAAAAGTAAAGGTCTATCTTTTAAAATTTTATTTATTTTTCAAATAATATTTTATTTTTCCCTAATTACATGTAAAATAAAATTTTAACATTTTAAAAAAAGTTTTGAATTCTGTATTTTATCCCTCCCTCCCTTCTTTAACCCTTCCCTTAAGCAGTAAGCAATCTGATATAGGTTATACATGTGCAATCATGTAAAACATCTCCATATTCGTAATTTTGTAGAGGAAAATGCAAACAAAAAAAAGAGAAAAATATTATGTTTCTGCCTATATTTAGACATCATCAGTTCGTTCTCTGGAGGTGGATAGCATTTTTCATCATGAATCCTTTGGTATTGTGTTGGATCATTGTATTGCTGGGAATACATAAGTCATTTACAGGTTTCCAAAATACAGTATTGCTGTTACTGTGTATAATGTTCTCCTGTTTCTGCTCATTTCCCTTTGTATTGGTTCCTGTATATCTTTCCAGGTTTTTATGAAATCATCTTGCTCATCATTTCTTTTTTTTTTTTTAAGCAATTGGGGTTAAGTAACTTGCTCAAGGTTACAGGGCTAGTCATTATTTATGCGTGGGTGCTCATTTTCTGAGGCCGGATCTGATCTCGGGTCATCCCAACTCCGAGGCCGGCGCTCTTACTCACTGCGCCACCTAGCCGCCCCTTTAGGGCAATTGGGGTTAAGTAACTTGCCCAAGGTTACACAGCTAGGTTTTTGTTTGTGTGGATTAAGTGTCAGAGGCCGGCTCCGATAAGGCCTTCTGACTCCAGGGCCGGCGCTCTATTCACTGCGCCACCTAGCCGCCTTGCTCATCATTTCTTACAGCACAGTAGTTTCCATTATAATCATATACCACAACTTGTTCAGCCATTCCTCAAATAATGGATATTCCCTCAATTTCCAACTCTTAGCCACCATAAAAAGAGCTGCTATAAATAATTTTGTCCAAATATGTTCTTTTCCCTTATTTTTCCTTTTTTCCTCCCAGAATTTATTTATTTTAAATTTTCAGCGTTCATTTCCACAAAATTTTGAGTTCTAAATTTTCTCCCCATCTGTCTCCTGCCCCAAGATAACAAGCATACTGATTACCCCTTGCCCCAGTCTGCCCTCCCTTCTATCCTCCCATTCCCTCCCTTTTCCTCTTCCTCCTTACTTTCTTGTAGGGAAAGATGGATTTCTATACCCCTTTGTCTGTATCTCTTATTTGCAAGTTGGATATAAAAACAATTTTCTAACATTTGTTTTTAAAACTTTTGAGTTCCAGATTCTCTCCTTCTTTCCTCCTCACCCACCCCCATTGAGAAGACAAGTAATTCAATAGAGATTATATATGTGTAGTTATGCAAAAGATTTCCATTATAGTCATACAGTGAAAGACTATATTTCCCACCACCCTATCCCACCAACCATTTATTCTATTTTCTCCTTTGATCCTGTCCCTTTTCAAGAGTGTTTGCTTCTGACTGTCCCCTCCCCCAATCTGTCCTCCCTTCTGTCATCCTTCTCTCTTTTCCCCTTGTCCCCTATTTTCCTGTAGGGTAAGATACCCAGTTGAGTGTGTATGGTATTCTCTCCTTAAGCCAAATCCATTGAGCGGAAGGTTGACTCACCCCCTTTCACCTCCCCGCTCTCCCCCTCCATTGTGACAGCTTTCTCTTGCCTCTTTTATGTGGGATAAAATTTTTTTCTTTATCTTTTTTCGATGAGGCCCTCGTAGTAGTATTGCTTGGTCAAAGGTATGCAGTTTTATAGACTGTCTGGGCATAGTTCTAAAATTGCTCTCCAGATTAGTTAACAATACCACTAACACTGCATTAGTGTCTCAGTTTTCTCAAATCATTTTCAGTTTATCATTTTCCTTTTCTGTCATATTAAGCAACCTAATAGATATGAGGTGGTACCCTCAGAGTTGTTATAATTTGCATTTCTCTATCAATACTGATTTAGAGCACTTTTTCATATGAGTATATAGCTTTAATTTCTTTCCCTGAAAACTAAGGCCTGTCTTTTTAATACTAACATTTTCCTGGCGTTTCTATATGGCTGTGATCCATGGAGTATGACAGCCTCCTAAGAACCTAAAATATGTATCATGAAGAAAGTAAACAGTGTAAGCTGGTGGGTTCAATCAGGTGACAAGGAACTCTGAAGAGTAGAGTGCTGGGTATCAAGGAACTTGTGGTAGGAAGGAGGTATAGGTTGGTCACAGCAAGAATAAGAGTGGTGAGTGGTTAGCCAGAATGCTCCATTGTTTTTTTTTTTTTTTTAAGCAATTGGGGTTAAGTAACTTGCTCAAGGTTACACGGCTAGTCATTGTTTATGCGTGGGTGCTCGTTTTCTGAGGCTGGATCTGATCTCGGGTCATCCCAACTCCGAGGCCGGCGCTCTTACTCACTGCGCCACCTAGCCGCCCCTTTAGGGCAATCGGGGTTAAGTAACTTGCCCAAGGTTACACGGCTAGGTTTTTGTTTGTGTGGATTAAGTGTCGGAGGCCGGCTCCGAACTCAGGTCCTTCTGATTCCAGGGCTGGCGCTCTATTCACTGCGCCACCTAGCCGCCCCACAGAATGCTCCATTGTTAAGGAGGAACTAGGAGGGCCTTTAGTATGTTGGGTGCACTTTGGAAACGAATGAATGGGTTTTAATTTGTGTAATTTAGAGGGTTTTCCTGAATTGATGAGATGACATCCTTTTGAGTTGTGTGTGACCAGCTATAGGACAAGAAAGTAACAGGTTGAAGTAGAGATTGTAACATGTAATTCAGTTAGTCAGCCACAGGATCAGGACTGTTGTTGCATGCCAGCATACACAAGACCAGTCCTGTTGTACTTTGGGTTCATTATTGCAACAAAATAAGAATTTTAAAATCATTTTATGCTTTTAAAAAAGTTGATTTTCTCAGCTTTATCAGGAGAAGAATACTCAACAAGGATATTCAGCAAGGACTCCTTGTGGATTCAACTTCAGTGAATTCAGAGGCTCCTTACTTCCCAATTACCCATGTTCCTCTAATAATCAAGCATCAAGGAGGAGCTGGAGCTTCTTGTGACTTTGTGTACTTATGTGACCAGAAGCAGTTTCAGCAGCCTGAGCCTTTAATTCCCCAAGCCAATTAAGTCTGGAGGATCATTTCTGTATCTTCTAAGGAAAAGAATTAGCCTTGGGAGTCTGGATTTTTCGCCTCTCACAGCTGTGAAGGGAGGAAAATCATGCTCATATAGGTGTGATGGGTTGGGAGAAGTAGAAAGAGTTGAAGGGAGTGAAGGATGGAAAAAATGAATGGAGGAGGACTCTAACAAAATAGACGAATATGAAGTTTAAATTGGAGAGAGAAATTTGAAAGTTTAGGATCATAGAGGTAGAACAATTATGGGTGATATTGAGATCAGTTCTGAGACTTTACCTGTGGTGGTTTATTTAGGTAGGCTGAGGGCAGTAATTGTAGTAGTTGAAGAGGTTGATGAACGGGGAGATGGGATGGTTTGTGGCAACATACACGTATATGTACCTGTGTGTGTATTTTCTTTTACATCCTTGTGTGTAAGTAGAAGGATTGGGGTGAAAAGTCAGATAGTACATGTTGGACAAAAGTTATTTTGCTTTTGTCTAAATTGTTTTTAGTGCAAACAAAATATTAAATTTTTATTATTAATCTATTTGAAAGAATTCTTTTTTGACTATGTTAAATGAGCTACAATACTCTTTTGCTAAAATGGATATTTTAATGAGCTAATTTTATTATCTATTCAGCAGGAAATAGTTTTTTTGTGATGATTAAAATTCTACAAAAAGACTTGAAAAGTTTTCAAATATTTAAAGAAAAGTTTGTGTGTCTCTCAGTGAATGCCTGGGATTTTGTACAGTGGTTAAGAGGACTGTTAGTGGAAGACTGAGAGTATTGGGGGGAAAAAAGCCACAAATGGTTTTTATTATTTCCAAGGATTCCTTTTGGGGAGTAGAAAATCATTCAGAGACTTACTTGATAAGTTCCTCATAAATGGGAACCAGAGTAGATGAGGATCCCTACATTTCGAAATGGTAGAGGTACCTATTTCTGTTCTTATTCCAAACACTCTAAATGGTAAGTGACAACGGCCAGTCCTAGTTTATCAGTAAAAAGCTGACACGAGTTACTTTCATCCTCGGTTGTTTGAAATGTTTTTAAAAAAAAGCATGGTGAGGAATGATCATAAGAAAGGATGGATTTATCTAATTAAAGGTTTAGATAGTCATCCAGTCTGTAAAGAAGTTCTTAAACTGGAGTCCATGGACATTTTTTTTTTAAATTAAAGGCTATTTTATTATGACTAGTTTTCTTTCTGCTCCTATATATTTTAATTTATGTGTCTAAAGACATTATTCTCAGAAGGGGGGAGGAGTAATGCTTCACCAGCCTAGCTGGGGGTGAGGGGTGGTAGTGGTAATGATAGAAAAGAAGATTAGAAATCCTCTTTCTCGAGCATAGGTTGCCAAGGATATTTTGTGGGAGAAGCTCTCAACAGGTTACAAGTTTTTCAGCAATGAATACTTCATTGCTAAGAGTTTGTGCAAATTTCTTAGGAGAGGCATTTGAAAATACAATATAGTTTTGAGTTAAGGAGAGCTGATGTTCTAAAGAATGTGGTAACTTATGTTATATTCATTTTTTCAAAGTTTTGTTGATTTAAAAAAAATTGCCGTCATTTCCCAATAATCTCCTTTCCTACCATCCTTTAGAACAAATATATGCAGTTGAGCAAATCAAATCAACATATTGTCTATTTCTGGCAATGTATTTTAATTTTTTTTTTTTACCTCTGTGATGAGAAACAGGATATATGCTCTCATTATTTTGAAGTCAATGACTTCCCTTCATTGTTTTCCATTATATTAATTTCATATTCATGTTAATTCTTTTCTTGTTGGATCAGTTCATGCAATTCTTCTCACATTTCTCTATTTTTTCATATCTGTCATCTAGTCTCACTTATTTCTAATGAGTTTAGAGTAGAAGGTTTTGATCATCTGTCATTTCCTGCAGAAAATGTTGATTCTTAGAAAATTGTGACTTTAAAGACATATATATCTACTAAAAGGAGGAAAAAGAATTTGTTTCAAAGGGCCTGCTCCTTAATTTTAGCAAGCTTAGAGATATTTAATGAGTATGTCAAGTTTCTAGCTAAAATCTGTGGGTAAGACATGGTTTTTGTAAATTATTGATTTAATGTTAGTAAAAAGCTCCACTGTTGTGGTGGGGGGAAAACAATCTTAGTTTCTGCAGATGTTTTATTGTGATAGATCTATTATCCAGCTATTAGAAGATAAATGACTGATCTTTCTTATTTTCCATGCCTCCAGAAAATTGAAATAAGAAGGGGAATATCATTTGGGCTGTATGATTAGGGCAGGTGGGATGGCCATTAATTTAAGAGAAGGAAATCTTGGCAGCATTGGCCAACTTACACCATATTATCAATCAAACCTTGATGCACTTCTTGTGATGACCCAGCACTCTCAGGTTTTTGCAGCGTTAATTAGAATTCATGACAAAATAGATGCAAGGAAACGTTTTGTACCCTTCATAATTTTATAGAAAATTTATTGTTATTAGAGGAACCATTTGCTTAGTGTGATTTTTTTCATTACCAGCTTGTCAACTAGCATAGATAATCTAGAGAAAATATGAACTCCATAGATTGGGTGTCACTTTTGTTGATGGTTCATGTAGTTTACCTTGGAGCGCAGCTAATGGCTGAAGTTCATAGCAACAGCACAGAAAAACGTGGCAACCAGTGGAAGACAAATGAACCATGTTTATTGCTTTAATATAAAAAATACATAAATGGAAAGCTGCATTTGAATTTGATGAGCTCATTGCTAGTTTTGTTGCAGTGATTTATTTTCCCCCTTATACAAAAAGCTACTATTGACACAGTGAGATGGAAATTAACTGACTGTATTTTGGAAACCAATATTTTTAGGTTTTAAAATCCGAGTGGATCATTTTGTTTTAATTCTGAATGTTTTATGGAATATTGAACATTTAATAAACTTCAATTATCAACTGTTTTGCTACCATTTAGATATAGGTTCAAAGTGTTAAGACAATAGTAGAGTGAATACTGTTGAATGGTCAGTTGTAGCTTTTAAAATGATCTGTTTTTCACTTTTCCTTTTCAGATTAAATTTTTAACAGTGACAGAATAAAAGCTTGTTTTTTCTTCTTAGCTTTTGCTAATAGTGTTTTCTTACTTCAGTTCTTTAAACTTTAAACTTCTTTTAAGCTTAAACTATTTTCTTAACCAGGTTAAAATTGAATATCATATGGTAGCCAGGTATGCATATTGTTTTACTTTTTATTGTTGTGTAATACAAAAATGATAAAATTGATTTTACTTGGAGGTCAAATAAAGATTACTCATGACTTTGCAATTCATTCATTTATGAATCCATTCATTTATGTTCATTTATTTATTTTATATTTAATCTGAAATTTAAGGATTCCTTTTAAGCTGATTATTTATCTGTAAATTTACCTTCCCTAAATAATTTTTAAATATATATGTGTATGTGTGTGTGTGTGTGTGTGTGTGTGTACACACACACACACGTATATATATTCATATGAATCATTTTACAAGGCAGTATTTTACAATTTCAGAAGAGCTCATATTTTCCTGTTAGTACATGTTGTAAACTGTGTTTAGTGTTTTTAAGAGATGTTTAAAAGATACTAATTTTAGTCTATGGAAACATGATAGTTACCTAACTCTTTAATTTCTGTTTAGAAGGAAGATTTAATGTAGTAGATATCAAAAAGTAATGGTTAGGATATAAACAACTTTCCACATAAACAGAAAATGGAAAATTATCATAAGCATAATACATTTTGATTTAGTTCTCACAAATAATCAATTCTTTGCTTTCTGGAATGACTTGCATACATGCTGGGACCAGCAGGTACCAGTACATGGGCAGGGCTGGAGTCAATAAATGCGACTTCACGTTTATACTGATTGGTAATTCATAAAATCCCCACAGGACTTGAAACTTGTTTAGCATAATAGCAAGTCCATATTCTGAGCTGTTTTCTTTCAGTTGTATTGTTGGGTGCATATTAATAAACCAAATGTCAGCCAGATACAGGGAAAAACACTAAAAATATGAATATCATTGTATTTAATATTTTTCAAAAAGTGCCATTTCAGTAAATTGTATTTCTATTTAATTGCTTATTTTAAGTCATTGGGGAAATTTTAGAGGTTGAAATGAAGAATCCCCAGTGTTCAGAAAGAATATGGCATTAATTTACTGCTAGAAAACTGTATCACATTGCTTGGCTAACTGCATACATATCAGTGGTTCATATAGATGTCCTATCATGTTAGGTATTATATGATATATAACTTGACAGAGAAATATTAATTAAGCCAATTAGAAAAAGGATAGTAATTTTTGAAACATATTGAGAGTATTTCTGCTATGATGTTAATTCACTTTCCAAAAGTCACACCTTTTGGGCAGTATGCTATTTTGACTACTCACAGCATTAATTTTGATGAAATTTTCCTAACATTTCAGACAGTTTTTTTTTTATTTTTGTGAAGAAATTATCTACATGAAAAGTTATTTAAATGTATGATCAAGAGTTTCTGTACCAAAATGTACCAGTATTTTTCTCCACTTAACTGAATAACTGATATTTACCTTTCATTAAAAATTGTTGAACCTTGTTTAATGTTTTGATTTATTTCATTTGTATGGCATATTATTTGTTAATTATGTATTTGAGGCTATATTAGCTTTAAAAATAGGAAAATTGATTTATGTTAGATCCTAATTTGATCCAGGTATAAGCAGTATAAGCAGTTTAACTGAAACTAAGAAACCTCTGATAAAAATTTTAAAGCTTTCTGTCTTAGGAAAATGTTATGTGGCCATACATATTAAATAAATATTTAAAATATTGCTTGTGGCATTGAGTTTTCTGATTAATGAGTTGTTAAAACATTAAGAGTTTTTTCACCTCTGTGACATCCAGTATTGTAAAGATTGCCAAAACATTATTTTGCAAAATCATTGAGAAAAGTATATCTTATCATGTTAATACTTTTTCTTTTCTAGCTGGTAGCTGGGAGTGTTGTGATGGCTTTTGAAGAAGTGTGCCCAGATAGAATAGATCTGATTCACAGAAACTACCGCAAGCTGTGTAATTTGCTAGTTGATGTTGAAGAGTGGGGGCAGGTTGTCATAATCCACATGCTAACCCGATATGCACGTACACAGTTTGTGAGTCCTTGGAAAGAGGTAAGTGTTAAACATATCTGTCAGCTTTCAAAATATCTCAGGAGGATGGTGATGGTTTAGTTTGAAAAGAGATATATATATATATACACACATATATATATATACATATATATATCAAAAAATTAAGTTTACTGAAATGTCTAAATGAGAAGACCCCGAAATTCTGTTAGCAGCTGAAAAAGCTCATCTGTCATCTGCTCATTAAATTAATAATTTCACAGTATTTACAGTTCTAGTTTGGTGCCTCATGAAATGTCACTGTTAAGAGCAACACTGTGCATTATCTACAAAAACATTACCAAACAGTAAATTTTAAGTTAATCATGATCTAGTCATTGCCAGGTCCCAGCAGATCCAAACACTTGCTGCCAGTAGCACATATTATTATATTACTATTCTACTAAAAGTAACTTAAAGTATGAAATTCAATTTTTCTTTTACATAATTTTAAATAATATTATTGAATAGTAATAGTTTTTATGTAGTTGTTTAAGATTTACAAAATACTTTCCATTAGTTAGCTATTTTGAAGCCTATCAGTTCTTCTGACAGTTTTTTTTAAATCTTTATTCCATTTTTAAAAAATTTATAATTAGTACTTTAGTTGGCATTGCATACCAAAAATGAATGACAATGTGTGCTAATGAAGATTAAAGTATTTTATCTTTTTTATATAAAGATTAGTTAAAAAGCAATTTTTGTTTTATTGCTGCATTGACAAGGTACTTCAACCACTTTAGTTTTAAGACAGTTTGCAGTGGAAGTAGACAACTTTTATATATAACTAAGTTTTAATTACTTTTAAGAAAACTAAATTAAAATGATTTAAATGCCATTAAAGTAGCACATTATCTCTCATGCTTTATTTAAGAGGGCTCTGGTATAGTCTTAAAGTCAAGTCTATTGGACAATTTCCTTTAGCACAAATCTGTAAGCACAGTGGATGCTCAGTTGCTTAATGCTAATAGGTATATTATTAAAAGAAAGAGAATGGGAGGTCTAAATATCTGAGAAGAAATGTTGTTAGCATTTCTGAAACTATTGTTTCCCTCTAAGTTCGCTCCAGTTACCAAATTACATTAAAAGTCACACAAAATATGAGGTTTTTTTTTTATCTTCTAATAGAAAAATGTTTGTAATGCTGGTTTTGTAGTTTTTATATGAAAAGAAAACAGTAAAGTTTTGAGTTGGCCACCAACTGATGTGTCTTGGCTACTGCCACTCAAGAACTTTCCCTTTGAAGTGGTGCAGAAAGATCAGCATTGGTGGAAGGGATCTCTACATTAATGAAATCACGAATCTTTTGATATCTTGAAGTATGATTTAAACCTGAGGTGACATTTAGAACGATATTTGTTTAAAGCTAATTGTCAAGGTAATTTGCAGTGATCAAGACATTAATGCTCTCGATTTAGTGATGCTTCATAAATAATAATAACTAATATTCGTGCCAGTAAAATTGAAATGCTCATGAGTTTCTATTGGAGAGTGTGATAAAAGTTCACGTGCTCCGATGCTGAAAATGTTTTATCAAACCATTGATACATATGGAAGATTAAAGGAAAAAAAAACATTTTGTAAGTGGTTATAGGAAATGTATTTAGTGTTAAGTATTAAGTGTTTTAAGTTGAGTGTTCAGTGATTCACCATCACTTAGTGGGGAGTATATGTATAATTTTGAATATCTGATTAGTTCCATATGTAAAACTATAGTTACTTCCCTGAATTAATTTTGCAATCATTCTCTCCATTGAATGATATTTATTAACTGTCTTTAAGGGCATGGTGTTATCCAATGCATTTTAACTATATCCAAAAGTAAATTACAATAGCATATGAAATAATTGCAGTATATTTCATTTATTTGTTTATTCATTCATTCAGTAAAAGTTCAAAAAGAAGGGGGAAAATTAAGAAAATCAAGGGAAGTTCAATCTCTTCATAATTCTGTCTAAAAAAGTGTAAAAAAGGGCAAATATTAGGCAGTCTTATGGAATAATAGTAGGAAACCTGGACTTAGATTTTAAATTTTGGAATTTCAGATTCTGACTTCAGTTCTGACAAAATGCATGACTCTGGTAGAGTCACTTGATGTCTCATTTATCTGCTCAGTTTTTTAATTGTAAAATAAGAATAATAATACTGCCTCAAAGTGTTATGAGAAGAGTATTTTGTAAATGTGCATAAGAAACGTGAGATGGGGTCATTTATCCAGTGTTTAAGTGTTGGAGAATTATAATAATAGCTAATAGCTAACATTTACATAGTATTTGCTGCTTTCCAGACACTGTTAAGCACTTTATGATTGTTCTCATTTGATCCTCTCAACAACCTGTTCATGTGGGTGCTTTCATTTTATCCCATTTTACAGATGAGGAAACAGAAGAAAACAGAAGTTAAATGACTTGCCCAGGATCACAAAGCTAGTGTCTGAGACTGGACTTGAACCTGAGTCTTTTTGACTCCAGGCATGGTACTCTGTTCAAATACTGACCTTCCTTGTTTCGGTCTCATGCAATCTTTGCACAATTTATAGGATTCTGAGGGTTCCTACACTACCAAACATCCATCTTCAAATGCTAAGGACATCACTGTAGAATGTGTAGGTGCATATATATAAAAGCTCCTTTAATATAATCTGTTTCAAAAGCCTATAGTAGATGAGTGCCACATAGGCACAGATCATAAAATAGCCTTTACTATGGATTGCCAGCTGAGGACATGGTTATTTTCCTTTTCATATCAGTTCGTTTCTCTTCCATGTGTTCTGCCCCAAGTCCTAACAGCTCATTGTATTTTTGATTCTTTGATTGCCTAAATATGAAGGAAGATGTTGACTTGACAAAGACATCGATAATCTAGTGAGCTTCCTAGGACAGTTTGTCCTTGTTTTCCTGGGGTTTGTATAGTTAATTTAATTTAGGTGATTGAAATATTTTTACCCATAATTATCTTATAGCTAGAGCTAGACTAAGCTGGAAGAAACTAGACAACATTTAGGACTCATCTTCAGCTTTCAGGTTCTGCTTTTACTATTATAAAGGTGTTGTAGATGGTAAGACTGACTTTATGCATGAGAGTACATTATAGTAAGTCATTGTCATGGGGAGGAGCCCAGCAGAACTTTGGTTTTTACAGTTCCAGAGTGATATCCATTTATGACAACTCTGAAACAGGGATTTTCATAGAATCAGAAAAGTGAAAGGTCTCTTTAAGTTTTTTTTTTAATATATATCATTTGTGTGTGTGTGTACATGCATTTGCTTGTGTGTGTGTGTGTGTGTGTGAAATAAATGAGAAATGGAGTTGTGAAAAAAATTCATCAGCCTTTGAATCTGTACATTAATCAGTTCTGAAAGGTCTTTTTACATTGTTTCATGATCCTTCTAGCCAGCTGCCATCAATGAAGTAGGAAGGGCTGATAGTGGTATCTGATATGAGAAGGGGAAAATAAGACTCAAGGAGTTTGTGGCTTGCCCAAGGTCGAGAAATCAGTAAGTGGTAGGACAAGGACAAGTACTCAGGATCTTCTGACTTTTAGTCTGATGATCTTTCCATTGCACCATTTGCTGTTATTTTCTCATAGTATGTCTGTTACTTATGCAATGCGTTTTTTTTTCCCTTCTTAGGATCCTAGTCAGCCTTTGTGACTAAATATTTTTTGAAATTTATCAGCTGTTTGGTTTTTATTCTGCCTAAAATTAGATTGAATAGTCATTGAAATCACCAAACTAATATGCTTTACAAAAGATAAATTATTTTATATACTGAATTAGTTTAACATTGGTTTGTGTTTATATGCTTGAAGGCAAAACTGATTACTTTGGGAATTGAAAATTAGTAGAAATACTTTTTGAGATGAGCTGGTTTGTGTGCCTTTGTCAATAACTTCTTAAATGAACACATCATATATAACTAGGCATCTTAAACAGCAGAAGAGATTTTTAATTTAGTTTATTTGCATCATTATAGATCAGTATTTAGGTTGTTTATATGTAAATGTATGATTTGAGGAACAATTAAGTGTTGACAAAGTAGATTGTAGTCATATCAATTGCAGTGCATTTTCCATAATTTTTCTAACTGACATCTTTGATGATAAATGGTGGATGCCAAGTCAAAGCCGATTATACAGTGCACTAGGAATTCATGGCGCTGTCAGGGAGAAGACCGATTGACTTTAAATTTACATATTAATGAGAAGATTTGTTAAGAGGGTGCTTGACTATAGAAAATAACAGCATATTTATAGGGCACGACATTTTATAAATAAAGCTGATGCAGGAAAATGGAAATTAAACCTTTTAGGTTAATAAATTCAAGAGACTGCTAAAATGCATATTTGCATTTTTATTTTCTTAAATTTACCTTACTCTTTGGACAATATATGCATGGTTGTTTTTTTTTTTTCTGGGTCAAGTTTGAATAATTTCTAAGGACTTAAAAATTCTTCAGTTAAATACCATTGCCTTTGTATAAATATAAGAGGGATAAAGTAGTTTGAAACTTAAATACCTAAGACAAAACTTTTTATTTTGTTGCTGGAACAAAGTAATCTTATAAATGAGTGTCATAAAATAGTTGAATTTTAGAACCCCCTTTCTTTTTAAATTTATTTTTTGGTGCTCTTCTAGTGGCATTTATAATACTTAAGCTCTAATTTTGAGACTTCACAATTTTTTTCTTGTGAATTTTGAAAATTTTAATACCAGATAAAATATTTTATATTATTATTAAAGTTCTCAACACTTGTCAAGGATCATTTCTGTCTACTATATTTTAAAAAATGCAACTAAGGTAAAAAGTTTTCATGAAGTTTCATTAAACTTAAGAGCTTGATCTTTCAATATCTAATGCTTGATTCTACATTACTGCACTATATGTCTGGTAATACCAACTATATAAATTTGGTTTACAATGTGATTAGAGCAGCTATATGTATTCAACCTTCTGGGACAGTCCTTGTTTCAAGAAACATGTGCTTTTTAATAGGTCATTGACCTTTTTGTCAGATCAGGTGTTTTTGGATTGGGAAATTTAATCATTGTGACCGACATAATTTTATATCTACTTTTCTTGAAGTCTGAGTCACATTGAGAAAAATTTACTTACATAAAAGATAGAATGTATCTTTGTATTATTTTTGAAATACTTTGAAAATAATTTTGTTCTCTTTAAAAACAATTATTTTTCTTTTCCTTTTCCTTTTCCTTTTTTTCTTTTTTCTTTTTTCTTTTTTGGAGGGCAGTTGGGGTTAAGTGACTTGCCCAAGGTCACGTGACTAGCTTTTTGTTTGTGTGTGTGTTAAGTGTCTGAGGCCAGATCCGAACTCAGGTCCTTCTGACTCCAGGGCCGACGCTCTACTCAATGTGCCACTTAGCCGCCCCGAACAATTGTTTTTCAATATAAAATATATTATACAATAAAATCCTTTTTTAAAATTAGAAGACTTAAATGTCATCCTGGTTCTTTGAGGTTTTCTAGTGGCTAAGTAAAACATAAACCCATTAACCCAACACTTCATAATTCAAAGTTTATATGCATAGTTGGCGTCAAAGAAATACTTAAATTTGTTTTAAAAATGTTTTAATTGAAGGTAATTTAATAAGATTTACATAAAACTCTAAAGTTATCCTCACCATCTGAAAATTAAAGAAGACTGAACAGACTGGATGAAGAGTTTTAGTAGAGTGGGTATTATTATCAATAGAATGATAACTAGCATGAGTCATACTATCCCATGGTGCTTTAAGATTTACCATTTGTAGTGTTGTAGATTTCTAAAGTTACAGTATAACTAAAAACTAAACATAGATTCAAAGTAATAGTAGGAAAAACGAATAAGAAAAATATCTGTCTGGATGAAAACATTCATAGTAGCTTTTTTTGGTTATAGAACACAACTGTACATTAAAGGGGTGCCCAACAATTACGGAAAGGTAGAACAAATTGTAGCATGTTGATGTAATAGAATATTGCTGAACTATAAGAAGTGGTAAAAGGGAATGTTTCAGAGAAACCTGGAAAGATTTGTATGAATTGATGAAGAATGGAATGAGCTGAGGCAGTATGGCATTGTAACAAAGGTAAAGAAAAGCAGCATTGTGAGTCTTATCAGTACAGGGACCAAACATGAATTCCAAAGAACCAATAATAAGGCGCTGTACCCACTTTTTCATAGAGGTGTCATAGACGCAAAGTGCCAAAGAACATAGATGCTTTCAGATGCGGCCAATGTGGGAATTTGTTTTATTTGACTATGCATATTTGTTACACAGATAATTTTTTCTCTCAGTCTTTGGGGTTGTAGAAAGGTAGGAGCCAGGGGTACATTAATAGTACTAGTAGTGGGAGAAGGGAAAGAAGGAGGGTGGGGGGTGGGGAGGGAAAAGGTGGAGAAAGAGATTCATCAAAGCATTTTTTTTAAAAATGCATAGAAGAGAAAAGATGGAAGACCAGAAAGAATTACAGACAAGTAGGAAAGCTTTGAGAGTTGCTTGCTGAAGTTATTATATGTAAAAAGACAAGAAAGCCATTTTTAAAGATCTCTATCTTTATTTTTTTGTTCTGCTATATACATAGAAAGGCCCATTTTATTTGATGTTAAGTTTAGAATAAAAAATACCCCATCTCTTTTGCCTTCTAGCATATCATAGTCATAGCTTTCCGCTCCTTTATAGTGATGACAGCTGCATCATCTGTGTCTAAATTTTCTCCTTGACCTAGAAACTCTGCATTTTGGTCATGATGTTCTTGGGAGGGTTCCTCCCCCCCCCCCCCAGTTTGTTTCAGATGAACAATGAATTCTTTCAGTTCCTGCTTTGCCTTTTGTTTCTAAGATGTTTGGGTAATTTTCTTTTAAGAATTCTTTAAATATGTCTAGGTATTGTGTCTGTCCACTCCCTTCCCCCAAAGTCTAGTCATCCTTAAATTTTTTCCCCTTTGATCTGTTGTTCAAATCAGTGTATTTGCTATAAGATACTTTACAATCTGTTTTTTTTTTTTTAAGCTTTTTGACTTTTATTTAAATATTTCTTATTGTCACATGAAGTCATTGGAGTCTATTTTATTTCATTCTAATTTTTAGGGAGTTTATTACTTGGGCAGAGTTTTGTACCTTTTGATCTGTTAGTTCCTTTTCCAGTTCTTATTTCCAAAGGTCTCAACATTTTGAAACTCTTTTAAACTCTTGCTTCATCTTTTCCAGATATTTTGTTGAATTTGTGTCCAAGCTGTTTTTTTTATTTGAGGCATTGCATTTTTGGAGGCATTCTCTTCCATGTTTCTTTTGAGTATCTCTGCCACTGTAATAACACATTTTGGTGGGGTTCTTTTTATTTGTTTGTTTGTTTTGGTTTTGTGTTACCCAATATTTATAGCCTGTTGCCTTGATTTTGTACTTGATGTTAGTGCTGGGCTCTGCCACCCTTTTGGAAGGAAAGTCTTAGCTAGTTCTGTTGCTGCTTTATTAGGGTTTCAAGTTTTTTGTTATTCTAGAACTTGAGGGACAGACTGGGAATTTGCAAGTTTTCAGTGCTCCCAAATTGGTCAGATCCAGGACAGTGTCTGTTAGCTGCCCCCATGGTCCTAACTTTTGAGTATAAGTGAGAGATAACCTGCTACTCTGTCCCTGTTAGCAAGCTGGAAAGCTCTTTTTGTTGAGAGTGGCAGAATTTTAGGTTCCCCTTTGCTTTGGGATTCATTCCTTGATTGTTCCTCTGCAACCTGGGGCAAATGAACTGGTGCAGAACGTGCTCTGAGTCTGTGGTCTAAGATAATACCACTACTGCTGCTGCTGGCTTCTGAACTTCCCCCTTTCTCTGTACACTTTCCAGGGCCTCCCTAATCTTAAACACTGCCATGTGCTAATCCTTTTTCACTCTGAGCTACATCTATGACTTGAAACTATGTCCTGGGTAGTGGGTGACAAAGCTGCCAGTTTGTACCTGTCCCCATCTAGTGCCCCAGTGATTTTGGTGATGACCTGAAATGGGTCTTCAATTTCATTTCTGCCTGTGCCTGTTTCTGGGTGCTGGAGTGCTTGTACTGTGTGCTTCTGGCTAGGCCTATCTCCAGTGTCCACAGACTTGGCTTCCTGTCCCTTATAGTGACTTGGGCTAGATAAATGACTCACTGTGACTATTTTGAATTTCCCCATCAGGATTCATTCTAGTGCATTTTCTTTGTACTTCTTTTGGAGATGTTTGTGGATTGGAGCTCACCACATTGCTTTCTACCATTCTGCCATCTTGGCTCTACTTTTCCATGCCATCAGAATTTAAGAGCAGACCTTTGTCTTCCATTCTGTCGTATAATACTAGAAAGTGGATTTTAAGTAGATAGCAAATTAGGAATGGCAAGCTGTAGATTGCTCATCAAAATCATGATTAACATTTTCTACCAGGGTTGTTTAATAAATGCTTATTAACTGACTTTAAGAAGTCTCTTTTGTAGGTATTATTTTAGAAAAATTATTAATTTTTTCTTTATATATTTGACTTGAGTTTTGTGGAAGAAAATTTTACTTGATATATTAGGTCATGTAATTCATAGTAATTCATCCACGATCCAAGAATGAGTGTATTTAGATAGTATTAGACTTTCTTCTCCCAAGTATAGACTTTCTCACCTTGCACCCTGTCCTTGGGCATTTTAAAAATAATTTATTTTGAAAAGATATCCCCTAAGAACTATACCAGTGCAGCATTGGAGATGACCATGACCCTGGCATCTTGAAGACTCTGTTTAGTGGAATATAAGCACTAGCAAGTTTGTTGTGCTGGAAAAATCTTCTCTTCTGGTTCTAATGAAATAACTACTGTGTCTGCTTCCAAGAACCAGCCTTGCTAATTATGGAGAGGCTCATTACCAGTAGGCTGGCCATTTTGTGATGAATTCTTTGGCCCTGACAACCCATAAAATAAAAATAGGAGATGGGCGTGAATCATATGCAACACTCATGTCCTCTGCCTCCTCTGGCTTTTTCAGGGCTCTCAGCTAGAATGACAGAAAAGGTAAAAGAAGCTTTTAAGAATTATCTACTCTCTATGTAATTTTCCAGTTTTAATTTGAGTGTTGGAATTTTAAATGTGAGATTTCTGCCCTGTGGTTGAGTGCTTATACTACTATAGGAGTAATTTTTGAAATCCTCATCATAAATAAACTAAGAAAGAAAGAGTTCCATTTAAATGGAAGGATGGCTAATAGGTACCACCCAGAGTAGGGATTCCTAACTTCCTTTGTATCATAGTCCTATTTGGCAGTCTGGTGAAGCCCATTGGCCCTTTCTCAGCATCTTTTTGTTTTTGTTTTTTGTTTTTTTAAAGCAGTTTGGGCTAAGTAACTTGCTCAAGGTTACATGGGCCAGTTATTTTTGTGTGGATGTTAAGTATCTGAGGCTGAACCTATCCAGGGTCCTCTGGGGCCGGCACTCTTACTCACTATGCCACCTAGCCACCCCTCTCAGCATGTTTTTAAAAGTACTTAAAATGAAAAACAGCTTTTCGAAGGTAACTAATTATATTGAAATTTAAAAAAAACAACAAAACAAATTTATGGGTTTCATTTTAAGTTCTCTATCTTAGACAAACAAAGGCATTGGTGGAGCTAGGGGGTGTTGTTTTTTTTTTTTCCAAATGCTTTATTAACTCCTGGTTTACATCATTCATTTCTGCCAGATTTTGAGTCACAATTTTTTTTGAGTTACAATTTTTTCCCCTACCCATCACCCCAGAACAGCAGTCCCACAGGATATCCCCTCATCCAGTGTGCTCTCTCCCATATCTTTTCCCATACCCCCTTCGACTTTTCCATTAGGGCAAGGTGAATCTCTATACCTGCACATCTTATCTCCCAGTTACATGTTCCTCAGCACCTTCTTGCCCCCAGGGGAAGAAGCTGACATACTCCCAAATACTGGTCCCAAAGTCCATAGGGCACTAACCTCTCACTTTGTCTTAGGCATCTATGTGTTGGTAATTCTGGAAATGCCACAGCTGCTGGTATTCTGGGGTCCCTCCAGCCGGCTGCAGGTCTGGCTGTGGGGTTAAAACCTCCAATTCACGTGGTCCTGGGCTCAACTCCCAGAGCACTGTGCTGGCCCAGCCCGGGTTGTCCAGGTTAGCCTCTCTATGTTGTTCTGTGGGTTCTGGAGCTCCAGAGTTTGTTCAGAGTCCCCTTTTACATAATTTTGAAGTGGTGTGGGCTGGAGCACTGTTCTACTCTACCATCTTGGCTTTGCCCCCTGGTGGAGCTAGTTTTTAAATCCTGAATCCAAATGCATCAATAAACAGTGTTTCTTGGAACATCTAGTCATTTTAGGTGATAGTATTCATGAAAAATGTTTGCAAAAATGTCACTATGAAAATACAAGCAGTTTATGCACCAACATTGGATATAGAGGCAGCTGGGTGATTCACTGGATAGAAAGCTGTAGTATGTGAGTTCAAATCTGATTTTAGATATTTACTAATTGTGTGACCTAGGCAAGTCAGTTAATAGCTATCTGCCTCAGTTTCCTCAACTGTAAAATGGAAATAATAGTGCCTACCTTGGAGGATTGTCATGAGGATCAAGTGAAACAATATTTGTAATAAACAGTATAGTACCTGGCACATAATTGATGCTATGTAAATGCTTTTCCCCTTCCCTTTCCTATGGTGAAGGAAGAGAAATTCTAGGAACAGGTAAGTAAAACTCCAGATTAGATGGACATATGCTTCAACACCCAGTGTCTTAAGTGAAAAGATCAAAATACCTGAGAGTAGTGTGAATTATTTTGTAAAGTGTGTGTCAGGAATAAGGGATGACACAGATCAAGGATTGGTTAGACTACAGACAGCCTCACACTTCTACATCATGAATACTTGATTTGAGAAAAGATTCAGTAGGGGCTAGATTTGGTGAACATTGAACATCTTTTAATGACTAGTAGAAGACTTGATGTGGGAGTCAACCCTGAAATCAACTGCCTATATGTAGTCAGAGCACCAATTTGCTTGAGAAAAGTTCAAAATAAATACACAGCTGGGAAAACAATATTATTGAGTAAAAGATATTGCATGAGATTAAAAGAACTAAACTGTGGCTCTCTTTAAATAAATAATGAGAAATGGATAGTAAAAATGACATTGATTCAGGTTATCCATTTGAAAACCTTCATTAGAATGTGCCATATCCAATACTGTAGTTATTGTATCATATCTCTATTTCTCAGCTAATTTCCTTCAAAAAATTTAACATTTGGTGCTTTCACTTCCTCTCTGCTCACTCTTTCTTAAACCCTCTCCAATCTTACTAATGTTTTTTGCCTTTTTTTTGTATCCCCAGCATTTAGAACAGTGCATAGCACATTTTAGGTACTTAATACATTCTTGTTGATACGACTTTACTTATACTGAAACTGCTGTCCCTCAAGTTACCAATGATCACGGAGTTGCCATGTCATGGTCTTTTCTCCATCATCAATCCTTCTTAGATTTAGAGCCAGAAGAAACTTTAAGAGGGTGAATCCAACCCCTAAACTTCAATAAGGAGAAACTGAGGTACAGAGTAGTTAAATGCTTTGTCCCATGAGTAAGCATCTAGGGCTTGATTTGAAGTCAGGTCTTTCCATATCCATTGCCTGTACACTACGCCACTGAAGTTTAGATTGCCAAAAATTAGCATTTAACTAAATATCTTACAAGATCTTAGAATTACACATCAGAAGCAAACTATTTACTGAGAGGTGACAAATCCCCACATTACCAGTATATCTCAAAATATTCCAGAGAATTCAACATCACAGACTAAACCTTTATTTATAAATATTTGGGTATAAAAAAACTTATACAACATTTTTAATACATGGGGCTTTAGCAAATACTTAAAATATCCTTTTGCAGAGTAGAACACTTCTAAAATAGAGAGAGCTAGCCAGGTTTATGTCATTCCTGATGTCATTTCTGCTACTGAACTTGGACCACACATGCTTGTAGCAAGTTTACTTGCTTTTTTTATTCAGTTACCAAAAACAAACAAACATAAAACAACAGCCCAGACAAGAGTCTGTTGACCATCACATGCAAAATGACCTTGTGACAAGTTACTATTTGAATCCCATTGAAAAAGATGGGAACATAATAATAATGAATATTTGCAAATCACTATATGCATCATTTCATTTGATCAAATTATCTTTTTCTTTTCTTTGTTCCTTCTAATAGTTCTCTGTGTCTTAACTAGTAACACTTAAAGTCATTCTTTATCCATCTCTGTCAGACACAGGGCAAAACAAAGTTCTGCCTCCTGTTTTAAACTAATATTATAATGATTGCCTTAATAGTAAATGCAGTACTGCTTTTTAGTTACAGTCTTGTTTAATGGGAGCCTACTTTCATATTCTGCAGAAGTGGTAGACTTTGATTAAGAAATGTTGAAAACAAACATTAAATGTGGGATTATTTTTAACTTAGGACAAAAGAATAAATCACTAAATATCAGAGTTGGAAGACACCTAAGAATGGCAGTCCGCTCATAATCTCTGCAAAAGCCATCTTCTAGATTCTAGATACGCTTAAGGGCGTAAAGGAAGCAGAATCCATTACCTTCTTAGGCAACCCATTATACTTTTAGGTAGCTGTAATTGTCAGGAATTTCTAAAAACTCATTTTGAGGGTGCAGTATTTGTCTCTATCTCTCTGTTTCCATATCTGTCTATCTGTCTTTCTATCTATCTTATATATCAGTCTATCTATCACCTACCTACCTACCTACCTACCTACCTACCTACCTACCTACCTAATGTCTTCCTTTCTCACCTGGGCTCGAATTAGAACAACCACTCATGGATATTAATGCTAATCAGTGGGGAAATTTTAGCCTGCTCCATTTTTCTCATCTGGGCCTGTTTGCACTTCCTTAGTCAGCCTGGTATCCCTCAGTTCCCTGTGAACTCACCGTATTAGTGCTAGACTATGTATGTTCAGACTCCTGATTGACTTTAGCCATATTGTAGCTCAGAACCCCTAAATTCAAGTGATTTACTAGTCTCAGGCTGCCCCAGTAACCACCATGCCAGTCTTGAACTTGCAACTTATTAAAATCCTTATATTGTTCTAAATAAACTATTTTACTTCCCCCTGTGTATGCCTGTAGTCACATTTTAAAATTTATTTAAATGAATATAAAGTCCTACACATAAATTATCAAGCACCTACTATGTGTTAGCCAAATAGATTCTAGCTTTCTCCTTTTTCTCCTCTTTTAGAATCATTAAGTATGTTTTCCTTGTGACAAATACTTCCTTCACATTATCCTCCATCTTAACTACTCCTACCCCTTCCCTGCTTGTTTGCCTGTTCAGTTTAATGCATTTCTACAATTTGATACATTTCTACTTTTTGTATGTATGTTGTCGATCCTCCTTTATCCATTTTAGATAAGAATGGGGCTCATCTGATGATTGTTTTCCGTCCTTTCCTCTCTGTTTCTATGCGCTTCTTTTAGATCTAAGTAAGACCAAGTTCTGCCTACTTCTTCCTCCTTTCTGTACCAGTGTATCCCTCCTTTTATTTTCCCTCCTCTTTCCTCTCTCTTTAAATCCTCAGAACAGTACTAATCAATTTCCAGGTTTTCCTTATTGTACTCCCCCAATACCCTTGGCAGAGGGTAGGGCACTGGGCCTGGAGTCAGGAAAAACTTTAGTTCAAATCTGGACTCAGATACTTGCTAAGTGTGTGTGACCCTGGGCAAGTCACTTAACCTCTGTTTTCCTCATTTTTATAATGGGTCTCATAGTAGCACCTACCTTCTAAGGTTGTTGTGTGAGGATCAAATGAAATAACAATTGTAGAGTGCCTAACCTAGGGCTTGGCACATAGGCACTGCATAAATGTTTGCTATCATAATCATCATCATCATCATCATCTGAAGACTAATGTTTGAAGGGGTACTTGGATCCCCTCAAATATAAAGAAAATCTGAATGCCATGCTTTGGGAAAGTATACAAAAATTTTTTTTTATAAGTGTTGAAAAACAAAGAACACAGTACATTTTCATTACAATCCACAGAACTCCCAGGCAAGGATTGTCATAGCGGTCCCCTCCCTACATTTACATCTCATCTCCATGACTTTATATACTGGTTATTTCCCATGCCTGGAATGTTGTTTTAATGTGTTTCTAATATAGTTTAAAAAATTTGAAACCAAGTCATTGAAACCCAAGTAAGAAAAAAGGGGAAATTATAAAAATTACAGTGGAAATTTTAATAATTAAAAAAGAAGGGGCGGATAGGTGGCGCAGTGAGTAGAGCATCTGCCCTGGAGTCAGAAGGACCTGAGTTTGGATCTGGCCTCAGACACTTAACACACACACAAACAAAAACCTAGCCGTGTGACCTTGGGCAAGTTACTTAACCCTAATTGCCCTCCAAAAGGCAAAAAAAAAAAAATAAGTTTAAAAAAGATAATTAAAAAAGAAAACCAGTGAATATTTAAACTATTTACTATTATAATATGGAAAAGAAAAAAGAAACCAAATAGCATGAAATGGGGAGGGAAAAATAATAATAAAGAGGAAACAAAATATGAGCATTCAATTTTTTAAGTTGAAATGGGAAAAGAGGAAATTACATGCCAGCAAAACTGAAAATTACAATAAAGGATACATAGCTACAAAGATCCAAGATGCTAAGAAAAACAATAGGAAATTTTTTTTATTTGGTGTTTGTTATGTCTAGTACCTTCTGATTATGTTACAGATTTCTGTGTAAGTTGATGTGTCTTTGGCCTCTTTCCTTCCTTTTATCTGACCCATAATTTCAACATTTTTCATCATTCTCACTTAATCTTAGCTTTGCTTTGAAGTTACTATCCCTAGCATATGTTGACTTACAATTCCTTTACTTCACTGCAAAAATTGTCACAGTGATAATCTTGCAAATAGTTATCATGAGCATTGCAATATGAAATGACCAAATTAACATTTCATGGAAGGATGGTTTCTTGTTGCCTTTGGACACATGATAGACTACTCTATGAATTCTTTTATTTGCCTTGCCAAGGAGAACTTTAACATATTTGTTAAGTTGCACTTATTTGCTGCAAAGTGATTGTTTTTGTGTCTGTTTATCTCTCTCTGTAATTGCTCTATCATGCATTTCAATGGTGAACAGTTTTTGCAACTGTCTCAAATCAGTCTTGTCAGCTTTATTCTCATGGGGAAATATAGTTGATTTGGAAAGGATATAAAAAGATTGGATGACATGTTTCCCCTATGGAAACAATAAATATGGTTCAGAGGGCACAATTCAAGATCCACAGTGATTTTCTATTTTTTGACACCTGTAGGTAGATCTGAGATCATATAAATTATTGTTCTATGTTCTGCCCTGGCCACTTTTACTATACCTTCAGGATGTAACACCTTCACTCTCAGCTCATTGATGAGGTTCTGGGTGGCTACCTTGAAAGCAGAAGAGAGAGGGGTAGAACAGGTTTGAGTTGCATGTTCTGTCAGCTACTAGAAAGAGCTCACATTTCTAAGAGCGCTATTTCAGGACCTCTCAGAATCAAAGTGGATAATGAATCTAGCCTGATTGTTTTAATCAAAATTGCCCCTGGTTCAGGATATTTCCAGTTACCAGCTTATTAATTTTATCTGATCCAAGGGTGAATCAGATTTTATTTGATTCAAGCTCAGTTAGGATTTGGGTAGGTTAGAAGCTATCCCATCAGTAATGGCATGCTTTAACCTTGAGAAATAGTGTAAGCAATGGATACTGTAAACAACTACTCTATTTTCAAAATGGCATGTAGTTTATATTGTTCAAAATTTTTGATAGATATATTTTTGACATAATTGAAACTGAGGTTTTGCTTTCTCTTTCCTTTCATATTTTCTCCCATTAATTTTAATGTACAACTTGCCCTTTATGCCTTTTCAACTGAAAAAAATATTTTTCATAATCTTCATGTTTATCTGCACATCAGTTTGAATGTATGCTTGTTTTTATTATTACTTCTAGATGATCAACTCAAGGGATAAGTCTTTTGTTTAATCTTCTTTGCCTGATGTATAATAAGTCACCTTGTCTATATTGATATTTAATAAGTAGTTTTTGATTAAAGTAATAATAACTTTGTAACTGAAAGGGCCTTAGAAGTTATTTAGTCTATCCCTTTTTATTAATTAAATTAATATCCCGAAGGTCACATGGCTAGTTATTAAAGGGGAAATTTTTTCAGCCTGCTATAAGGCCTTGGAGCAACTGGGCCCTAATTTATGTAACCTTAAAGTGTGAGCCCTATTTCATGGGATGGCTAGCATTGGAGGAAAACTTAAATGAAAGAATTAGTCATTGTCTATTTATTGGAACGCAGTTCAGTAGCTTTTTAAACATAATTTCATGTTCAAATCCTGAGATTTAACCTGTGTTCTTATATATTTATCTAAAGTCTAACAACCTTACCTAGCTCTGTGCAATTTGTTTTAGCAAGTTGAATTCAGGGTTTTATTATGTAGGGATAATAGTCATGTTTCAGTTATTGGGATGACTGTAATTTAATTTATTTTTAATGGATTATAATAAAATTGTGAAGTTGCCAGTGAAAGAAAGGATATAATTTGTGATTTTTTTTCTTCTCTCTCACTGCTTTACCAAAAACAAACAACAAAATAAAGCAAAACACCCAACTCATGCTCTGATTATGTTTGCAATATATTTTAAAGCTTGAAGTGAATATTTACAGATATTTTCATTTTCCCTTACTCTATTCTTGTGAGGTAAAGATAAGTAAATGACATTTAACTTATTTTTATAGATGACTAAACTGAAGGGTGGGAAGTTATTTGCTTAAGTTCACATAATGAATCATTGCTGAAGCCACAAGTAAATCTAAATTCACCTGTGTCTTAACATAGAATTACTTTCTGTTCTATCAGTTTTCAGATGCGTGCGTGCGTGTGTGTGTGTGTGTGTGTGTTTTCTTATAAACATTTTCTAGGCTATTTCTTATGGCTTCTAATTCCTGACACTATGATTGTCTTGAGGAGGACATTGAACATTGTAGTGTAGTCAAAAAAACAGCATCTTCTCATGGCCACACTTTATTTTAAGGAACCCTTAGAGATGCCCTGTGGCATCCCAGGCTTCTGAGGCACATCATTTGATAACCACTATACTTGATGAGCTTGCAACTGAATGTAGAGCCAGAAGAAATGAGAAGTGTTGTGGGCTATTGAACACTGTGAATTTTTACAGTGGCTCAACACAATGTTACTTAGCACAGGTGTTTCTATAATTGTGATGTATTGGGGGAGATTCAGTGTTCAATGGGCCTCAAACCCACACTTCCACCTGTATGGTGTAGTGGTTACTGGGCTGTGGTATAAAACATGGAGAATGTTAGGAATGCTGGGTGCTTTACAGATAGAGAAAAATCTCAAAACATTATCTTAATTGCATGAAGCTTCATCTAGACTTGTTTTATTTTGAGCAAGGGATTTTTATATTTGTTAAAATGCTTGGAAAAAATTCACAACATTTTCCTTGTGGAGAGAGAACATTCTATGCCTGAGGGATTGTCAGTGAAAATGCCTGGAGTCCAGAGGTAAAATGTCTTGTTGGACAACAGCAAGGATTGAGTTTTGTGTAAGAAGGTGTTAAGTTATAAAAATACAGGTAAAAGGGGAGGGCTGGTTATGAAGGGCTTTCATTGTCAAACAGGATTTTGTATTTGATCCTGGAGGTCACTGGGAGCTTCTGGAGTTTATTGAATAAGGAGATAGAAATTATTTGTCCTTCATTCTCAGAGAGGACAATGACAGCTGGAAGGTGATGCCATGGCTTGCAGGTGAAATTGGATTTAAGTGAGGGAGGGTTATGCAGAGTCACCAGTCTTACTTTCTCCTCTGGAGCCATCTGGGTCCAGTGGCAAGATATAGATCAGGATGACTAGAGATGACCCCCAAGGAGGTGGTAGAGGATATGGTCAGATTGCTTTAGGAAGATTACCTTGACAGCTGAATAGAATTAGTCTATAGTGCAGAGAAACTTATGGCAGAGAGACACCTCCTCTCCCCCAGGAGGCTATTGTAATAGTCCAAGCATGATGTGTTGATCACTTGCCGCCAGAGTGGTGGAAATGTAACAGGCTTAATTGAGAGATGTTACGAAGGTAAAATCAACAGACTTGGCAAGAGATTCATTATGGAGGAGGTAAGAGATAGTGAGGAATCTAGAATGGCACTTAAGTTGCAAGCTTTGGGGAATGAGAATATGGTGGTTTCCTTGACAATAGGGAAGTTTGAGGAGGAATGGAGGTCTTGGGGGAAAGATGAGTTTAGTTTTGGACATACTGAATTTTAAATGTCATTGGGACATCTAGTTTTAGATGTTTGAAAGGCAGTCAAAGATGTGAGGCTAGAGGTTAGCAGAGAGGTTAGGGCAGTATAGATAGAACTGAGAATTAACTATCAGCATAAAGATGGTAATTAAATCATTGGGAGCTAATGAAATCATCAAGTGAAATAGTACAGAGGGAGAAGAGGGGAGGACTCAGGATAGAAGGCAATGATCTAGCCAAGGATCCCTCAGAGTAGTGATCACATAGGTAAGAAGAGGATCAGGAAAGACTGGAATTCCCACAACTTAGAGAGAGAAGAAAGCATTAAGAAGAGGAGGGTGATCAGCAGTGTCAAAGACTGCAGAGAGGTTGAGTATGAGCATTGAGAAAAGGCAATTGGATTTGGTAATTAAATGATCATTAGCAGATTTGGGGAGAAAATTTTTGTTTTAAAAATAATTTATTTATTACTTACTATGTAAGAGGAACTGGTAAGTGCTAAGGTAGATAAATAGTAGACGAAAAGTCTTAGATTCTTGACAGTCATGAAATAAAATGGAAATGACTATCTCAAAGGGTTGTCCTAAGGGGTCAGTCTTTGAAGTTTCGTTAATCTTAAAAGATAGTTTCGTCTTATTAATTTTCTCCCTCTTTTTATATTTTTAATCACAAGCAGAAGTCAATTGTCCATAGTCTATATTGATTTCTAGTTGACTTTAAATGTACACTATTTCAATATCCTTATTTCATTAAGGTTTAAAATTATTTTACGTACCACATTTTTAGGTTAATAGTGATGTAAGGGGGCGGCTAGGTGGCGCAGTGAGTAGAGCGCCGGCCCTGGAGTCAGAAGGACCTGAGTTCGGATCCGGCCTCAGACACTTAACCCACACAAACAAAAACCTAGCCGTGTGACCTTGGGCAAGTTACTTAACCCCAATTGCCCTAAAGGGGCGGCTAGGTGACGCAGTGAGTAAGAGCGCCGGCCTCGGAGTTGGGATGACCCGAGATCAAATCCGGCCTCAGAAAATGAGCACCCACACATAAATAATGACTAGCAGTGTAACCTTGAGCAAGTTACTTAACCCCCATTGCTTTTTAAAAAAAATAGTGATGTAAGTATAAAACCGTTTTTTGCTCACTTAAATGTAGTTATTACATAAAATTTAGTGGTAGCATTATTTCCTAATTACATATTTTAAAGATTCAAATAATAGCTAGCATTTATATAGTTCTTTATGGTTTAGGAAGTTATCTTATTTGATTTTCAAAATAACTTTTTTAGGTAAGTGCTATTTTCGTCCCAATTTATCTTCATGGGCAGCTGGATAGCTCACTGGATAGAGTGCTGGGCCTAGAATCAGGAGGACCTGAGTTCAAATACAGCTTTAGACATTTATTGGCTTTGTGACTGTGGACAAGTTTCTTTTTCTTTCTCTTTTTTTGGTAAATCTTTTTAAAATTTAACATTTTATTTTTCTTCAGTTACATGTAAAAACAATTTTTAACATTTGTTTTTAAAACTTTGAGTTCCAAATTTTCTCCCTTCCTCCTTGCCTCCTAGCCCCATTCCCCATCCCCTTTTGAGAAGGAAAGAATTTCGATATAAGTTATAGATGTATAGTCATGCAGATCATTACCATAAAATCCTGTGCAGGAAAACAGACCAAAAAAACCCTAAACAAAGCAAAAGAAAAGCCTAAACAAAATACCACCTAAAGAAAGTAAAAAAGTATGCTTCAGTCTGTATTCAAATACCATCAATTCTTTCTCTAGGGATACATAGCATTTTTCATCATAAGTCCTTCAGCAATATCTTGAATCATTCACACCTGATCATCTTAAAATAATACTGTTACTTTGTACACAGTGCATATTACTTTGCATCAGCCTGTACAAGTCTTTCCAGGTTTATCTGAGACCATAATCATATATCAGTTTGTTCAGCCATTCCCCAGTTGATGGACATCCCCTCAATTTCCAGTTCTTTGCTACAAGAAAAGAACTATAAATATACACATAGGTTCTTTTCATTTTTGTCTTTTATGTCTTTTGGAATATAGACCTAGCTAGTAGTGAGTGGTATTGCTAGGTCAAAGGATAAGCCTGGGTTTTGTTTTGTTTTTTTTTAGCCTTTTGAGCATAGTTTTAGATTGCTCTACAGAATGGTTAAATCAGCCCACAGGTCCGTCAACAGTGCATTAATGTCACTCTCTCTTTTTTTATATATAAGTTCATTTATTTTTAGTTTTCAACATTTACTTGCATAAGTTTTAAATTTTCTCCTCTTCCTTCCCTGTCCCCCTAACAAGATGGTATGCAATGTGACATAGGCTCTACATATACATGCTTATTAAACATATTTTCACATTATTCATGTCATATAGAAGAATTAGAATGAATGGGAGGGACCATGAGAAAGGGAAAAAAGAACCAGAAAAAACAAACAAACAAACAAAAAAACAGTCTGCTTCACCCTGCATTCAGACTCCATAGTTCTTTCTCTGAATGTGGATGACATTTTCTATCATGAGTGTTATGGAATTGTTTTAGGTCCTTGCATTGCTGAGGACTGTCTATCAAAGTCAGTCATTACACACTGTGGCTGTTACTGTTGTCCAGTGTTCTCCTGGTTCTGCTCACTTCACTCAGCATCAGTTCATATAAGTCTTTACAAATTTTTCTGAAGTCTGCCTGTTTATCATTTCCTATAGAACAATAGTATTCCATTACATTCATATAACACAACTTGTTTAGCCATTCCCCAGATGATGCATTTCCCAGTTCTTTACTACCAAAAAAAAAATAGCTACATAAATAAGTTTTGTCTGTTGTGGTTCCTTTTCCCATTTTTATAATCTCTTTGGGATAGAGCCTTAGAAGTGGCATTGCTGGGTCAAAAGGTATCCATAGTTTTGGTAATCCTTTTGGCATAGTTCCAAATTGCTCTTCAGAATGTTTGGATCAACTCACAACTCCATCAGTGATGAATTAGTGTTTCAGTTTTACCACATCTTCTCCAACATTTGTCATTTTCCTGTTTTGTCACATTAGCCACTCTGATAGGTGTGATGTGGTACCTCAGAATTGTTTTCATTTGCATTTCTCTAATCAATAGTAATTTAGAGCATTTTCATATGATTATAGATAATTTTAATTTCTTTCTCTGAAAACTGCCTCTTCATATCTTTGACTATTTATCAATAGGGGAATGACTTATATTCTTATAAATTTGACTCAGTTCTCTATATATGTTTGGAATGAGACCTTTATCAGAGACACTGGTTGTAAAAATTCTTTCCCATTTTTCTGCTTCCCTCCTAATCTTGGTCTTATTGTCTTTGTGCAAAAACTTTTCAACATAGTGTAATCTTAATTATCCATTTTGCGTTTCATAATGTTCTCTATCTCTTGTTTGGTCCATAAATTCCTCCATTCTCCATAAATCTGAGAGATAAACTATTCCTTGCTCCCCTAATTTGCTTGTAGTACTTTATTTTGGTATACTGTGACAGACGTTGGTCTGTGCCCAGTTTCTGCCATACTGTTTTCCAGTTTTCCCAGCATTTTTTGTGAAACAGTGAGTTCTTATCCCAGAAGATGGGGTCTTTGGGTTTATCAAACAGTAGATTGCTATAGTCATTGACTACTATGTTTTGTGTACCAAACTTATTCCACCTATCTTAGCCAGTACCAAATAGTTTTGATGATAGCTACTTTAAGTAAGTAAGTAAGTAAGTAAGTAAGTAAGTAAGTAAGTACTTTACAGTTTAAGATCTGGTATGGCTATGCCACCTTCTCTAGCATTTCTTATTCTGGCCCTTTTGTTCTTCCAGATGAATTTTGTTATTATTTTTCTAGCTCTATAAAATAATGTTTGATATGACACTGAATAAGTAAATTAATTTATGTAGAATTGTCATTTTTATATTAGCTTAGCCTACCCATGAAGCAACTGAAGTTCTTCCAGTTATTTAGATCCAACTTTATTTGTGTGAAAAGTGTTTTGTGATTGTGTTCATATAGTTCCTGGGTTTATTTTAGCATATATAGTCTACCAAATATTTTATAATATCTTCAGCAAATTTAAGTGGAATTTCTTGTTCTATCTCTTGTTGTTGGGCTGTGTTAGTAACATACAGAAATGCAGATGATTTATGTACGTTTATTTTATATCCCACAATTTTGATAAAGTTGTTTATTATTTCAAGTTGTTTTTAACTTTGTCCTTTGGATTCTCTAAGTATATCATCATATCATTTGCAAAGAGTGATAACTTAGTTTCTTCTTTGCCTATTCTAATTCTTTCAATTTCTTTTTCTTCTTTTATTGTTAAAGCTAATGTTTCTAGTACCATATTGAATAACAATGGTGATAATGGACCTTTTTGTGTCACAACCACCTCCCCCCCCCGCATCTTATTGGAAATGCATCTAGCTTATCCTCATTACATATAATGCTTGCTCATGGTTTTAGGCAGACGCTAGTTATCATTTTAAGGAAGGGTCTGTTTATTCCTATGCTCTCCAGTGTTTTCAATAGATATGGGTTTTGTATTTTGTCGAAAGCTTTTTCTGCATGCATTGAGATAATCTTATGATTTCTGTTAGTTTTGTTATTGACACGATCAATTATGCTGATAGTTTTCTTAATATTGAACCAATCCTGTATTCCTGGTATAAATCTTACCTGATTGAAGTGTATTATTCTCACAATGACTTGCTGTAACCTTTTTGCTAATATTTTATTTAAAATTCTTGCATCCATATTCATTAGGAAAATTAGTATATCATTTTCTTTCTCTGTTTTGACTCTTTGTGTTTTAAGTATCAGTGCCATATTTGTATTATAAAAATAATTTGTTAGGATTCCTTCCCTAGTTATCCCAAATAGTCTATGTAGTATTGGAATTAATTGTTCTTTAAATGTTTGTTAGAATTTGCTTGTAAATTCATCTGGTCCTGGAGATTTTTTTCCCAAGGAGTTCATCCATGGTTTATTCAATTTCTTTTTCTGCGATAAAGTTATTTAAGTAATTTACTTCCTCTTCTGTTAATCTGGGAAATTCATACTTTTTTTTTGTAAACATTCATCCATTTCACTAAGATTGTCAAATTTATTAGCATACAGTTGGACAAAATAGTTTCTGATTATTGTTTTAATTTCCTCTTCATTGGTTGTGAATTCACCCTTTTCATTTTTGATACTGGCATTTGACTTCTTTTTTTAAAATCAAATTAACCAAAAGTTTATCTCTTTTGTTGTTGTTTTTTTTTTCATAAAACCAGCTCTTAGTTTTACTTATTAGTTCAATAGTTTTCTTGATTTCAATTTTATGAATCTCTTCTTTGGTTTTCAGTATTTCTAATTGGGTATCTAATTGAGAATTTTTAATTTGTTCTTTTTCTAGCTTTTTCAGTTGCATGCCCAAGTCATTGATCTCCTCTTTCTCTATTTTATTCATGTAAATATTCAAAGATATACAACTTCCCCTAAGAACCACTTTTGCTGCATTCCATAAATTTTGGTATGTTGTCTCATTATTGTCATTCTCTTGAATGAAGTTATTGTTTCTGTGATTCGTTATTTGTCCCACTCATTCTTTAGGATTAGATTATTTAGTTTCCAATTAATTTTAACCTCTCTTTCCATGACCCTTTATTATATATAATTTTTATGTCTCATGATCTGAAAAGGATGCATTTAATTTTTCTGCCTTTTTGCATTGGATTGTGAGGTTTTTATGTCCTAATATATGGTCAGTTTTTGTGTATGTGCCATGTACCATTGAGAAAAAGTTGTATTCCTTTCTATCCCCATTCAGTTTTCTCTAGAAGTCTACCTTTCCTAAAATTCTGTTCGCTTCTTTTTTGTTTATTTTGAGATTAGATTTATCAAATTGGGTGGGGGGGTTGAGGTCCCCCACTAGTGTAGTTTTGATCTTGTTTCTTTCTGTCACTCCTTTAACTTCTAAGAATTGGATGCTATACGACTTGGTGCATTTAGTAATGATATTACTTCATTGTTTGTGGTGCCTTTTAGCAGGATATAGTTTACTTCCTTGTCTCTTTTAATTAGATCCATTTTTGCTTTTGCTTTGTCTGAGATTAGGATTGCTATCCCTGCTTTTTTTCATTTCTGCTGAAACATGATATATTCTGCTCCAGCCTTTTACCTTTATCCTGTGTGTATCTTCCTGTTTTAGATGTTTCTTGTAAACAACATATTGTAGAATTATGATTTTTAATCCCTTCTGCTGTACACTTCTGTTTTATGGGAGAGTTCAGCTCAGTGACACTCACAGTTATGATTACTATCTGTGTCTTTCTCTCCATCCTATTCCCTGCCTACCCCCCGTTTCTGCTTTTATTTCTCCCTTCTCCCTTTCCCTCCTCAGGAGTTTTGCTTCTGACCACCACCTCCCTCAGTGTTTCTCCCTTCTATCAGTCCACCTCCCTGTTCTTTCCCCTTTCCCCTCCTACTGCCTGTAGGGCAAGTTAGATTTCTATACCTAACTATATGTTTTTCTACACGCACACACACACACACACACACACACACACACATAAAATATCTATAAAATAAATATATATATATATATATTTCTATACCTAACAATATGTTATTCCCTCCTTGAACAAAATCCTATGAGAGTAAAGTTCAAGCAGTGTTCATCTTTCTCCCTTCTTTCCCTCTATGTTTTTGTCCCTCTTCATGTGATGTAATTTACCCTTTTCTGCCTCCTCCTTTCCTCTTTTCTAATTACAATCCTTTTTCCATCCCTTAATTAGGTTTTTTATCATTTTATCAGTTAATTTATACCTACACCTTCTGATTGGTATATCCCTCTAAATGTTATAATAAAGATATAATTCCCAAGATTTATAAGTATCATCTTCACATGTAGGGGTGTAGCAGTTTTCCATTATTGAATTCCCTTATTGTTGTTGTTGTTTCCCCATTTACCTTATTATACCCCTCTTGAGTCTTGTATTTGAAGACCAGATTTTCTGTTGAGCTCTGGTCTTTTCATCATCTCCTTTTTCATCCCTTTGACCTGGAAACTCTGGAATTTGACTCTCATATTCCTGGGAGTTTTCATTTTGGGATCTTATTCAGAAGGTGTTTTGTGGATTCTTTCCATTTCTGTTTTACCCTCTGTTTCTAGAATATCAGGAAAGTTTTCCTTGATAATTTCTTGGAAGATGATGTCTAGGCTCTTTTTTTTTTTTATCATGGCTTTCAGGTAGGCCAGTAATTTTAAAATGATCTCTCTTGGATCTGTTTTTCAGGTGAGTTTTTTCCAATGAGATATTACACATTGCCTTCTATTTTTCATTGTTTTATTTTTGTTTTATTACTTCTTGATTTCTCATAAAGTCTTAGCTTCCATTTGCTCCGTTCTAATTTTTAAGGAATTTTATTCTTCAGTGAGCTTTTATACATCTTTTCCATTTGGCCAATTCTGCTTTTCAAGACATTCTTGTCCTCATTTTTTTCTACCTCTTTTACAATTTGACATAGTCTGTTTTCTGAAATGTTATTTTCTTCAGTATTTTTGTGTGTGTCTCCTTTACGAAGCTGTTGACTCATTTCTCTCATTTTCTTGTATCATTCTCATTTCTTTTCCCAATTTTTCCTCTGCCTTTCTTACTTGAATTTCCAAAATCATTTTTGAGCTCTTCCATGACCTGAGACTAATTCATATGTGTCTTGGAGGCTTTGAATGTAAGAGCTCTGACTTTGTCATCTTTTTCTGAGTGTTTGTTTTGATCTTCCTTGTTATTACAGTAACTTTCTATGGTAAGAATTTTTTTCTGTTGTTTGCTCATTTTCTCAGCCCATTACTTGACTTGTAACTCTATGTTCAAATACATCTCCGCATCCAAGGTGGAGAGTGCACTGTCACAAGGTTCAGGAGTTTTGTGCAGGTATTTTCAGCTAAATTTAGGGATCTGTAAGTTTTCTTCCATGTTGGTATGATCTAAGGAAAGGTGTGTTTTCTGTTCTATTGGCCTGTGCTCTGGTCTGAGTCACCATAAGCACTATTTTCTGCCCTGGAACTTTGAAGTGGGTTGCTGTTCCACTGTGGCCTACAAGCTTTGCTGTACTAATGTCCCTCCTCACCCTGGAACTGCCACTCAGCACTGGGACCTGGATCTAAGTGTAGACAAAGCAACAGAGTACTGCTTAAGAGTTTGTGCTTGCAAAAAGACTATTAGGATCTGACCAATTTTTCATCCTTCTTACTGTCTGTGGGCTACATGCTTTAGAAGCAGCTACTGCCACTTAAGTGGCTCCTAATGCTTGTTCCAGGTTTGCAAGGGCTAGTGTGGTCTTTGCTAGACTGTGTTCCACTCTCACTGTGGTGCAACAGACCTTACCTGCTGACCTTATTTGTTGTCTTTGGCTAGAAAATTGTTTCATTTTGTCTTTTTATGTGTTCTGCCCTGGGCATATTTCTTAATATCTGTTTGTCTTATTTTCCTAATCTCTAAATATGAGAATAATAATAAAATCTACCTTCCAGAGTTATTTGGACCAAATGAGGGTAATTGCAAGACAGAATTGTAAATTGCAAAGCACAGTTCTTGGCACACACTAGGTGTTACAGAAATGCTAGCAGCTCCTGCTGTTATTTTACAGGTGAATAAACTGAGACTCAGAAAGGTTAAGTGATTCTTTAAGGGATAAAATTATCTGTTTTTCATATTCCTTATAAAATTTACTACCTCTGACTTTATCAGAATAATAGACTGTTATCCTGTTCAAATACTAAAGAAGTATATTAATTGAAACTGAGGGAGAAATGTGGAAGAAGAACGAAAGCTAATTTAAAAGTGCCATTTCCCTGTATTCGAGGGCTTTGCCTAGTTACTGTGCTGAGTAGGTTAGTACAGCAGTGTCATCATGCAGAAGTTGGATGGTAGCTGAGGTGTATTGGATTTATTACAGTAAACTACAGACTGCATACTTAAGCTTTTAGAGCTTTTGATTGCTTTTCTATCATTTTATTGGGTAACTAATGCACTATATGGAAGAGGTATCACTCAACTGGTTTTGATGCAGAGGTGTAATTCAATTGTAGTCTTAATGATTTCCTCATGACAGGTTGTGTATTCCAAGAAAGGTGACATTATACTTTGTAATTTACTATTGAAGTTAATTAGTATATATTAAAAATATAATAATTTCCTTAAAATAACTAAATCAAGTATAAGAGCCTTCTTATAATTATAATCGTCTTATAATTTCTCATCTCATGCCTTGTTTTTAGCATTATTGAAATAAAAACAACCAAGCAAGAGGAAATGACTGATTTTATACTCAGATAATTTGTTCTAGTTCTAATTATCTTATTGAAATTGAGAAATAAATATATTTTTCCTTTTTTAAGCAGCTCACCAGCTAAAATGGAGTCTGGTATTTCTTTGCAGAGAGATAATAGGCTCATGTTTGCAGAGTACATTATCTTGGGTTACATCTTGAGTTCCTTTGCTCTTTGGAACACATTCTGTTCCTTTATTGTAATTTCCTTTAGGGTCCTCAGTGTCTTAGTCTGTGGAGAAGGCTACAATTGTTTTATCTTGTGCATAATTTTTATTCTCATAATTTTTGTGAAGTTGGGAATATAAGAGAAAATAGTTGTCTGTCTTGTGGTCATATGACTCAAAAGTCTTTCCTTACCCAGAATGGACTGTCTTCTTCCCCCTGCTGTGATTCCTGAATTCCTTCAAGACTCAACACTACTGTTACCTTCTGTAGGGAGCATTTCCTTGTCATTAAAATGTCAGTTATTCCCCTCTGAAATTATTTTATATCTATTGGATATTTCAGATTGCTCATTTTCTCTATCCTTGAAATATTTATTTGCATATACTTGAATTATTTACTTATAGCAGAGGTTGACTTCCTTGAAAAAATGAAATTCTCTTGAAAACACAGACTGATTGTTTGTATCCTCAGTATCTAGCACAGTGCCTGACACATATAATAAGCCCAACCTTCACAACTTGTGAAATTCTTCAGGCTGCAGCTCGGTTAGAATGACAGTGGTTGATTGCCACAGGTCACAGGACAAATAGGAGAGTACGTAGAAGCAACTCAACATTTTTCATGAGCTGCATGTTGTGCAGGCCTATAATAAGCACATAATAACTGTTTGTTTAATAAGATAGCAAGAATTTTTAAAATACTTAACAGGGTTAAATCCTGGGAATACAAATACTGACTGAAGGACTTTCCCTGTACTTTGAGAGTTTACATTCTAATGAGAGAAGACAACACAATTACTTTGATACTTAGAACTTTCTTTTCCATATCTTCCATAGCTGTGCCTACTGAGGAGGATAGGGATCACAGTCCTGAAAGAATCATTTGCCAGCTTGCACCTCCCAAAGGCACTGTTGTCCTTGGTGACTTTATTAGAGAGTTTGCCAGAATCAGGGCTAGTGGTCTCCTATTCCTAGGGATCTTGGGATGGGTGCCCTGAGGTATATCTTCATCAAAGTCTGAAGAGAGTAATAACATGAATCAGATACTTAAGCTGTTGAGAAAGTGGGTAGAATTATCCAGATTTTGGTGGATAACAGCAACAAGGATTGTGAGAGGATAGTAAGAACTAATTTCATCAACCTCAAAAAAGGAAAGATTATAAGGGACTATGGTGAAGAAATGGTCTGGAAGTAACTGTGGGAACCAACAAGTTTGGTCACTGCTTGGTTTTGTCCTTTGACTGAATACTAGTTTCCATGCTTAATATTTAGGTCTTTAGGAACTAAAGTTATTCATGAAGCTGGATTTCTTTTTTTATTTGCAGGATGACAACCTAGAAGAAAAAAGTGAAAAAAACTTCTATGAATCAGATGAAGAACAAAAAGAAAAAAATGACAAAATTAAGATATCGTATGCTATGGATCCGGACCATCGACTGCTCATTAGAAATACAAAGCCTTTGCTACAGAGTAGGAATGCTGCGGTATGTTAAACATTTTACTCTTTTTTTAACCTTTAAAGTACCTAGAGAGTCTTTATAAAAAAAGTGCCAAATGCTTCATGAAGTATAAGGCTAATATGCTTAGACAGCTGGAGCCCTGTCTGTTGGTCTTTGTGCCTAATTTTTCTGCTTGTATTTTCTCCAACTTCAGGGTGCTAACCTTTCCCCTGAACTAGTGAATGTAATTAAAAGTGGGATTGTTAACCCCTTTTTGAGCAGTCTTTCTTTTAAAAGCAGATAAAGAACTTGTGCTTGCAGGCCATCTTGGGTGTACTAGGGTGTTTGCTAATATAGCTATGGATATTCTGATTAAGTCCAGCAATTGTTTTATGGGAACTAAACCACATGTAAGCCAACAGATCCATACTGGGTCAAGAATTTGCAGAATACAAAAGGAAAGGGTAACAGACTTCTTCCTGGATCATGTATTGGAAGCACTGAAAATTCACAGGCTCGTAGCCTACTCTGTGAAAGCAGCAGAAGAGGCAGAGCCAAGATGGCGGAGTAGAAACAGTGAGTCCAAGCCACTCTCCCCCCAGATCATCTCCAAACTATGTAAAAGGGGACTCTGAACAACTTCTAGAGCCCCAGCACCCACAGAACGACACAGAGAAGCTAACCTCCCGCTGAGGACAGCCCAGCAGCCCTGCAGGAAGGACCAGCGCAGCCTCTCTGGGAGCCGGCAGTGCAGCGCACAGTGCTCGGGGAGCTGGGGAGCTGGGGAGCCGAGCACAGGTCTGCCTGAGTCGCGGTTTTAGCCCCAGGGTAGCAGGGCCAGCAGCCAGCTGGAGGGACCCCAGAACACCAGCAGCTGTGGCGATTCCAGAATTATCAACATAGACATGCCTAGGACAAAGTGAGAGGTTAGTGCCCTATGGACTTTGGGACCAGTATTTGGGGACGGTGTCAGCTTCCTCCCCTGGGGGCTAGAAGCCACTGAGGAGACACACCATTTTGTAGTTTTCAGAGGCAGCTCCAGCTCCTGGCCTGCAAACTGTAGGGAGATCCAGTGATCATCTTGGGGGGTAATTGCTCTTGCTTTAACCTCCCTGGATCTGGATTGTGATCTGGGGTAGAGGTTGTGGGTGGGTTTCCAGCTTTCCAGAAACGGAAGTTGCCCCCCCCAACACGTTCGGGATGAAAATTCCCCTATCTGTCGGCAGAGCCATAGTGTGGCAACAAGCCCAAAAGTCAAGTAATTAAGTGGCAACATGCCAAGGCAAAGGAAACAAATTAAACAGAAAAATGCAACCTTAGACTCCTACTTTGGGGGCAAAGAAGATTGAAGCTTAGAGCGGGAAGAGGACTGTGAGGTCAGAAGTCCTGCTTCAAAAGCCCCAGGGGAAAACATGAGCAGGTTGCCTGCCATAGAGGACCTTAAGAAGGACTTTAAAAATCAAATAAGAGAAGTGGAGGAAAAATTGGGAAGAGAAATGAGAAGGATGCAGGAAAAGTATGGAATGAGGGTCAACAGCCTGATTGAGGAAAACAACACCTTAAAAAATAGACTAACTCAAATGGCAAAGGAGGCCCAAAAGGGCAATGAGGAGAAGAATGCCTTAAAAAGTCTAATTTGCCAGATGGAAAAAGAATCTCAAAAGTTCACTGAGGTGATTCATTCCTTCAGAGTTAGACTGGAGCAAATGGAAGCTAATGACTTTATGAGAAATCAAGATGCTGTTAAGCAGATCCAAACAAACGAAAGATTAGAAGGCAATGTGAAATATCTCACGGGAAAAACCAGTGACCTGGAAAATAGATCCAGGAGAGACAATTTAAAAATTATTGGACTACCTGAAAGCCATGATCAAAGAAAGAACCTAGAAATCACCCTTCAAGAAATTCTCAAGGAAAATTGCTCTGATGTTTTAGATCCAGAGGACAAAATAGAGGTTGAAAGAATCCACCAATCACCTCCTGAAAAAGATCCCCAAACGAAAACTCTCAGGAATATTATAGCCAGGTTCCAGAATCCCCAGATCAAGGAGAAAATACTACAAGCAGCCAGGAAGAAACAATTTCAATATTGTGGAAACACAATCAGAGTAGCACAGGACCTAGCAGCTTCTGCACTGAGGGATTGAAGGGCATGGAATATGATATTCCAGAGGGCAAAAGAACTGGGCATGAACCCAATGGTCACCTACCCAGCAAAACTGAGTATTTTGTTTCAGGGGAAAATATGGTCATTCAGTGGAATAGAGGACTTTCAAGCATTCTTGAGGGAAAAACCAGAGTTGAATAGAAAATTTGACATCCAGACACAAGAAGCAAGAGATGCCTGAGAAGGTAATCAGGGAAAAGAAGTCACTTAATTTGTTTAGAAGCTCCTTATACAAGTCTGCTAGTCTTATGGGAATAAATGCTATAACTGTAAAAAAAAAAATAATAATGAAAGCAGCAGAAGAACATAAAAGATAGAAGCTCAGGTCAGAAATCCACCACCCAGATATGAACAGAGACTATCATGAAAATAAAGTACAGAATCAAGAAGTAAGTTAGAAAAATGAGCAAACAACAGAAAAAGAATCTGACAATAAAAAAGTACTATGGTGGTAGGTAAGACAATATATACACATAGAGAGAAGAAGACAATGACTTGAAAATGTTTACGAACAAAAACCTCAAAAAGCACATTGGACAAAAGTCCAATTAGAATTTCTCAGAGAGTTTAAGTAATATTTTTTTAAAAAGTGTAAAAAGGTGTTTTTTTTTTTCTTAAATGAGTGGTAGAGGAAAAATTGGGAAAAGAAATGAGAGCTGTTCAAGAAAATTATATAAGGAGAATTAATACCTTGATAAAAGAGGCACAAAAATACCACAGAAAATAATTCATTAAAAATCAGAATCCTCCACATAGTAAGAGGAACAAAACAATAGTGAGAAAAGTAACTCCTTAAAAATTAGAACTGACCAAGTGAAAGCTAATGACTCTGTGACATATCAAGATACAATAAGACAAAGTCAAAGGACTAAAAAAATAGAAGGAAGTATGAAATGTCTCATAGGAAAAAAACCAATTGACTGGGAAAATAGATTGAGATGAGATCATTCAAGAATTGTTGGACTACCTGAACCCTGTGAATAACAAAAGAGCCAAGACATATTTCAAGAAATTATTTAGAAAACAAAAACTTCCCAGGATATCTTAGAACCAAGGGGCAAAGTATTAGTTGAAAGAATCCACTGGTCACCTTCTGAAAGAATTTCCAAATTGGAAACTCCCTTGGACAGTATAGCCAAATTCCAGAGCTCTTGAGTCAAGGAGAAAATACAGAAAGTAGCCAAAAAGAAACCATTTGAATACTGCAGAGTCACAGTTGAGATCATATAAGATTTAGCTGTGGCCATTTTAAAGCAGTGGATGACTTGGAATATATTCCAGAAGACAAAAGAGCTAGGATTACAACCAAGAATAACTCATCCAGCAAAAATGAGTATGATCCTACAGGGGAAAAATGAAGCAGAGGCCTGTAAAGCATTTCTGATGGAAAAATCAAAATGAACAGAAAATTTGACATTCAGACAGCCTAAAGAGAAGCATAAAAAAGCAAACATTATTGACAATTCTTAATTGACTAAAAAAGGTTAAACTCTTTATATCCCTTTATGGAAAGATAATACATGTGACCCTTCAGTTTTATCATCCCTAGGACTTTTAAAAAGAATCCACTTAGAACAAGGGTCTGGGTGAGGTTCTGTTATGTTGGGATTATCTCAAAAGAAGAATGAAAGGATGAAGGAGAGGGATGCGCTGCAAAGTAGAGGGAAGGGGAGCAATAATGGGGGAAATTATTTCATGTAAATAAGTTGGTCAAGGAAGAGTTTGTAGAGTGGAGGAAAGAATGGAAGTGGGGGGGTGGAATAGGACTGCGCAGTGTTTGAGCTTCAGTTTCACCTGAATTGGTTCAAGGAGGGAAGAAGAGACATACATACATACATACATAGTTGAATATTTAATGAAATAGAAGACTTTCTATGCATCTTACCCAATTGGAAGTAGGAGGGAAAGAGGTCATAAGAAATGGGAAAGGATAAGAGGGAGAGTAAATTAAGGAAAGCAAGGATCAGAAGCAAAGCAGATTCTTGATGAAGGACAGGGTTAAAAAGAGAAAGATACGTATAAAAGAATAGAATGGAGGGAAATATACAGTTAGCAGCCCTAACTGTGAATGAGAATGGGATGAACTCACCCATAAAATAGAAGAGGATTGCAGAGTATATTAAAAATTATAATATTTATAAGAAACACACTTGAAACAGAATGATAAAACAGAGTTAAAAGAAGGTCCTGGACAGACTTCAGAGAAAACTGGAAAGACTTATATGAACTGATGCTGAGCTAGGGGAGCAGAACCAGGAGAACACTGTATAGAGTAACAATCACAGTGTATGAGGACTGATTTTGACAGACTTAGCACTTCTCAGCAATGCGAGGACCTAAAACAATTCCAAAAGATGCGTGACGAAAAATGCCAGCCTCATGTAGAGAAAGACCTATGGAGTTTGAATGCAGAAGGAAGCAGACTATTTTCTTTTTTGTTTTGTTTTATTGTTTTCCTTTATCATGGTTTTTCCCATTTTAAAAATAATTCTATGCAACATGACTAATGTGAAAGTGTGCTTAATAGGAATGTATATGTAGAGCTTATATCAGATTGTAAGCCATCTTGGGGAGGGAAAGGGAGAAATTTTTTTTTTTTTTTGCTTTTTTGGAGGGCAGAAGGTAGGGCAGTTGGGGTTAAGTGATTTGCCCAAGGTCATGAGGTTAGTTTTTGTGTTAAGTGTCTGAGGCCAGATTTGAACTCAGGTCCTCCTGACTCCAAGGGCCAGTGCTCTGTTCACTGCGCCACCTAGCTGCCCGAAGGAGAAAATTTTAAACTTATGAAAGTAAATGTTGAAAACTAAAAATAAATAATTTAATTTTAAAAAAAGAAAAAAAGGGCTTGGAAAGAATCTGTTGTTTCAGATAAATTAAAAAAGGCAGGAATGACAATAATGATCTCAGACAAAGCAAAAGCAAAAATAGACCTAATATTTAACCAATGTAATACCCACAGCCACTACTACTATGAATATGCAGGCGTATTCCCAGGTTTGAATAGCAAGATATAACAGACTGTCCATTTGGAAGACAGAACCAAAACATTTATTAAAATACCAGAAAGCCAAATCCCAAAGCCAGAAAACCAAATCCATCATAGCAACAAAGAAATCTATACACAATAACAATTCAGAGGACTCTGCCATCCCCAGCCTTCCCCTTGCTATGGCCTTCCCACAAACAAACACTCATAGCTTGCTGCCTACTTCCTCTCTCTTCTTCAGCTCTAACTATTCTGACCAATTTTCTCTGAGCTCTGCTTCACCCTTCTTGCTCTACTTGTTCAGTAAACTCTTCCTACCACAGACTCACGTGACTCAGGTTTCCATGTAACTCAAGCCTGTCACATGGGCCTATAATGGATCAGAAAGATCTTCCCCTTAAGCAAAACTATTTTAACAATAAATCTAATTTGAAGAGATAATCAGGAAAACTATATTTTGCTAAAAGGTATCACAGATAATGAATTAATTTTAGTACTCAGTGTATATGTACCAAATCGTATAGCATCCAGATTCTTGGAAGAAAAGTTAAATGAGGAACAGGAGGAAATAGACAGTAAAACAAAAAAAGTTGGGGACCTGAATTTACCCCTCTCAGACAACCATAAAATAAGAAAGAAGTTAAAGAGGTGAGTAGAATGTTTTAAAAGTTCTGGATGATACAACTCTGGAGAAAGTGGAATGATAACACTATACATGGCATCTTTACAAAAACTGATCTTTGGGCATAAAAATCCCCGCCCCCCAAATACAGAAAAGCTGAAATATTAAATAAACCATTTTCAGAACATAAAAATCACCTTCAATAAAGGGTTTTGGAAGCAGAGATTAAAAATTAATTGGAAGGGGTGGCTAAGTGGTGCAGTGAATAGAGCACTGGCCCTGGAGTCAGGAGGACCTGAGTTCAAATCTGGCTTCAGACACTTGAAACAAAAGCTAGCCATGTGACCTTGGGTAAGTCACTTAACCCCAATTACCCTCCAAAAAAAAAAAGAGGCAAAAAAAAAAAAAAAAAGGAAATACTCTTATGGGGCGGCTAGGTATCGCAGTAAGAGCGCCGGCCTCGGAGTTGGGATGACCTGGTATCGAATCCGGCCTCAGAAAATGAACACCCACACATAAATAATGACTGGCCGTGTAACTTTGAGCAAGTTACTTAACCCCAATTGCTTTAAAAAAAATTAATTGGGAACTAAATAATCCTAAAGAATGAATAGATTAAAGAACAAATTATAGAAATAATCATTTCATTAAAGACAATGACAGCAGTGAGATAACATACCAAAATGTGTGGGATGTAGTCAAAGCATTATTTTTAGGAAAAATTACATCTTTACATGTTTAAATCAGTAAAAAAAAAAAAAGAGAGCAGATCTATAAATTGGTCATAGAAATCAAAATGAAAAAAATCCAACAAATTAACCCCCACCCCATTAAACACCAAAGTAGAAATCCTGATAATTAAAAGAGAGATGAATAAAATTGAAATTTAAAAAGCTATTCAATTAATAAATAAAACTAGGAGCTGTTTTTTTTGGGGGGGTCAATAAAATAGATAAGCCATTGATTAATTTGATTAAGGAAACAATGAAGAAAATCAAATTTCTAATATCAAAAATGTTTTATTTATAACTGATGATAATGAAAGAAAAACTACTCAATTCTGTCAACAAAACTGACATTCTAAATGAAATAAATGAGTATTTGTAAAAATTTGAATTGCCCAGAATGACAGAAGAGGAAATAGAATATAATTATCCCTTCTATAATTGCAATGGTTAGGGCTGTACCACCCCTCTGATCTGGAAAATCTGTGTAAAATTTTTTGTCCTTCCCTTCATACCAGAAAAGAAATCTAAATATTTTTTTATTTTTCTTTTAAGGGATCTTTAGAGTACCTTATTGCAAAATTTGGGTTAAGTATTTGGTTATAAACTATAGGTAGGTCAGTGTTAAATAAAAATACTAAACATATATTTTATGTGTTTCTGAGTTTTTAAGCTTTCTATGTGTTGTCTGCTGGCCCTCATATGTCATCTGTGGCTTCTACCAAACTGCAGAAAAATTCCCATTTAATTTCTTATGCTGACCTGGGATATATTAAAACTTTGATGGGTAAAATAAAGTTGTGATGTAGAAGGGATAACTATACTTGTATTACAATAACTTAGAAAAAAATTTTAAAGATAGAAATCAACTCTCTAAGCAAAAAAACCCCAGACCAGATGGATTCATAATTCAATTCTACCAAACATTAAAAAAAACCCAAATAGTTAATTCCAGTATTACATAGACTTTGAAAAAATAAGTAAAGGAGTTAGATATGGTCTTGAGAGCCAAAACAGAGAAAGAAATCTTTAGACCAATTTCCCTAATGCGTATGGATGCAAAAATTTTAAATAAGGTACTAGTAAGTTTATAATACTTATATCAGAAAGGTCATACACTGTGACCACGCTGGGATTGTACTAAGATTGCAGGGCTATTTCTATATTAATAAAATTTTAAGCATAATTGACCATGTCAGTAACAGAAATAATAAAAATTTCGTGCTTATTTTCATAGATACGGAAAAAAACTTGACAAAATACAGTAATCCTTTTTTGTTAAAATCACTAGAATATAAAGGCAAAAAAGATGCTTTTCTAATAATGATAAGTCCTGTCTATCCAAAACAAAGAGCAAGCCTTATTTGTAATGGGAATAAACTAGAAGTCTTTCCAATAGGATCAGGGTGAAGGAAGGATGTCCATTATCACCATTATTATTCAGTATTTTCCTAGAAATGCCAGGTTAATTTTACTAGAAATGCTAGGTAAAAAGCAACAGCATAAGAAAAAGAAATTGAAAGAATAAACGTAGGCAGTAAGGAAACAAAAACATCACTTTATGCAGGTGATACAGTATACTTAGAGCCCCTCAGAAAGTCAGGTAAAAATTAGTCAAGACAATTCACATCTTTAGCACAGTTGCGGGGTACACAATAAACCCATATGTAATCCATCAGCATTTCTATATATTACCATCAAAACCCAGCAGGAAGATATAGAAAGAGAAATTCAGTTTCAGATATCTACAGATGATATAAAGTACTTGGGAATCTATATGCAACATTCTTCACATAAATTCAGAAATTCATAAATTGGTGAAATATTAATTCCTTGTGAGTAGGCTGATCCAGTATGAAAGTGGCAGTACTTCCCAAAAATGTATTCAGTATCATGCCAATCAGCTAACAAAGAATTACTTTGGAGAACTAGAAAAAAATAATCTGAAAATCCATCCAGAAGAACATAATGTCAAAAATATCAAGGAAATAAGTGGAAAAAAATGAGAAGGAATGGGACTTAGCATTGCCAGATATCTAACTATACTGCAAAACTATAATGATCAAAACAATTTGGTACAGTATAAAAAATAGAGTTATTTGGGTTTTTTTAAATGTTTCTTAAAATTTGATTATGAATGCATCTGGTCACGTGGAAGAACTGTTCTAAATAGTAACAATTGTTATTTTCATGTGTCTGACTCTTCATGACCTCATAGACCACACTGTCCATGGGGTTTTTTTTGGCAAAGACACTGCAGTAGTTTGCCATTTCTTTCTCCAGTGGATTAATTCTAACAAGTCTATGGGGTTTTCAAGGAGGACTAGCATCTCTTGTGTGAGAGCTTTCCAAACCCATTTTCAGGGTAGATCAACCATCTTTGGTGTTCACCTACCATCCAGCACTCACCTGTTCCTCCAAGAAGCTGTAGCATACATAGCAGCCACATTCTGGTAAAACTGTCTCAGCAGGTGGGCCAAACCAGATTGAGGGTAACTGACCAGGCTTCAAACAATCGCTGTTTAGAGGGATGTCCGCTTTCAAGCATGTGAAGACTTCCTGTAGTAGAATGAGCAGATAAGGGCAGTTTGTTCCAGTGGCCATGAAGGTATCTAAAATAGGTGCTATGGAGCACTTAGAGCTTGATCAGACATGAAAGATGCCAGAGTCATATACTGTATTCTGGGCCATCTTCAGTCATCTTTACTTTTAACTTGCCAGTGAACTTCATTGACTTTGGAAGAAGAGAGAATGAGGCTGATGACTTTGTACAATTCTGCCTCACTTAAACCCAGTTCACACACAAGTCAAGATTTCATCCCCTTGGTGTCATTGGTTATCTTTGAAAATGAAAGACGAGGGGGCAGAGCCAAGATGGCGGAGTAGAAACAGCACTTTCAAGGTGCTCTGCCCCACACCACCTCCAAACAATGTCAAAGGGAAATCTGAACAACTTCTGGAGCCCCAGCACCCACAGAATAACACAGAGAAGCTAACCTCCTGCTGAGAATAGCCCAGCAGCCATGCAGGGAGCGCCAGCACAGCGCTCTGAGAGTGGGCAGTACAGTGCGCTGGGAACCAACAGCGCAGCGCTCTGGGAGGCTGGGCCAGCAGCTGGCTGGAAGGACCCCAGAACACCAGCAGCTGTGGCGATTCCAGAATTATCAGCACAGATATGCCTAGGACAAAGTGAGAGGTTAGTGCCCTATGGACTTTGGGAACCAGTATTTGGGGAACTCGCATTGAATTCCTCCCCTGGGTGTGAAAAGCTGCTGAAGAAACACGGCACAGAAGGCATTTTGCAGCTTCAGTGGCAGCTCTAAAGCCTGGTCTGCGAACTGTAGGGAGATCCAGCAATCAGTCTGGGGGTTAATCACTCTTGCTTTAAAAGTGCCTGGATCTGGGGGGGGTTGTGGTGTGGGGGGGAAGTTTGGGGTGGGTATCCAGTTTGCCAGAGTGTGTGGAGGCTTTACAGAGGCCACCCAACCTGCGGAAGTTGTGAAGACCCCACTTTTGGGATGGAAGCTCTCTTGTCTGGTGGCAGAGTCCTACTGTGGCAACAAGCCCCCAAATCAAATAATTAAGTGGCAACATGCCTAGGCAAAAGAAACAAAATAAACAGAAAAATTCAACATTGGACTCCTATTTTGGGGGCAAAGAGGATCAAAGCATGGAGGAGGACTGTGAGGTCAGAACTCCTGTAGCAAAAGCCCCAAGTGAAAATACAAGCTGGCTACAGGCCATAGAGGACCTTAAGAAGCAGATAAGAGAAGAGGGGGAAAAATTGGGAAGAGAAATGAAAAAGATGCAAGAAAAGTATGAAATGACAGTCAACAGCCTGACTGAGGAAAATAACACCTTAAAAAATAGACTAACTCAAATGGCAAAGGAGGCTCAGAAAGGCAATGAGGAGAAGAATGCCTTAAAAAGCCAAATTTGCCAGATGGAAAAAGAATCTCGAAAGCTCACTGAGGAGGTTCATTCCTTCAGAGTTAGACTGGAGCAAATGGAAGCTAATGACTTTATGAGAAATCAGGATGCTGTTAAGCAGATCCAAACAAATGAAAGATTAGAAGGCAATGTGAAATATCTCAATGGGAAAAACCAGTGACCTGGAAAATAGATCCAGGAGAGACAATTTAAAAATTATTGGACTACCTGAAAGCCATGATCAAAGAAAGAACCTAGAAATCACCCTTCAAGAAATTCTCAAGGAAAATTGCCCTGATGTTTTAGATCCAGAGGGCAAAATAGAGGTTGAAAGAATCCACACAATCTCCTCCTGAAAAAGATCCCAAAAAGAAAACTCCCAGCAATATTATAGCCAGGTTCCAGAATCCCCAGATCAAGGAGAAAATACTACAAGCAGCCAGGAAGAAACAATTTTAGTACTGTGGAAACACAATCAGAATAGTACAGGACCTGGCAGCTTCTACACTGAGGGATTAGAAGGGCATGGAATATAATATTCCAGAGGGCAAAAGAGCTGGGATTGAAGCCAAGGGTCACTTACCCAGCAAAACTGAGTATTTTGTTTCAGGGGAAAATATGGTCATTCAGTGGAATAGAGGACTTTCAATCATTCTTGATGAAAAAACCAGAGTTGAATAGAAAATTTGACATCCAGACACAAGAAGCAAGAAATGCCTGAGAAGGTAATCAGGGAAAAGAAATCAAAAGGAACTTATCAAAGTTGAACTATTTACATTCCTACATGGAAAAACAATAACTGTGTCTGATGAAACCTTTCTCATTATGAAAATAATTGAAGAAGGGTATATGGTCATATGAATACATTTGTGAATGTGTGTATATATGTTTACAGGTATACATGGATAGAGGGCACAGGTTGAATTTGGTGGGAAGGGATGATTCTTAAGGGGTGAAGTCAAGAGGTGAGAGAGGAAAGTGGCAAGAGGAGATGGGGAGAGACAGGGTAGGGTAAACTATCTCATGTAGCAGAGGCAACGGGAAGTAGTTGCAGGGGAGGGGAAGAACAGGAAGGCAAAAAGGCAAAACTATATTCTCATTGAAGTTGGCTTAAGGAGAGAATCACATATATACTAAATGGGATATCTCACCCTGCAGTTGAGTAGGAGATAGGGGGATGAGAGGGGGGAGGATGGAGGGGAGGGCATTCTTGGGGGGAGGGGAGGTTGGAAGTACCCACTATCAAAGAGGGACAGGATCAAAGTAGGGAATGGACCAGGTGGGAGGTGAGATGGGTGGGAGGGAAATATATGCAGTCTTTTACAATATATCTACTATGGTAATGTTTTCCATAGCTATACATGTACAACACATACTGAATTGCTTATCTTCTCAGAGGGAGTGAGTGACAAGGGTGGAAGGGAATGGATCTGAAAATCGAAGTTTTAGAATTAAATGTTTCATAAGATGTCCAGGCATTGGGGCTCAGAGATTCACCCTGCCCTAATGGCAAAGTCGAAGGGGGTATGGGAGAAGATATGGGAGAGAGCAGATTGGATGAGGGGATATCTAGTGGGACTGCTATTCTGGGGTGGTGGGTAGGGGAAAAATTGTAACTCAGAATTTGGTGAAAATGAATTATGTAAACCAGAAGTTAACAAAGCATTTGTTTAATAAAAAGAAGAAGAAGAAAAAAGAAAATGAAAGAAGAACAGTTGTTCAAACCGAGGTTATGTGATTTCCCCAGGGTCACTCAGCTAGTAGGGGTCTGAGGCTGGAATTGAACTCAGCTCTTCCTGAATCCAATCCTAGCACTCTTATCTACTGATCCACCCAGCTGCTTCCTAGTAATAATTAGAGGAATGTAAATTAAAAAAAAAAACTTTGAGGTACCACTTTATACCCATCATATAGAAGAATACAGCAGAAAAGAAAATGACAAGTTGGATGGGTCATGAGAATGTTGTTAGAGCTGTGAACAGATCCAACCATTCTAGAAAGCAATGTGGAACTAAACTGAAAAAGTTGTTTTAAGTACATAAGCTTCAATCCAGCAGTACTGCTACTTGGTTTCACCAGAAGGAAAAGGGCGTCATGTGTGTATTGCTCTTTCTGTAGTAGCAAAGAATTAGAAATTTAGGGGATACCCATAAATTGGGAAATGGCTGAATAATTTATGATGTATGAATGTGATAGAATGCTTTTGTAGTATAAGATATGATGAAGGGCGTGGATTCAGAAAAATTTGAGAAGACTTATATGAACTGATTCAAAATGAAATGAGAATCAGGTGAATAATTAACCATTAACAGCAATATTTTTAAAGGTAATCAACTGTAAAAGACTTAGTAACATCATCACAATGACCTGTCTCATTTCCAGTGAAAAGTACACCCCACGTCTACGTAGAGAACAAATGGATATAGCATACAATTTGGAAAACACACACACACACACACACACACACACACACACACACACACACACACACACACACACACACCAGAACTTGTATAATCTGGAAATTTATTTTGAATGACTTCATATTTTAATGGGATTTGTTATTTCTTGCCTTCTTGATGGATCGATGTGTGGAAAAGAGAGGATGAGAAACTGGAACTGAAAATACAATTCAATGAAAAATATTAAGTGCTGTACAAGTACCTCCTTCTGGTGGGAAGGTGGCGGGAAACCAACCCTGAATTTGGTAATGAATTCCCTATGTATCTTCATTGTTTTTTGGTAGATCCCCTTTTTTCTTACTTATTGCATTAAAAAACAAAAATCCCTCAACATTTAATCTAGAGAGATTCTCATTCCTTCTGGCATGATATAACAAATTGAATTTTTTTTTCATGAAAACTATGTTTTTTTATGAACCATTTGAGTTTATTACCCAAAAGCTAAAGTGTCTTTTAGGGTATTTCTTTCTTTTCTATTAGAAACTCAGGGATGGAGCGATTAGTTTTGCCTGAAGTTACCATTATTTCTACTGCATATGTGTTTTTTCTTCATGTTAATAAGAATCTTACTTAGAATACAGTTCTCCATTCTTGAACTGGATCATGAAGGCAAATAGGGACACCATTAGTGCTTCTTCTTATGTCAGAGAGTATGAACTCCACCAGATGTCTGTGTAATTAAAATACTCAGTAGTTATTATATTATGCCTTTTTCCTCCATTCCTGTAATTTGTTTCTCAAATTAAGCTTTTTTTCTATTTTTTTTCTGCTTACTTTTTATTCTGTGTTCCAAGAAGCTAAGTCCTCTCCCCCCTCCCTCCTGAAAATAATTTTCCTAACCAGTCTCTTCACTTCCAAAAATCTTGCTTTCAGACCCCCTTTTCTTAGTTTGGTAGCAGTGTACTCTTTTTCTCTTCAGTTTCTTTACTAAGTCTCTGTAATCTTCTGCCATTCATTCTAGATTTCTTCTGGAAGTATCATTAGTTCATTGTTGCCCATGTGAATCTCTAGAACTCGTAGTCATTAAGTTTGACATGTCTGAGGTATTTTTCTAATGTTCTAGATGCCTATGTCTTGATTAGAAAGTATAGGAAGTCAGTAGGTGTAACACCAATCTCAGCAGCACACCTGAGGACTGCTGCTGTGAATGATTTCAAGGGTCTGATAGTGTAGTATAATGAATTCTGTTTATTCAGCAATAAATCAAACATTGTTTAATAAAACATAACATTTGTAGCAACATATTTGAGCAAAACATATCATCTAATACATATATATGTCTCATAACACTCAGTATATCATATGGTGCATAGCATATATCATTGCATTCAGTAACATTCCCCAAAATACTTGTTTACACAATCAAAGAGTCCCTGGCTAGGGTTTTCCCTTGAATAACAAATCCTTAAGGGGTATCAGAAAATGCCACACCATCCACTCTTAGGTTTCAGTAAGAACAATTTACTTAATATACCAAGTGTCCAAGTCCTTTTTCATCTTGATTCAAGGTTGGCTTCCAAGTCCCATAGTTCTTCCTCTTTGGGCTGACCACTCCCAAGTTTTGCCTGGATTCACACATAGGCAGCTCTTTGCTCCTGCTCCAGGTATCAGCTCACAAGGACTGCTCCACTCCAAGCTTCTGCCAACAGCAAGCTCCAGAGGCTCCTGCCTGTAGCTTCTGCCTCTGGGAAAACAAAGCTTAACAGGACAACAACACATACTACAAACACCACCATCTCAATTCACCTTAACAGCTCTTAAAACGGGCTTAAGCTATGCCTCTTTCCCATGGGCAGTTCTATTTGCTTTTAGAACTCAGAAATTTCTTTAGCAAGTCCCTGTCATTAAAGGTCTTCTCTTTGCTCTTAGAGATCTCCTCTCCACTCTCAGAGGTCTCCTCTTCACAATGATATATGCTGTATAGTATGATGTCCTTACTGTGACATAGGGGTGGATGGTATGGCATTTTCTATTACCCCTTAAGGATATATTGTGTTAGGGAAAACCCTAGTCTGTGACCCCCTAATTATGTAAACAAGCATTTGGGGGAATGTTACTGAACACAATTATATATGCTATGTGTCATATGATATAGTCAATGTTATGAGATATATATATATATATTAAATGAAATATTTTGCTTAAGGATGTTGCTATGAATGTTATGCTTTACTGAACAATGTTTAGTTTATTGTTGAATAAATAGAGAGTTCATTATACTATGTGATTATACCCTTAAATTATTCACAGCAGCAGTCCTCAGGTGTTGCTGCCGTGATTGGCGTTACAGTAGGTGGCACAATGGATAGAGCATTAAACCTGGAGTAAGGAAAACCAGAATTAAAATCTAACTTCACTCCCTTCTTAACTGTGTGTTTGTAATGAAATGGGGATAATAATAGGTTTCACTTCTCAGGGTTGTTTTGAGGATTAAATGGGATGTTTTCAAAGCACTTTGCAAGCTTTAAAGTACCATATAAATGCTGTTAAAAAAGTGATGATGAAATAACTTTGAGATATCATTTTACACCTATCAGATTGGTTAAAATGATTGAAGGGGAAAGAGACAAATGTTGGAGGGGATGTGGAAAAATTGGGACACTAATTTATGGTTGGTGGAATTGTGAATTGACCCAACCATTTTGGAAAACAATCTGGAATTATGACCAAAGAGTTATTAACAAAACTGCCTATACACTTTGACCCAGTAATACCACTCCTAGGTCTGTTTCCAAAGATGGTGAAGGGAAAAAGAAAAAGAAGCTGTATGTTATAAAATATATAGCAGCTCTCTTGGTGTTGGCAAAGAACTGGAAATTGTGAGGATACCTGTCAGTTGGGGAATGGCTGACCAAGTTAATGGTATATGATTGTGATGGAATACTACTGTGCTATAAGAAATGATGAACTCGATCATCTTAGAAAAATGTGAACAGTCTTGCAGGAAATAATGAAGAGCAAATTGAGCAGAATGAAGAGAATGCTTTATGTATAAGGTAACAACAACATTGTTTTAAATACAACTTTAAATGACAAGTCATTTTGACTATTACAAATATCCAAATCAACTACAAAGGACATAAAGGAAGTCTTTAGCTGCATCCATAGAAAGAACTGACAAATAGAAGTATATATAGAATGATTTTATGTGTGTGTATGTATGTATGTATGTATGTATGTGTGTGTATACATTTATATATATATATATATATATATATATAATACATTAGGCACATATTTGTGTTTATTGGTAGCCATCTTTAGGAGGTGAGATGGAAAAAGTTTCTAAGACAACTTTTATTACATATTTAAAAGGAATAAATTTGCAATAATTTTCATTATGCTGTTATGGAAATGCTTGTTTTATTCCATTAATAAAAATATACACATTAAATATTAAATGTTGGGGGAAATGAAAATGTTATTATAAATATGTCAACTCTAAAAGTTGACTCAGTAACTACTTACTTATAATAGTAATTATTAATTTTATTATAATTGAGTCAATAACGATTAGTATTATTATTTCCATTTTATTAATTCTACTATAGTTATTGAGTCAACAAATAGATGCTTCATTTTCCCTTGGCATTGTCACCAATTCACACTACTCATGTCTTCTTCCTCTAATCCTTTATTGGATTATCTTTTATCTTGTAGCTCTCTTCTTGAATGGCTTCTTTTTCAAATGCTTTTATCTTCAGAAAGAGCCACATCTCTTACTCACCTCTAATATGTTCTGTGTTCTTTCTTGCCTTTCTCCTCTGTGCCATATTCTTTAATTTCATACTTCTTAACATAGGTTTGGATTCCCTGTTTTTTCTTCAAATGCTTTTTTTTCTTTTTCCCTTTGAAACTCTTTTTTAAAAAAGTCCTTTAGGGAGGCTAGGTGTCGCAGTGAGTAGAGCGTCAGCCCTGGAGTCCGAAGGACCTGAGTTCGGATCCAGCCTCAGACACTTAGCGCACACACAAACAAAAACCTAGCTGTGTGGCCTTGGGCAAGTTACTTAACCCCAATTGCCCTCCCAAAAGGCAAAAAAAAAAAAAGGTGACAGTTGTAAAGTGCTTTGCAAACCTTAAAATGCATAAATGCTAGGTAAATAAATAATTTTAAAAAATCCTTTGTACCATCAACCGTCTCCCATCCCTACCTCAAGCAGAAATAACCCAAACTTCTTCTTCTCTGTGACCTTTGGACCCACTTCTCCTTTGCCAAGAGTTGTTGTTAGGAGACATGGATGTCAGCAGTGCTTGGATAATAACAGAATTCCCCAGCTACAATCCTGATTAAAAAAAAAAAAAACAACTACTAGATTTTTGCCATATGTCCTTGTGTTGCTCAATTGTTTTCTCCTTCCCCACTTTAATCACTAAGTACTTATTAAACATTGACTGGGGATGCTTAAATTAGCCCTGGGGATTCAAGTACAAAGAATGAAACCTCTAATAGTATATCAGAAAGTAGGCATAGACTAACATTTTACATGCTGTGCCAAGATAAAGTCAAAATGGGTACATGATTTATATAAAAACACTGATACTATAAGCAGACCAGGAGAGCAAAGCAGAGTTTACCTGTCAGATCTATGGAAGAGGGAAGAATGTTTGACCAAATAAGAGAGAATGTTATCAAATGCAAAATGGATGGTTTGATTATATTACTTTGGAAAGTTTTTGCACAAACAAAGCAAATCCAACCAAGATTAGAAAAGAAGCAGAAAGCTGGGAAATAATTTTTACAGCCAGCGTCTCTGATAAAAGTCTCATTTCTAAAATATATAGAGAACTGAGTCAAATTTATAAGAATAAAGTCATTCCCCTATTGATAAATGCTCAAAAGATATAAACGGGCAGTTTCAGAAGAAGAAATTAAAGCTGTGAAAAAATGCTCTAAATCTGTATTGATTAGAGAAATGCAAATCAAAGCAACTCAGAGGTACCACATCATACCTATCAGATTGGCTAAGATGACAGAATAGGAAGATGATAAATGTTGGAGAAGATGTGGGAAAATTGGAACCCTAATCCATTGTCCATGGAGTTGTGAACTGATCCAGCCATTTTGGAGAGCAATTTGGAACTATGCCCAAAGTCCTATAAAAATATGCATGTCATTTGACCGAGCAATCCCATTTCCAGGGCTATGTCACAAAAAGATCATACAAATGGGCAAAGGACCCACATGGACAAGAGTATTTATAGCAGATCTTTTTGTGGTGGCAAAGAATTGGAAATTGAGGGGGATGTTTATCAGTTGGGCAATGACTGAACAAGTTGTGGTATATGAATGTGATGCAATACTGTTGTGCTACAAGAAATGAGCAAGCCGACTTCAGAAAAGCCTGGAAAGGCTTATGAACTGACGCTGAGTGAAGGGGGCAGAAGAGAGCTGCTATTATGCACAGTTAATAGCCACATTGTACAGTGACCGACTTTGGTAGACTTAGCTCTTCTCAGCAATGCAAGGCTCTAAGCAGTTCTAAAAGACTCAGGATGGAAAGTGTGATTCACACACAAAGAACTCTGGAGTCTGAATGCACACAGAAGCAGGCTATTTGCCCTCCTCTTGTTTTGTTTCTTCTTTCTCGTGGTTTCTCCCATTGGTTCTAATTCTTCTTTGCATCATGACTCATGTGAAAATATATTTAATATGAATATATACGTAAAGCCTATGTCAGATTGCATGTCATATTGGGGAGGGGGGAGAAAATGTCAAATTCAAAATCTTACAGAAATGAATGTTGAAAACTAAATGTAAATAAATTAATTACTTAAAAAAAGAACAAAACAGTCCCTACTCTCAACGAACTTATGTTCTAGTTGAGGAGACACTGAGCAAATATAAAAATACATATGCAAATTAAATATAAAGTTAATATAAATATGTGCAAAGTAGTTTGGGAGGGATGGTACTAATAGTTGAAGGAGTCAAGGAAAGATTTACTCAGAAAACAGTGCTTGAGCTGCATCTTAAAGAAAAATAAGGGACTGTGATGTAGAGTTAAGGGGCGGGGAGACTACCTTCTACGTGTATGGTCTATCCAGTACAAAGGCATTGAGACATAGGAGGTAGAGGGTCCTGTGTGAAGATCAGAAAGAAGGCCTGTTTGATTGGATCTCAGAGTGTAAGTGGGGGAGGCTGGAAAGAAAGCTAGGATTAGATTGTATGGTGCTTTAAAAACTAAACAGAAGCTATTTTATTCCAGAGGCCATCTAAAATCGCTAGAGTTGGTTCAGTAGGGGAATAAAATGATTGTTATATTTTTGTAGAAAATTACTTTGGCAGTAATGTATAAGATGTACTGGGAAAGATGAGACACACAGACCACAAGTTTGCGATCATTCAAGAGTTGATGAGCACTTTGAGAGTATGGACTGTTTGATTTTTTTTTTATTTTTGTATTTCTCTTGCCTTGTATTATCTTTGGCTTATAACAGGTGCTTAATAAATTCTTATTGACTGATTGACTGACATGCTTTGGTTTTTTTTTTTTTAAGTTTCCTTTTCCTTGAGTCCTACTTCTGTTCTTCTTCCTCCTCATTCTTCATTTTCTGAAGCCCTCCCATATTTTACACCCCCTAAATCAATCTCTACCCTATTCCTCAATCTAAAACCCTCAAAATCTCCTTCACAATTCTTTGTCTTCAGTCATAACCTTTAACTTTTTCTCCCACTAAAGCCAAAAGTAACAAGTTTTGTACTGACTTGAACTTTTTTTCTTGCACATTAAGCTCCCACTATAATTGTGTAGAATATAATGTACTTTATTGTGCATTTTTATGCTTTCATTAAGTTTTAAAAGAGCATTTTCAAAGTTAGAACTTGTGATACAATGGAAAGTATGCTGGATAAAAATCATAGGAAATAGGTTCAAAGCCTTTTACTACCTGTAAAATCTTGGGCAAGTCCTCTATCCTCCCTGGATTTCCTTATTTGTGACATGAAGACTTTGAACTCAGTGGCTTCTGAATTCCAGTTGAGCCCTATATAGATGTTCCTGTGGTTTTAGATTAGTCATTTTCATCTTGTAGGTTTGTTTATGAGGATTTATATAAGCACATAGACCTCAATTCAATTTAAAGTGGATTTTTAAAAACAAGTTATTAATGACATTTAATCCTTTTTTCAGGTGGTGATGGCAGTTGCTCAGCTGTATTGGCACTTATCACCAAAATCTGAAGCTGGTATTATTTCTAAATCATTAGTACGTTTACTTCGTAGTAATAGGTGGGTCATTTTTTTTCTTTTTTCCTTTCTTCAGAACTTGCGTTCAAAAATCATTCATTACATGAATTTGGATTTAGTTATAACAAAGGAGACTTTAGAGACAAATTGATAATCATAAATGATTATAAAAAATGATGTCAGGTTTAGTGGTAAATTTTTATTTTTTTTCCCCACAAGAAAGGGCTTAAAAATCTAGCACCTCATTATTTTAAAAGAAAGAAAAAAGAATTGTGGGCAGTTTTAAGGTGTATAAGTCTGGAAATTATTTTTCTTTCCCCCCTTCTTACATTTAAAAAGTTTTATTGATGGCTTTTGCTTTTACATTACATTCATTTCTAAATATACTTCTGCTCCTATCACTTAGCCAATGAGCCTAAGCCCTCTTTTATAAAAAACTTTTTTTAAATGTTCAGTTAAAAGAACCAATCTGTCATATCTTACAACATATGTACCTTTTATGCTTTATAACTTATATATGCTTATAACTTATAACTTCTCCAGGGGATAAATTTGTTATAATTATGCAACATCCAGTTTTATTCTGTTCTTCCCATTTATATTATTCTGGTCGTTGTATGTATTGTTTCTTGTCTCAGCTTACTTTTTCCTCATTTACTCTAAGTCTTCCCATATTTCTCTGAATTCTTCAATACTCACTGTTTTTTAACTGAACAATAATATTTTATCACATTAATATACCACAATTTGTTTATTTGCCAATCTATAGGAATCTAGTTTATTTGGAAGTGTGTGATTTTTTTCAAATTGCTTAATATTTTGAATTTGATTTCTTTTTGTGGCAAATGATAAAAAAGAAATTTTCATAAAAACTTGGAATTTCCTAAAATGTTTTTAGTAGGATATTCAAGCACATCTCTTTAAATATTAAATATATTTCTGATTTCCCTTATTTATTCCTTTAATTAGCATCATTTTATTGAAAAATATGCCTAGTCAAAACTCTTCCTTTTATTTCTAGGGAGGTGCAGTACATTGTTCTACAGAATATAGCAACTATGTCAATTCAGAGAAAGGTATGCATACCACATATAATTTAGGAAAATACCAAATGGATATACCAATAATCTTATTTTTTATTTTTTCCTTTAAAAAATTAGGGCATGTTTGAACCTTATCTGAAGAGTTTTTATGTTAGGTCAACTGATCCAACCATGATCAAGACACTGAAGGTCTGTATTTTTCTGTTTTTTAAGTAGTCTCCTACTGTTTGATGGATAAAATAAAGAAACAAACAGGCGTTATTGTAGATATTATTTCTTAGACTTGGCAGTTAGAAACCTGTGTAAGAGACTGTACTTATTTAAAACTTTCACTTAAACACCCACACACTTGCACACATACACACACACACACACACACACACACACACCCATAAACTTTTCAGTGAAAGGAGGCAAGTACATTTTCTCCAGGCCAAATTTGTTTATTATAATTACACAACATCCACTTTTATTCTATTCTTTCCATTTATATTATTCTGGTTGTTGTATATATTGTTTTCTTGCTTCAGCTTACTTTTTCCTCATTACTCTTAAGTCTTCCCATATTTTTCTGAATTCTTCAGTACTCACTATTTTCTAATTAATATTTTTTCCTCATCCAACTTATTATCTGTATGCTTCTTAAATGTATCTGAGAACTGAAGATAGATAAGGGAAAAGGAATGGCAGAAACCGCTTCTCACTAATCAATACCAAGCCCTACTACTTACTGGTGACTGCAGTAAACGAAATTAACACCATGTATGTGATACCATTATTTGGATTCTTTAGCTATCTCCTCTTCCCTGCCTCCCCCACCAAAAAAAAAATATTGGTTATTGCCTCCTGGGATTTTGTGCTTACAATACTTGTTCCTAGCTGTAATGCTTAGTAACACTAAGTCCCATTTATATATTGTTTTCCTCACCATGGCTCCTTGAGTTGTATTATCGTTCCCATTTTACATTTGATGAAACTAAGAAATGACCTATATAAACTAATAACATTAAAGCCATAGTTCACAGAATCTAAATCTCTCCTTTCCATGTCTTGCATTCTTTTCACTAAATTGTGTTATGTACAAATGAGATGAACAGAGATATATGAGAAATGATTTGAAGCTTATATCTCATTAGGTTTTTTCTGTAAACATATAGCTATAAAAATCCAATATGATTTATACATTTCTTCCATGGAGAAATGTGTATCCCCTTAAATGTTCCATATAAAATATAAAAGAAATATGTAGAAGTGTATATGTGAGTGTTAAAATTATGGCTTAGTCTACTCTAGATTTCCCTATAAGGCTCAGTACTAACTTTTCAAATCACCCATAATTTCTTTTTTATGCTAAGGGTAAATATCATCCTTCAAAAGGGCTAATGCCTACTACACAGTAATTTAATTTGAAAAATTAATGGCTGTACCTTCTCTGCTTTAGAGAATCACAGAATCTCAATTTTGAAGGAACTGTATACATTATCTGTACAAGGGGTTTCTAATCTTTTTTGTGTCATGTACCTATTTGGTGGGCTAGTAAAAGCCAGTGCAACCCTTCTTAGAATGATATTTTAAAATTCATAAAGTAAATTTATGTAGATTTACAAAGAAGCCAATTATATTGAAATTGCAGTTTCTTAAAGTTTTTAAAGTTCATATGTCATAGATTAAGAACTCCTGACCTGGACTAACCCACTCTTGAATAAGTTTCTCCTTTATCCTTCTTAAAGACTGACTTCCAAGGCAACCTGTTCAACATTTGGATAATTTTAATTCTTTGGAGTTATACCTTATTTGGTGCCGAAATCAGTTTCTTAGAATCTTCTACTCAATATTATTAGTACTGCCCCCTGGGACCAAGCTGACCGAGTCTAATACCTTTTCCCCCATCCTCCTTTCCTACACCTTCCCCAAAGTCTTTCCTTCTTTAAATTAAACATCCCTAATTCCTTCAACTAGTTTTCCTAAGGTTTAATCTTTAATGACTTTACCATCTTTCTGTTCCTCCTCTGGTTGTCCCTCGTCTCATTAGAATATAGCAGTTAAAAGTGAGTCCCCTATCTCTGGTCTTGGATACTATGCCTCTTTTAATATAAATGAAGATTTTATTAGATATTTTGACTGTCAAATCACATTGTTGATTTATTGAGTTCACAGTAAGTACTCACAGCTTCATGGGACTATGTGTGACCTTTATAAAGTCTAGCAGATTATTATTTTTTGATCCTTGTGGGCAGGTGCTAGCCTCCTCAGAATTAAGCATCCCTTTTATTCTTTAAAATTGTATTTTCATTTCATGCCTGTATTCCTCTTCCTTTTTTTCCCCTAAGCATTAATGGGTATGGTCAGTAGAATGCTTACTTGAAGACCTGAGTTTGAATCTTGCTTGTAAACATCGTTTCTGTTGCATTATGACTATGGACAATTACTTTAATCTTTCTGAGCCTCAGTTTCCTAAACTGCAAAAATAAGTTTTTATAGTATCTTTATTAACTGCCTTAGTTTGTGAGGCTTAAATATGGTAATATATGCAAAGCACAATTACTATTTTGGGCAAGAACAGAAATCATGGAAACAAAACAATTCCTTTTTCTAACTCTGGGCTTATTTTTTTTCTCAGGAATAAGTTATTTGAGTTATGCAGTCTGAGTTATAGTTAGTAGTTCCTGTTTTCTCTGTTAAATACTTTTTCACCTTTTCTTCTTTACTGAGTATCTTTATTGACATTGAATAAGTCTCTGTAGTGTGGTTGATCTACTAGCAGTTTTAATTGTTTTATTTGATAACTTGCCATAGGCAACTTGTTATTGAATAAACCTCCCCCATTTCTAAAATATAATTTCATAGAGCACCTATTAAATACTTTTCCACTGCAAATTCTAAATAGCATAGAAAATGCTTTATGTTGTGGATGAATTGAAAAGTGAAAATTATCCTTTTTTATTATAGTCAGTCATTTAATTTTACACTTAAACACCAAATAAAATGAGAATTTCCATATGTAGAGTAGAACAAAGAGGGGGATGACACATGAAACTGTGAATCTCTGTAATACCCAGGTTGATTTTCCTTTTAGGTATATAAATTCATCACATAGCTTCCTGTCTTGCTTGCCTATGTTTCCTTTTGGTTTTCCTTCTCATCATTTCTGTATATTTAAAAATACATCAGATCTTTTCCTTTCTTTTTTGGGATCACCCCAACCCCTAAGCTTTTAACCTCATCTTCTTCCCACCTTCTTTTCTGCCACTACTGAAGAGAAAGAAATAATTCCATTAATAAATTTGTATAGTCAAAACAAGAAAATGAAAATTCTTTAAGATAATATTAATGAAATATGGCAAAAAAATTCAGACACAGATGAGACTTAAATCATATCTATAGAAATATGGTATTGTTAATTATTGTGGAAATAAAATTACTGCAGAACTATTATTTTAATCCACATTTATAATATAGTGGAAGTTAACTTTGCCTTTCATTTATGACAGATTTTTTTATTTAGACATCTTAATTTTCACTGAGAAGAGTCCTAACGTTTTAGATAAATACAGCAAATTTCTCCTTGTATTACTTAATTTAAAAACTCAGTATTTTACCAGGCCCTGACACTGACTCAGAAGCCTGGATATTAATATTTGAAATGAGAAGTGTAAAAATGAAAAAAATGTCCCCTTAGGAAGATGCCTAGAGTAGGTAAACTGAGTAAAAAAAAGGTCTGGTAACTCAAAAGAACTGTATTTCCCCAAACTGCATCATCAGGAAAAGGTTGACAAACACCAAATTGAGCAGCCTTGATTCTTCTATTAATTGTAAAAACCCTTTTCTGAAGTCATGACCCTTTAAATTGTTCATGCTGTATGTTTTTCTTTACAGCTTGAAATATTGACAAATTTGGCAAATGAAGCCAACATATCAACGCTTCTTCGAGAATTTCAGGTTTGTGTACAGAACTCTTATTCTTCAGTACTATTCCTTGACAAAATGTACTCTTCTCTAGAACAGAGATTGGTTCATTATGTTTGTCTTTGTATATCTCATATTAAAGGTAAAATACATTCCTGTTGATTTGATATCAAGAAAACTTAATGCTTATTTCTGTTTGAGTGTGTTGTCAAATTTTAAATATTTATATAAATAAGATGCAGATTGAAAACTAGGGAATCACCATTTCAAGGAAAAAAATTATTAACCAAAATATAACATAATAGAAAAGGGAATCACCAAGTAATATCCTCACAGATGTGAATAAACTATGGAGCAGTCTTCATTTTAAAAATCGTGCTGCTTAGGGTGATTTCCAACAGGTGTTACTGGAAAATATTGATGCCTAAAAATCTTATTTACTTTATGTACGCTTTAAAAGTGTCCAGTTTGTGGTTATGGTTATTACATGCAAAATTACGAACTCCCTGAGGACAGGGCTTTCTTTTGCCTCTTTTTGTGTGCTCAGCACTTAGCCCGTGCCAGTATTTTTTCAGTGCTAGGCTAATATGTCTTAGTGTGGCTATCTTGCCATCTAATGCTCAGGATATTCTAGAAGGTCTCTTTTGAAAATTGATTCCATTTTTATATTACTTTATCATGTATCTATTTAATCATTTGATATATTTGTATACTATTTGTTTGTGGAGGCACACATAAAATATGGACTATTGTGTTGATTGCCACTTTAACTTTTTGACTAACATTTAGAATGTTTCTAATCTTTATTTGTCTTAAGTCTTCCTTCCTGTTTTTCTTCCCTTTTTTCCTTTAAAAGCATTGAAAAAATTACTTTCCTCTTTGTTTCTCTATTATACTCATAACTAAAATAATTCACTTTACAATAAATGACAAATTTTGTTATTTCTAATTTTGCAGCTCCTATATTATTTGGAATGTTAAAATAGAACACATGTACCTTTTGGCATAGTTAACAAAACCTTATTTTGCCTTTTTAAAATTAGCAGAATAAAAATTCAATATACATAAATGAAAAAGCTTATTCGCATTTCAAAGGATCTTAGACTCCTCCACATTCTGTTTGCAAGATGTTAATTTTAAAATTCTATGTTAAGTATAATTTGTGTGATTTATATATTCTTTTTTTTTTTTTTTTTTTTTTTTTTTTTGGAGGGCATTTGGGGTTAAGTAACTTGACCAGGGTCACATGGCTAGTTGTGTGTGTGTGTGTGTGTGTGTGTGTGTGTGTGTGTGTGTGTGTGTGTGTGTGTTAAGTGTCTGGGGCCGGATCCAAATTCAGGTACTCCTGACTCCAGGGCTGGCACTCTACTCACTGAGCCACCTAGCCACCCCTGGTGTGTATATTCTTAAGTTACTTTCAGAACTTGATATGTGCTTTGTCTTAAATATGCAACTTTGACATTGTATTGGCAATGTTTTTGTATGTTTGTCATTTTCTATAATCATCATTCTTTTTTTTTAAACTTTTACATTTATTGTTGTCCAATCTGTTTGTCTGAAAATTTGAAGGAAGTTATTATGAAACAAACCCTTACTGAAGGTTAAGTGGAGTTTTATGTGTATTGTGAATTGATAGTGCTGAAGATCATATAATAATGCTGACAGATTTCTTCTCTGTCAGTAATTTTACTTCCCTTCCTATATTTTGAAAATAAAATATGTGTCACAGGCTATATTACTTCCCTTTTGCCTTTTCCTGTTCCTCTCAACCCCCCATTTCTTTGATTTGATTGCTCAGGAAAAAAAAAATTCGTTCTTTGAGGCAGGTAGGTCAGTTATTCATAGATTCACAGATGCTGCTGGTTAAATGGACTGAAACCTCCCTGAAGAGAGAGTTCTCATCAACTCCTTCAACCTTGCACTCAGACTAATTGCTGTCTTTGGGTGACTGCCCCCCACTATCTCTCGGGCAGTCAGAAACCACTGTGGCTACAGGTGACTGGAGCTGACATAAAAGCACATTCTTTGAATGAAAACCCAAGCTGTAGATAAGGTATTGGTGTAACTTTGTTGCTTTGAAAATTGCATATTTTAGAAGGCATATCTATTTGGTAAATGCTATTATTTTTATTTGATAAGACTACAATGCACAAGTAATGGTTAAATTTGTCATAATTTTTCACTTAGTAAGACTGATAGCTAATGGAACTTTAATTTTCTTTAGACCTATGTGAAAAGTCAAGATAAACAGTTTGCTGCAGCTACTATCCAGGCTATAGGCAGATGTGCAACCAACATTTCAGAAGTAACTGACACGTGCCTTAATGGCCTGGTGTGTTTGCTGTCCAACAGGGATGGTAAGGCATCTTCTATTTTGTTTATAAGTACTTAATAGTTTGAACCTTCTTGGATGTATTTTCAGATAATAGCACAATTAGTACTGTCATGTATTCTGGTTTCTGTGGTTTTGAATCACTTGTAATAAAAGTAACGTAGCATAGCAGTTGCATCAGGTACCTTTTTTGAAAAAAAATGATGTTTAATTTGGAAATGGTGATAAACATATCTTTGTATTACTATGTACAAGTGACCATGCAGTTTTATTTCTTCTACCACTTAAAAATGTACTCCCTTTGAGGTAGCTTTTCAGAAGAAATATTTTTTTCCTCCATTCTAATATGAATGTTGTATAATAACTGTTCACCTGCAGAGGGTGCTGAAAGCAGGCAAATGCCTTTTTTAAAAAATATAGAATTGATGAGATTAAAAATTGTGGTCAATATTTTAAGTTAAACCCTTCAAAGTTGGTTTGGTTCTTAAATGAAAATAATTTTACATTTAAATTAAGTTGGAATTACAAGTCATTAGATTGCGAAATTTAGGTGGATATAAGCAAAGCAAAATATAAAAAATATTGGCAACATAAGTGGTTAAAAATCTGTTCAAAATTATCTAGTTGGTTTCTAATGATATATTCAAAACTTTAAGATGTCTAATTTTTAGGGATATGAATGTGGAGTAAATACAATTACTTTTAGAAAAGAAGGGGGGAAAACTGCTAGCTAATGAAATTTTCATGATAATTTCCTTTGAGTACTTATTTTATTAATAGTATTTGTATTTGAAATGATAGACTCTGCTTAGTGAAAATACTATTTTGTGGGCAAAATATAATTGAAATAATTTATTAAATTATGAATATTACAGATATTCATATGTGCATATTTATTTCACATGTGTAATTGGGTGCTTACATAATTTAAATGTAATACCCACCAGTCTGAAATATATACATTAAAATATTTTTTATATTTTTTCTGAGAAGATTGCCATGCAAATAGCTCAGTTTTGCAAATAGCCTTTTCCTCATAAATATTTATAAATATATAAAATAATTTATTTTAACTATTCCAGAGCAAAAAATACAAATGAAATTTAACTTCAAAGGACTTTTATGAATGTCATTTAATGTGAATAGAAATAAAGTTGCAAACTTCTAGAAATTCGACAAAGAAAGGTTAAGAAGCCTAATAAAATTTAATCATTTTTTTCTAAATGAATTTTTTTTAAAACTTTTCCATTTAGTAAAAATATTTACTTTATTATAGTTCATATTTTAATTGCCTCAATTCCATAACATTTTCCCTTAGTCTTGGAATAAAACCCAACCCAAACTTTTTTGTAAAAACTTATTTGACTTAATTTTAAAATAATCAGAATAGCATTATTTCAATGTAAAAACTGTTTGCCAGACCTAATTGTTTATATTGTCAGTAACCTTAGCCCCAATTGAGTGTAGACTATATGTACTTGTATATGTATTATAAATGCACATTTGTAATATACCAACACCTGTATTTCCATGATTTGCTTAGAGATGTGACCAATTAGAATGTGCACTCTTAGGAAATATTTTTTCATGTAGATATTATCCGCATTTTGTTATTATCTCAACATTTATGTGAACCCTGAATGTCAAGAATACTTAATGTTAGGTTTCATCTTTCCACATTTTTACCATATGTTTTGCTATTTAAATCACAGAAAAATGAAACTAGATTGGCATTTTGAACAAGTGGAGTGTGCCTTATACCGCAGGTTATTCAGACCTATTATCCTTGTATGTCAAGGGCTCTAGGAGTGCTCATATCCTTGTTTTGTAATTTAAATTATACAGTGTCTGTTTAAAATTTATTGTTACTATTTATAAATATATAAAATTGAGTTATTTATAATTATTTCTCCAAATTCTTTGTGGGCCAGAAGTTCATTATCTCATTCTTTCTTCTGCATCCATATAGTATTTTTATGATTCAACTTCTAAGAAATACACATATGTCTGTATCTTTAGCTATTTTCACATGATATACTTTTAGTAGGAGATGAGATTTATTATTTCTGTCTTTAATATAGGAATTATTGCTTTTTTTGGGAAAATTAAATGCTGACTTTGGAAATTATTTAAAACATTAAGAGTTATGAAAAAGCACTTGTTAGACTAGCTTTTTTTTTTTTTTTTATAAAGCAATTGGGGTTAAGTAACTTGCTCAAGGTTACACGGCTAGTCATTGTTTATGCGTGGGTGCTCATTTTCTGAGGCCGGATCTGATCTCGGGTCATCCCAACTCCGAGGCCGGCACTCTTACTCACTGCGCCACCTAGCCGCCCCTTTAGGCAATTGGGGTTAAGTAACTTGCCCAAGGTTACACGGCTAGGTTTTTGTTTGTGTGGATTAAGTGTCTGAGGCCAGCTCCGAACTCAGGTCCTTCTGACTCCAGGGCCGGCGCTCTATTCACTGCGACACCTAGCCGCCCCTAGACTAGCTTTTCTTTAAAAATTAAATTGAATGCTCAAAATTTATCTTGCCCAAATTTTGACCCTATATATAAATATTCTAAAATTGTGATAGGAGGAATACAAAAGCCAACCTCTTATAAGAATTGTGTCATGAATGCTAAGGCTCAGGTTCTGGAGAGGAAAGCTAAGGATAACAAAAGGGTCTAAACTGTATTATGGGGGGGAAAGATGGTCAAAGAAGGCCTTAATCCACTATTAGTGCTTTTTGTTGGACAATTTTTTTGATTGAATTGTATTGACTGGCTTTAATAAGCTGTTTTATTTAGCAACCTTAGCTTTGTGTAACTTTTGACTGTTTCTGAAAATCAAATCTTCCATCAAAAAACTGAAAAATTTTCACTGTTAAGGTTATTCAGAAGAGTATGATGGAAGCTCTCAAGGCACTTCCAAAACTCTTTTGTCCAGAAGTAACTTCTTAGAATTATGTATAACCTTTTCAGGTCACTCCTTTGATTTTTCATACGAGTTTTTTCATATGAGTTTTTAAAATCCCATTACTTTCCCATGATATCTTCTAGATATCATGTTATTATTTCAAGACACGTTATTATTTCAAGAAAGCTGCCTGTCGATTTTTGGGGGGAGATTTCTGCACCTCCTCTTATTCCTAGGTGATATTTGGAGAATCACTGATCTGCAGTAAGAATGGTTGGCTACAGATTCACAGGTTATGTTTTCCATGTTAACAAATTTGTTTATTCTATAAATATTTTTTCAAATAGCTACTGTGTGTGAAGTGTAGTGTTAATGTTTTGTCCCTGCCCTGAAGAGGTTTAAAACTTTTTGAGAGATATAAAATTCATTAATTTTTGAAAAACATTTTACATGCACAAGCAAATATGTGATAAATTGCTAAATCTGTGATAAACCAACGTTCTCTGTAAATTCAAAGAGAAAAGAAGTCAGTGATCCAGGAAGGCTTCACGGAACAAGTGGCATTTCAGATAGACCTTCAGAAGGTTGCAGAGTAGGATACAATGTATTATGCAAGATGATTTTACCCACCCCCTTGAAACCATTCCTCCAGATAGCTTTATTTCTATAAGATGCTGTGGTTATATAGCTTCCATTCATACATTTATCAGAAATTCTTTCCTTGTTGTGACTGTAGGCCTTGTTACCTACCCTGTTAAAAACCTTTCTTTTTTCTCTACCATTTTCATGGCTTATGAAGAAGAATTTCCTGGGTCACTTTCTTCCCTAGCATGCCAATTATATACTCCCTTATTCATTCAAATTCCTTTCCAGTTTCATGAGATCTGAAGGTTTAGTTTTTTAGTACTTCAGAGTTGGACTCTTCCTGGATCATTTTATCTAGTATATAATTTAGCATTATTGTCTGCATGTGTGTTATTACAGATCAGTCACCCTCCTGTTGTACCTTCTTTATACTGCATTCTGGAAACTCCCTTTTCCTTGACCAGTTGAATAGGATTCTGGGGCCATTGATCAGTGATAAAAGGAAATCAAGTTTGGTAAAATTTTATGTTCCTTTTTCAGTTATGAATGAAAGGTACAAGTATGTAGTCTGAGAGGTAGCATAGCATAGCAGATTTAGGATAAAAGGACTCGGGTTCAGACTCCACTGCCCATGTGACCTTAATCAAATCTCTTCAGCAGCTCATTTTCTCTATTTGTCAAATGAAGGTGTGGGACTCCTTGATCTCTTGGATCCTTAATGACTCTAAGCCTATGACTTTATGAGTATATGTTGCTTTCTTTTAGGGATAGAAATGAATCAGGGGGAAACTAATCTATACGTAATTTCATCCCACAGAGGAAAACTCTTGAGTTGAAAGTAACAAGATACTTGAGGAAAAGGGAATGTGTCATTTTGGATAGAGTCCTTTGTAGTTAATCGTTCATGAAGCAGACTTTGAAAAGCCAAAGAAAGCGTAACTGTGGTTCTATGGTCAAAAGTCTTAACAAGAAGACTATTCAAGAAATGGAAGTCATTTGAAATGAAATTCTGCCTATATAATCATAGATTGTTCTATAATCATAGATTTTTCCTACTAAGAAAAAGAAGGGGAAATATCACATATAATTGCATGTAGTGAAAAGCAAAAGGATAGCAAATATCATTAGACTCAAGATTTTAAAAAAAAATCTTGACTTTCTGATTGTTTAAGAAAAACAAAAAGAAAACAATGGAATAGACTGACAAAATTTTGTGGTTCTAGAATTATGTAAGCAAAGGATAAATAGGCATTAGGAATTTTGTATATTCTTATATAGGATCAAAGTTTGAATTAGATGACTTTTAGATCTGTTCTTACTCCTAATTCTAAGAATGTGTTGCTTTAGCATCAGCCTTATTTTAAACTGGTTTTGTGTCGCTTTTCTTTATAGCATGAATTTACTCCTGCAAAGCAGTTTGCATCTGCATTTGCATCTGTTATTTTCAGCTTCAAAAACTGCATATTTCATTCAAGTGATTACTACCTGTTACAGAAAATAAGCGCTGAAATGCATGATTTATAAGTCTTAGAACAGCCTGCCCATTTAAAATTCTCATTAAAATGTGCAGAAGAATGTATTACTGAACCAGCAGATAATCTCTAAAGTGTTTTGAAAGTGGGGGGGAGTCTGAGCAAAACAAATATAAAATCAGTGTCTTAATCTTTTAACAGAAATAGCTATATGATATGTCGTTATTAAAGTACATTTGTCACTTCATATACTTGTCATGGCCAAAGTTTCCACACTTTTTATTTTGTGGCTAAGGTAACATTGTGGTGAGACATTTTCTGATTTTTAAGCCCTGGTATTAAAAACAATGTAACTTTGAAACTTGGGAGTGGCACATCAGGCTGACAGATCATCTTTTGGCAGTGGCTCCTTCCTTTGCTACCTTTGTTCTCATTGCCTCTCTTTACAGAGAGATAGGATATTAGTGTTTTAAATGCCTTTAAATGTTTTAAAACCTCAGAATTTTCCTAATATACACCTGGTTCCCCTTAAACTCTTTAGTATTTTGAAAAAGACATCTTGCTGAAAAACTATTAGAGCATTTAGATTGCATTTTTATTGATCCCTATGAGATGTAGAATATTCTTTGCCAGCTTTGTAAATCAGTATAGTATAATAAATAATTATTTAGAAAGATTTAGAAGACATGCATTTTATTCCTGCCTTTCCTTCAAAACCCTGTGACTTTGGATAAGATACATAACTTCTCTGAGAATCAGGTACTTAATCCATATAGTAGAAGGTGGGTGGCAAATAGTGAATTTCCTTCCCAAGCAGGATTGTGAGTATTAAATGAAGCAATGTATGTGAAAGTTTTTGAAAACGAAGTGTTGCACAAAGGTAACAGTTGTACGAGGTCGATCAGGAGAGCCATATTCCATGCTGAGAGTGTGAGCTGTGCCAACTGACCACCTCAGTTAGCCTCTCTGCTCTATGCTATTAGGGGATAAAGATCACAAGCAGTAGAAATGTGCATCTGGGAAAGAGGCCATTGAAATTGCATTCACTTACTTGTGGTAAGCATTAAACCTGAGGTTTTCATAGCATACTTGTATTACCATAGTTTTTTTAAAAGTTTGGAGCATTTTGTTATAGCTAGTTTATATTATGAACAAGCATATATGATTGCACAAAATTTTCATTGTGGGAGAATTCCTACCACCCTAATATTTGCCTCTACAAAAACATATCCCATCTGTGACTTATTTAAGTGACTTGTTCAGTCATGCAATTTCATAATTATTATTGGTGAGATACGAACCTTGTTCTTCCAGACACCAAGAGCAGTGCTATCCACCATGACACCTTGCTTCTTTAGTAATAAGCATATAGTAAATTAAGTTAACTATACAGTAATTTAAGATGTATGTTTTGTGTCTTTATCAGAAATAGTAGTTGCAGAAAGTGTGGTCGTCATTAAGAAATTACTACAAATGCAGCCAGCACAGCATGGTGAGATTATCAAACACATGGCCAAGCTCTTGGACAGTATTACTGTAAGTAACTATAACTTTATATGTCAATTTTAAAAGTAGATTTTTTTTTTTGAGAAGCGAGCTTGCTTAGATGAAATAATGATTTGGTACCTGTAAGAAATAAAGATGTATCAAAGTCAGTACTAGTCTATCCTTTAGCTAGTAAGCTGAAATTTCTTTGCCTTCTTTGCCAATATTATCAAATTGTCCTTAACTGAAAGTTGTGGATACCACCGCAAATATGACTTCTGAGTTAGGGCCCACTTTTCCCTTATGATAGCCCTAAAAATTTCTATGCTGATAATCACTAATGATTCCATCAGAAGACAGACTGGAGGTACTGATAGGAAAACTTAAATTGTCATCAAGTATATCCTCATGGATGATAATGGACCAAAATCTGTGGTTATAATAATAATATTGATAATCATTCTCATGTGGCTTTTAGAATAAGACCTGCACCAGATGGCATATTGAACTTCTTGAAAATTTCATCAGTAAATAAGCCCTTCTTAAATGGCAAGACCATTTCAATAATATTCAAGTCTTGTAAACAAGTTCAGCCCATTAGCTTTGTAGAATGTTTTTTGAAATTCAGTTTTGGGGCAGCTAGGTGGCGCAGTGAGTAAGAGTGCCGGCCTCGGAATTGGGATGACCCAGGATCGAATCCGGCCTCAGAAAATGAGCACCCATGCATAAATAATGACTAGCCGTGTAACCTTGAGCAAGTTACTTAACGCCAATTGCTTAAAAAAAAAAAAAACAAGAAAGAAAGAAAGAAATTCAGTTTTACTGGTTTGGATAAGGGGAGAGACTGAATGAAAACAACCTTCCCCAGTAGTTTGTTGATTGTGAGTTGAAGGAGGGCAGTTGTAATTATAAACAACTAAACAGAACTATGAACTACCTAGAGGTGACAACAATAGACAGGCTTCTCTGGCATACATAGGAAAAAGTATAGCATTTTATTTATTTACAAACTTCAAGAAAAACATGACTTACATGAATGATACTTAACCTTTTTTTTGTGTGTCAAAGACCACTTTGGTTATCTAACAAAGATTATGGAACTCTTCTCAGAATACTGTTTTGAAATGTATAAAATAAAATACATAGAAATGCAAAGGAGAAATTATTTATGCTGAAATACTGTTATCAAAATATTTTTTTAAAACAAGTTCTAAGACGCCAGGTTAAGAACCCCCGATTTAGAGCCAGAAGCACAAGTAGTCCTGGCTCTCCAAATAATTATCACAGGTGCAAATCTAAGAATTGTAATCATTATACATGAACACATTGGAAGACCATGTTGTGTGTTGGCCTTGTTATGTCCCAGTAGATATAAATAATTGATCTCCTTCAATAGTATCACCCTCCAACATGAAGAACAATGATAAGGGATAATAATTACTACTAGCCAAGTTGGAACCACCTTCACAGGACTGTGCTTGATAATCCAAATCAGATTTGTTAACAATTCACAAGTTTGAATTCTGACTCCCAAGGACATCTTTTTGTGATTAATGGTTTATGTTTTTGTTTTTTTAATGCTTTATTAACTTCTGTTTTACATCATTCATTTCCGCCAGATTTTGAGTTACAATCATTTTCCCCCCATTATTCTCCTACCCAACCTCCCTGAATAGCAGTCCCACAAGATATCGCTTCCTCCAATCTGCTCTCTCCCATACCTTCTCCCATACCCCCATCGACTTTTCCATTAGAGGAAGATGAATCTTTGTGTCCCAATGCCTGCACATCTTATCTCCCAATTATAGGCAAAAGAGTATTAATAATAGTATTTATATATATATTTGAAACATTTAATGTTACGAACTCGAATTTCAGATCCATTTCCTTCCTCCCTTGTCACCCATTCCTTCTTGGAATATAAGTAATTCAGTATATGTTGTACATGTCTAGCTATGCAAAACATTATCATAGTAGATATATTGTACAAGGCTGCTTATAATTCCCTCCCACTCATCCCACTCCCCACCTGGTCCATTCCATACATGATCCTGTCCCTCTTCTATAGTGGGTACTTCCAACCTCCCCTCCCCCCAAGGATGCCCTCCCATCCATCATCCCTCCTCTCATCCCCCTTCCCTCTATCCTGCTGCAGGCTGAGATATCCCATTTAGTATGTATGTCATTTTCTCCCTGAACCAAATTCAATGTGAATGTGGTTTTGCCTTTTTAGCCTTCCTTATTCTCCCCTCCTTTGCAACCACTTCCCCTTGCTTCTTCTACATGGGATAGTTTACCCTACCCTGTCTCTCCCCATCTCCTCTTTCCACTTTCCTCTCTCACCTCATAATTTCATCCCTTGAGTATTCTCCCTTCCCAACAAATTCAACCTATGCCCTCTATCCATATATAACTGTAACCATATGCACACACATTCACATATGTATCCATATGACCACACCCCTTTCTTCCATTATTTTCATAGTGAGAAAGATATCATCAGTCACAGTTACTGCTTTTCCATATAGGAATGTAAATAGTTCAACTTTGATAAGTTCCTTTTGATTTCTTTTCCCTGATTACCTTCTCAGGCATCTCTTACTTCTTGCGTCTGGATGTCAAATTTTCTATTCAACTCTTGGTTTTTTCCTCAAGAATGCTTGAAAGTCCTCTATTCCACTGAATGACCATATTTTCCCCTGAAACAAAATACTCAGTTTTGCTGGGTAGGTGACCCTTGGGTTCATTCCCAGTTCTTTGCCCTCTGGAATATCATATTCCATGCCCTTCGATCCCTTAGTGTAGAAGCTGCCAGGTCCTGGGCTATTCTGATTGTGTTTCCACAATATTGAAATTGTTTCTTCCTGGCTGCTTGGAGTATTTTCTCCTTGATCTGGGGATTCTGGAACCTGGCTATAATATTCCTGGGAGTTTTCTTTTGGGATCTTTTTCAGGAGGTGATCGGTGGATTCTTTCAACCTCTATTTTGCCCTCTGGATCAAAAACATCAGGGCAGTTTTCCTTGAGAATTTCTTGAAGGGTGATTTCTAGGTTCTTTCCTTGATCATGGCTTTCAGGTAGTCCAATAATTTTAAATTGTCTCTCCTGGATCTATTTTCCAGGTCAGTGGTTTTTCCCATGAGATATTTCACATTGCCTTCTAATCTTTCATTTGTTTGGATCTGCTTAACAGCATCTTGCTTTCTCATAAAGTCATTAGCTTCCATTTGCTCCAGTCTAACTCTGAAGGAATGAATCTCCTCAGTGAGCTTTTGAGATTCTTTTTCCATCTGGCAAATTCGATTTTTTAAGGCATTCTTCTCCTCATTGCCCTTTTGGACCTCCTTTGCCATTTGAGTTAGTCTATTTTTTAAGGTGTTGTTTTTCTCAGTCAGGCTGTTGACCCTCATTTCATACTTTTCCTGCATCCTTCTCATTTCTCTTTCCAATTTTTCCTCCACTTCTCTTATTTGATTTTTAAAGTCCTTCTTGAGGTCCTCTATGGCCTGCAACCCGCTCATGTTTTCCCCTGGGGCTTTTGGAGCAGGACTTTTGACCTCACAGTCCTTTTCCCGCTCTATGCCCCCAAAATAGGAGTCTAGGTTTGCATTTTTCTGTTTCCTTTGCCTTGGCATGTTGCCACTTAATTGCTTGACTTTTGGGCTTGTTGCCACACTATGGCTTTAAGGCCAGCTAGAGGAATTTTCGTCCCGAACGTGTGTGGGGGGCAACTTCCGTTTCTGGCAAGCTGTAAACCCACCCACAACTTCCACCCTAGATCACAATCCAGATCCAGGGAGGTTGAAGCAAGAGCGATTACCCCCCAAGACTGATCGCTGGATCTCCCCACGATTTGTAGGCTGGGAGCCGGAAATGCCTCTGAAAACTACAAAATGGCGTGTCTCCTCAGCGGCTTCTAGCCCCCAGGGGAGGGAGCTGACGCATTCCCCAAATACAGGTCCCAAAGTCCATAGGACACTAACCTCTTACTTTGTCCTAGGCATGTCTATGTTGATAATTCCGGAGTTGCCACAGCTCCTGGTGTTCTGGGGTTCCTCCAGCTGGCTGCTGGCCCTGCCGCCCTGGGGCTAAAACCTCGGCTCATGCGGACCTGGGCTCGGCTCGGCTCGGCTCCTGCACTCTGCGCTCTGCGCGCTGCTGGCTCCCAGACTGCTGCGCTGGTCCTTCCTGCAGGGCTGCTGGGCTGTCCTCAGCGGGAGGTTAGCTTCTCTGTGTCGTTCTGTGGGTGCTGGGGCTCCAGAAGTTGTTCAGAGTCCTTTTTTACATAGTTTGTGGGGAATCTGGGGGCAGAGAGGCTTGGACGAGCTGTTTCTACTCCGCCATCTTGGCTCCGCCCCTAAAAAAACCTGTTTTGTTTTTTTTTTTAAGACTATCTTTAGCATTTACATCATCATGGCAACAGTGAAATAGCAGTATCAAGTCCATTTTTTCCCTAAAAAAGACTAGACAGAATTAATTTTTTAATATAATGGATAGATTATAGATTTCCGTGGGAGCACTTAAGTATCTTCTTGTTCTCATCAGGCATGTTACAGATAAATGTGATTTGTTGCTCAGAATACATCAGTGAAGGCTCCTGAGTTCTTCTGAAATAAACATCCTTAGTGAAGTCTGCAAAAATTTTTGCTTCCTAAATTTTAGTAGGCCTTTCTTAATAGTATTGCAAAATGGTGCATTTGTTCTAAAAGAGCCACAGTAGTATACAAAAGCGGCCTATTAATGATCTGGGTCATGTTTATAACTTTTATTATACAGTGCTGTACTGTATTATAAGCAATATTTCTTATATTTTTGCCATATGTTTTGCATTGCAGAAATATTAGAATATCCTTGGCATGCCTTGTATAAGTTACATTTGTTTAAGTTTAGTGGACTATGTATGTTCTAGTTTGAATTGTTTTACAAGTTTAGCAGAATTTAAGCTTTATGAATAGGTATATGTAAGTATAGAGAAAGAAGAGTTTCGTTTGTTTATGGCACTTATTTGGTTCTAAATTAAGTTTGGTGATTGTACTCATAAATGAGCTTCACTTCATAGAAGAGATAACATTAACTATGTCTTATGAATAATACTCAGAATGGTGATGAGGTTTTTTGTTTGTTTTAAAACAAAAACAATCTATCTTGTTTGGAAAACTGAAATTTGATAAAACCTTGAGAAAGTTAGACCTAATTGATATAAGAACAATGTGACTGCTGAGTAAATTCAAGCTCCTTAATCTGGTAGAAAGGGCTCTCTGCATTCTGGTGAATTAACTGATAAGGCACTGATCTCTACTGCTTTTGGAACCAGTTGAGTTATGGCCACTCATTTCAGCATTTGGAATCAGAACTCTTTTTGAGAGTTCTAGGAGTATAACAATGAGGAAATAGGGGCGGCTAGGTGGCGCAGTGAATAGAGTGCTGGCCCTGGAGTCAGAAGGACCTGAGTTCGGAGCCGGCCTCAGACACTTAATCCACACAAACAAAAACCTAGCCGTGTAACCTTGGGCAAGTTACTTAACCCCAATTGCCCTAAAGGGGCGGCTAGGTGGCGCAGTGAGTAAGAGAGCCGGCCTCGGAGTTGGGATGACCCGAGATCAAATCCGGCCTCAGAAAATGAGCACCCACACATAAATAATGACTAGCTGTGTAACCTTGAGCAAGTTACTTAACCCCAATTGCTTTAAAAAAAACAAAAAAA